>JAJOZX010002925.1:0-573341 GCA_023014485.1 Bathynomus jamesi
CCTTGTTCCATGCACGGTTTGTGTTTAACATATAATGTTCTCAGGGAACCATTCTGAGTTTGTGTATACTAAACGGACGTGTTTCGTGCCTTGAAAAGTGGACGCTCAATGTCCCGGTTGAGGTTTAAGTTTTGGTTTTTTTGGCTAAAAATACAATAGTTACCCCCTTTTTCTTTGATTTATTCAACACGACGTGAATGCAACGAGTCTTTTACTTATATAGAGTTCTGAATGTAGGGACTACATAGTGGATTTAATTTTCCCAGAAGAGTTCCTTGTTCCATGCACGGTTTGTGTTTAACATATAATGTTCTCAGGGAACCATTCTGAGTTTGTGTATATATATATATATATATACACACACACACACACACACTTTTGACTGTTCCATTCATACGAGAGAAAGTTATATATCATACAATATGATAATGATAAATCTTATTAGCAAGAGGCAAATCCCATAAAAAAGTATATATATATATATATTACAGGGTGTCCCAAAAAACTATATACTCTTTATAGCATCATATATTTTAAATTTAAAAAAAACCCAAACAATATATTGTATAGCAATTGCCATGAAAGGTAAATTAGTAATCTAAGTGATCAAAATGTTACAGCGAGTTGTTTGCATATAAAATTTAATTAACTACGCCAAGTGCTCAAAATGTTCTCGGCGGCATTTTGAACATTTTGAGCACTTGGCGTAGTTAATTAATTTTATATGCAAACAACTCGCTATAACATTTTGATCACTTAGATTACTAATTTACCTTTCATTGGCAATTGCTATAACAATATATTGTTTGGTTTTTTTAAATTATAAAATATATGATGCTATAAAGAGTATATAGTTTTTTTGGGGACACCCTATATATATATATATATACTGTATATACATTATTATACAGTATATGCGATTTACCAGCATTCCCCAATTAATCGCTAGTCAGCATATATATATATATATAATATATATGAATAGAAACGACATAAGTATTAAGGAACGTTTCTGCACACGAGGAGGAGAGATAACGAAATAATGAAAAATGAGGCGAACTATATATATATATATATATATATATAGTGTCCATAAATGATTACCCTGATTAAAGCATGCTATAACTTTTAAATAAACACTCGTATTCAAACATAGTTTTAATCATAAGTAGATAAACATACAAAGTTTTGATACGTAGTAAATGAACTTAATAAGCTTCCACATGTGCACCCCTAGTGGCACGTAAAATGTCTAAACGGTATTCACACTCACGCCACACATTTTCCAACATTTGTGGGTTAACTGTTGCAATTGCATCCGTAATGCGTTCTCGCAATGTCCTGATATCTGGAACAACTGTTGCATAAACCAAATCTTTAACATGACCCAGATAAAGAAATCCAGCGGGGTAATGTCTGGTGATCTTGGGGGCAATGTTCCCTCTAAGGTGTGCGCGTGTGCGCGCGCACACGCGTTGTGAAACCCGCACACAGCAAAATAAATGCGCACAGGCTCAAGCGTATCATGAGTCACGACAGTAAATGAAGTAATTTCAAAATATACCGTCCACAAGGTCTGACCATTTGCATCAACATACTCTATAGTCGCTCTTTTAAGTATTAACCCCTTCCGCCTGACTTCGCCGACGTCCGCGCAATTAAGCAATACGGATTTTTTTTACCCTATGTATTTGCATTTTTTTCTTTTATGCATTAACGCATTGAATATAAACCTTCTCTTTCTTATTTTTGCATAAAAACGAATAGTAATCATCTCATAATTCATAAAAAAAAAATTATTTTTATTTTAGTCCTATTTTGTGAAAGGATAAAATCATGTATTAATCTTGATAGTCTATTTAAATTGCTAAATGCTAAAAATTGTTCTGAAAAATGATAACTAAAATAGTCATTTTCAATTAATGTTATTTTTATTTTATTTCTTTATTTTGTTGAATTTTATTTTACTATTTTTTATTTTATTCATATTTTTAGAATGGATAAAATGTTTTCTTTTTTAAGAATATATAATATTGTAAACAGTTTTTTTAATATCCATTTAATAGTACCGTAATGATCAAGCTATCACCTTATGGAAATAATGTTCATTAAGTATTTAATATTTATATATATTTCATTTTGAAGATAATAGCGCTCAGAAAAGTTTGCACAATTTTTCACCATGAATCTAAATGTAGCACAACGAAAATTTCTTGCGCACACGACTAAAAAAATTAGAGGGAACATTGCTTGGGGCTATGGGATTGGCCCGTCCCTGCCAATCCATCGATTTGGAAATGTTGCGTCGAGAGTTTCACGAACAACATGCGCCCAATGAGGGGGTGCCCCATCTTGTTGGAAGATGACAGTTGGCTGCCTGTCCTGCAGCTGGGGGATGGCGTAATTGGTGAGCATATCCAGGTACACAGTTGCGCAAACAGTGTCTACCACTGCTCTTTCCCTTTTCCACGTTTCCAGTTTCCAAGAATTTTTTCATCCACGACTTAATTAACTTCACATCAGGTGGATTCTTTCCATACTTTGTTCTGAACCTTCGCTGAACACTGACAGGAGATTTTGTTTCTGCAAGCCACACAACACATTGTGCCTTCTCTGTCACAGACGCCATCTTAACTGAACAACTACTACAGTGCTCCTAGCGGCGAATGCGGTAGACGAAACACACCAGCACAGAAACTCTATGCGTGTACGAGATCACCTGTAAAAAGAAAACGGATGTAAGATTCGTCATTAAAACATGAGAGCATACTGTTTTCAGGGTAAACATTTATGGACACCCTGTATACTAACAAAATACTATCAGCTTTAAGGTGTAAAACATTTTCCTCTGATTGGTCAGCAGTTTGCGAGAAATGAAACATGGCCCCTGATTGGAGAATTCATAATTTCTAAGCCAGCGTTCTGATTACATCCTAGTGAGGGATATGTAAGCCCGCCTCCGTAGACAGAGACTTCTGTGAAAGTGTCAAACATTTTCAGGCATCATTCTGTTACTATTCCGTAAAGATACATATACAATGAACAACTCACACAGTAAATCAGCCAGGTTTTGGACCCATGGATAATGATTTCATTGTTTCAAATCTGTTCTGCTTCAACTTTCTCCACTCTATCGGCAACAAAATGCTTCCACTTCTTAACCATTGCCAAACTGTAGTGGAGTCGGTCCAGTAATAGCATGGAATTTCACAAGACGTAGAGTCTTTTACAATAACTGCAAGCTGACTAGTACTGGCTGCGCCCATTAACTCCAGCTTTGGAATAAAAGTCCTTTTCAATATACTAACTACTCTGCTCTTTACAGCAGCGAACCTACAACGTTTTGTTCAAATATACCTCTTATATAATGTAAGTTGCATATACTTTCTCACTCGCATCACACAATACATGTACAGTAGCTCTAAACCATTTGGACTACTCCCTGAAGTACCAGCTGGGGGTTTTAATGTTTCCAAGATGCGCAATCTTTCTGAACCAATCTTTCCACTTAGTTAACTCTTGATCCCAACCATGTCCAATTTCCTACAGGCTCTGAAACAAAATTTTAGACATTATCACAAATGGAGCCTGAAATCCAAATCCAAGAGTTGTACGTTTGGTCCACCTTGTCTCATTCTCAGGCTAATCTAAAGTCTTTCTTTTTTACTTTACTTCACTCCTTGTCTTGTTTGACCCGTATTCCCATGGATTTAAGTTCTCCTATGGCTTTCCTTTCCTTTCTACTCGATTGCTGCTCTTTTCAGTTAACAACGAAGGCCTTAACTTAAGTCTAAATAATGACTACCATGTAGCATCCAACCTGATTTACTTTCAGTAGCTGAAGGACCTTCTGTTATGCGGACAATATTACTAGTGATGAATTTCCAATAATAGTCTGTTCCTATTAAAAGACTAATTTCTTCGGTCCCTTCAAACATATTTTGGCCTAAATCAATGCCTTCAATCTCAAAATCTTGGATACAGGACACTTCTAAATAAGTAGTAATGGGAGCAGAAAGTCGCTCAATCTCTACAGCTTGAACCTTGATTTCTGAAATTCGTGGTAACGACTCCTTAACCAAAACCTCTGCCTTCCTAACCCGGGTTCTGTTTTGAACTGAATCCCCAAACCCAGAAATGTCCAAGTTTTCCTTCTTTTAATTTAAAGTTTTGGAAATCCTGGTCTTAATAAAGCTACAGTGTTGCCGATGTCAAACAAAACTCTTACAGTGGCTTCGCCAGTATTACCAATTAATAATGCTGTAGCAGTTTGCAATATCTCTCCCCCTTTACTTTCACCCCACTTCATATCACTGGAATGCGTCACTGCCGTTTCTACTCCTGGAGTAGGCTTACCAGTAGTGTTTCATACAATAAGCTGTAATCAGCCAGCTGATATAAGGTTTAAAATGAATGGTGAAGTAATTGAGGAAGTACAAGAGTTTAAGTATTTGGGTCAAACTATTACCAGCTCCTTGAGTGATGACTCGGATATAAGAAAACAATCTCGAAGCCTGTGTGCTAAAGCGAATATGACCATAAGGAACTTTCGTTTCTGTACAAGTGAAGCTAAAGACACTCTTTCGTACTTTCTGCAGTAATATATACGGTCAGCAACTCTGGGTGAATTATAAAAAAGGTTCTGGCAGAACCCTAAATTTGCTGTACAACAAGTCTTTTAGACTCTTACATAAATTACCCCAGAGATGTTCAGCTTCGCAAATGTTTGCTACCCGCAATGTCCCGAGCTTCCCGGAGGTAACAAGACGTGCTCAACACAGTCTAATGCAAAGAATTAAAAAATCAACCAACCCGATCATCCAAGCTATCCATGAGTCCTGCCATTTATCCTCTAAGCTATGGACTTTTTGGTACGAAAACGTCTGTCTGTAGCTCCACTTAACTTCGACAGTGCAGTATTATTTCTAATCAATTGTATATATTTCTATCCTTAGTGTATGAACTGTCATTGTATTAATAATATTTGTCATATGTACTATAGTCTGCCAATAAACCTTTTCATTTCATTTCATTTTCATTTCATTTCATTCATTTTCATTTCATTTCATTCAATAATGGCTAATGCTTCCCTTTGCACATTTTACACAAAATTTTACATTTGCAAAACCTTTCTCTGTGACATTTAAGGAAACACTTAAAACACGCAGCAAACTTAATTACCCTGGCTTTTCTATCCTCAAGAGGTAAAAACTCTACTACTACTTCACACTTAAACGAATTGTGGTTGCCTTCACAAAATATATACTCTACACAGCCTTTTAAATTACTCTCAGAAGATGCATATGATGCTGACACTGTACTTGGAGTGTTCCTTTTTGTAGGGACGGCGCTTTGCCTGTCACTGCCCCTTTTTTCAATATCCATTTGAACAAACTTCTCTCCTTGTTACTTCGCTGCCTAGAAGGATTAACAACTGCTCAAAGGGGATGTACACCAGTGGTGTGCAGTCATGGTAAGCGGGGCATGCGCCGCCTACCCAGTTAAAGGTCAAATTACAAAAAGTCAGTATATTACTACAGTAATCGAAAACTAATATAAAGTTATGATGCTTGTATAATATATACAAGCGGTAGCTCGCTATCGCCCTCCGGGCAGGTAGCAGTATATGTCACAGCTAGCTGTATATGTATATATGTATACTTAGGTATTATCGGGACTACCAAACTGTTTATTATGTATTTTCGCTCTCGTCATTTTCGTTTTCGAAGTACTTTCATTCACTTGTAATAGACATTAAATAGCTCGTGCTCGGCCGCGGAGTGACCTAGGACCGGGAAACTTGACAGAGCACATCGGCAGCTCATGGACTATCAGTTGGTGGTGGTTGCAGAATTTTCCGATGTGCCGTTTAATCTGTGCAAGGACAGATACACAGACACATTTTAGCTCAATAGTGTGTGTGTGTATATATATATATTTTTTAATTGGGGTTATTTAACCTCCTTCGCAACATCTAAGGTCATATGACGGAGGGGACCTACAGCTTTACGTGGGATCCGAACCACGGGTCGCTACATAATCTGGGCGCAGAGGACGGTCTCCCATCCAACTACTACCCAGACCCAATGTCGCTTAACTTCGCTGATCTCCGGGAAGCGGTGTTACGACATCGGCCACGACGTAGCCCTATATATATATATATATATATATATATATATATGCAGCTACCTTTACCCTGTGAACACTCCCACCGCACGCAACTGATGTACACATACCCTTCAGAGTTTCCCGTACTTAGTTCAAGCAAGATCCTCTACCCAAGTTTTTCAGAGACCATGTTCTAATTTCAAATTCATAAGCGTATAACTGCCTAACTCTGACATGATTGGGGTTACTTACAAGAGATATAGCTAGAAGTAGTTTGCAGAGAGCCAGAGATATCTTTTAATTAAAATCTGTGGCTTAACAAGGCGTTTCTTTAAAATATCCAAACATCGTAATTATTTTCTATTGCCTTCTTTGCCTCCGCTTCCAAGAGGGATTGTAGGTAATTCAATTTGTCCACAAGTGACTAGAGTGAACAGCTGAATGGAGACTATTTGACCAACCCTGCTCTTTCCAGAATTTTTTTGAGTATAGGCCTCGGTAACTATGTTTCACAGGGCCGGATTACCATTACGCTAAGTACCCCATGATGGAGGACCTCAACACAAGGGGAGCCCCAAGATATTTAAGACTAGCGGAGCGACCCGGCGTTGCCGGAGTGGACGTTGAAAGCTATAAGCTAACGAAACTATCACGACTTAACCTAACCAATCGTCAAGGACGTACAATTAACCTAACCGGACATTCAATTAACCTACCCGGGTATTCAGTTGACCTAACCGGGCATATATATATATATATATATAGCGTTCAACATCCACCCCGGCAACGCCGGGTCGCTCCGCTAGTTTTAATTATTATACGTATGCGAAGCTCAAGATTTTCATGACTGTTCTTTTCTGTAGTTTTATTGACCAAATAATTAGTCATGAAAATCTTAAGATTCAAAAATCTTGACACAATGTGAAGCTCAAAATTTTCACGGCTGCGTTCTTTTCCGTAGTTTAATCGCGGTGCCGGGCCTTCGGGCCCAGTAATTTTAATTATTTAATTTTAACACCCAGGCGTACAACCTGGGGACCCAATCAGTATGTGTGTGAAGTTTCATGTTTGTAACTGCTTCTATTTTGGAGTTATGGCTGGAACACACACACACACACACACACGTCCTTTTACTATAAGTATAGACATTATTTTTCAATGAATATTTCAGATATTATTCTCAATAATAATTTTCCATAAATATTATTCCAGATAAAATTTATTTCTAAAAGAAAATTCGAAATATTCTCGATAAATATTATTTCAAAATGTTAATCTAGTTAAATAGGCTAAATATTACTCTAGATAAAAATCCAATTATTACTATATATTTTTATAACTTCCCTTATATATATATATATATATATATATATATGGGATGACTTTCACGATTAAACACGTGAAATGAATGAATGATGCAAACCCACAGGGAAAAATAAAAATGATTTCAAGGCCTTTCGTCGTGTATTCAGCAGTACACCTCGTCAGGGTCATTCCCTGACGAGGTATACTGAAAGAACTTGAAATCATTTTTCTTTTTCCCTGTGGGTTTGCATTATATATATATATATATATATATATATATATATATATATATATATATATATATATATATATATATATATAATATATATATAGTGGCGCTCATAAATATCCGTATAGAGAAATGTTTCGGTTATGTTCGTCCTTATCTTTTGTATCATGCATAGGATAGTTATGAAAAGGTTACCATTCACGCGGAAAATTTTAACAAATAAAAATTAGTTAAATGCCAACATATAATGTAAAACATCAAAGAATTTGAGGAAAATAAAAAAAGTTAAAATGCAAAAGACTTCGTACATTTATTTACAAAATTATTTAATACTTCGTATGTCCACCTTAGGCTTGAAGAATTTAAAATTTGTATCAGTAGTTGGCTGTTTATTGATTAGAGACTGTTGGTAATTCTGAATTCTAGCATTTTCTCTTCGAATCTTCATTGAAGACGGGTGACTGTACAAGCCATTTTTTTTCCTGTGGAATTGACAGCCGTTTCAAACCTAAACAGGTTTATATCACGGCGAGTATAAGCCATTAGTAAGCAATGGGTCGTGGTGGTAAAGAGCTGTCTACAGATCTCAAGAGATCTGTTTTTGCTACACACGAGTCTGGAAAGAGTTATAGGAAAATCGGAGAAGAACTTCGAATTCCATTTATGACGGTTACTACACTTATAAAGAAATGGAAAGACTTTGGAACAAACAAAACTCTACCAAGGTGTGGACGACCTTGCAAGATTTCAGAACGTACAACTAGACGGATTGAAAAAATCGCTGCTGCGAATCCACCAGATGATGTTTGCCAAACATTAAGACTGTCTAAGATCGATGTCAATCTCTCTACGTCGTACATTGAAAAAGTCAGTCTGCATGGATGAGTTGCACGAAGGAAACCTCTGCTACCAAAAACGCACAAAGAAGCTCGTTTAAAGTACTCCAATGATCATCAAAATGATGAATTTGCATTCTGGAAAAAAGTTCTTCGGACAGACGAGACCAAAACTGAATTATTCGGGAACAACGAGCAACAGTATGTTTGGCGAAAATCAAATACTGCATTCGAGGAAAAACATGGTTACGGTTAAACATGGTGGTGGTACTTTGCGTCTTTGGGGATGCTTTAGTGCTTCTGGTCCAGGAAAGTTTGTTGTTATCAGTGTAATCTTGAATTCGAAGATATATCAGGAAATTTTGGAAGAAAATGTATTGGCTTCAGTTCGGGAGTTGCGAATGTGTCGCAATTGGGCACTGCAATAAGATAATTATCCAAAACATCAAAATAAGTTCATCATGAAATGGCTCCAACAAAAAAATTTCAAGCTTCTCGAGTGGCCCAGTCAAAGCCCACATCTCAGTTTAATTGAGAATTTATGGTTTGATTTGAAAAAGCCGTCCGCAAGAGAAACTTCGAATTTGAATGACTTGCAACAATTTTCTTTAGAAGAATGGCTAAAATTTCTACTGAGATGTCGAAACGTTGTACAGAAATACCCAAAATGAATCATTGAAGTCATTCAAGCCAAAAGTGGACACACAAAGTATTAAATAACTTTGCAAGCACATGTACGAAAACTTTTGCATTTTAAGTTGTTTTTTTTTCTATTTTCCTCAAATCCTTTGATGTTTTACATTATATGTTGGAATTGAACTAATTTTGTTATATGTTAAATTTTTGCAAACGAATGTTAAACTTTTCATAACTATGTTATACATACGGTAGTACAAAAGATAAGGACGAATATAACTGAAATATTTATATAACAATTAAAATTCCGAATGGTTGAAAGAATAAAACACTAAAACCCGCGAAGCTTTTTGAGAGAGCCTTCCCTCTTCATTCGGGCGGTAGGCAGAAACAAAGTGAGAGTTGAACTTAAAAGGAATATTTAATAAATAACGTCATGCCTCAAGCGACTCAAACAGGGGTAAATAATTCCGTTAGCCAGAAGATTTTGACAGCCAAAAGTTAGTCAAAATCAAGTTCAAAGGTCCTATTTTATATTAAAATTATCAGTATTTTTTATAATAAAAGAATATTGAGATCAATGACGGTCACTTACTTTTAAATATCAGTAATAATGACAAACGCAAACTCGCCGATTTTTTTAGTGAAAAAAAAAAAAAGAAAAGGCAGAAAGTAAAAGGTATACATCCACTTACACAGGCGTCCTGGTGGACCAGTTCTTCCCCTACCCCGACAAAACTCTACACTTGCGGCGCTATACGCTATTCACGGCGGCACTTCTCGGCCTTGTCAAAAATAAAAGAGAAAGTCGCAAACTTACATACTTCTCACAAACCTCTTCAATTCCAACCGCCTTGCAGTCACTTCCCGACCACAGTTACTCACGCAATCATTCACCATGTCCATCCATCCTCTCCGCCTTCCTCTCCTCTTCCTACCTTCCCAAACATTTTTATACACTCTTTTCACAATTCTGTCATCGTCCATTCTTTCAACATGTCGACACCACCTTAACACACTTTCCTCAATTTTCACTTCCACCGACTTCTGAACACCACATCTTTCCAGAACCACACGATTCCTTACTCTATCAATCCAACGCATGCCACACATATTTCTCAAATTATCTATCTCAACCGCTCTTACTCTTGACTTCTCCCTTTCATGCCATGCCAAGTCAATGTTTCACATCCACACAGAATTGTCGGTACTAACACACTATATTAACATTTCACAGCATCTCGACCCAATCTACGCTTTCTCACAACCGCCTTCAGCGCACCTGACATATTTCTTCCTTGATTCACTCCGTAATTAATTTCATCAGCACTCGTACCGCTTTTATTCAGTACACATCCCAGATACTTGAAAGACTCCACAACCGCTAGTGTTTCACCATTCACCATCACATAGCAGTCCGAATTTCCTTCACTCTCCACTTGTTCTTACTCATATTCACTTTCAACAATCTTCTCTCGCACACCACCACAAAACTCTTAACAACCTCTTGCGTATAACTCATCCTGGGCAAATAGCACATCATCATCCGCATACAATAGATTGAATAGGGACCGCTTATCCCCATCACACACCATCAGACTCAATCCTCTTTCTAGCAGTCACACTTTCACATCTCTCATCACTCCATCCATAAATAGATTGGTCAGCCAGGGAGATATCACACGTCCTTGACGCACACCAACACTTATATCAAACCAATCAGTCAGTTCCTAGTTCCTAGATCCTGTCCCAAAGCTGGATCCTATCTGCTTTGCAGATAGCTAGTGAGGGAAGCTATATTTTGGGGCCTCTTTGCGAGTGACCAGTTGCCCACGTCGGGCTAACATTATGAAAAAGAAACTATAGTATTTGTCCTTTACCATTATTTATTCGAACTATAGTGGATTTAATTTTACCACAGAAGAGTTCCTTGTTCCATGCACGGTCTGTGTGTAACATAACATAAAAGATCTCAGGGGACCATTCTGAATTTAATCCCATATTTTATATATATATATATATATATATATATATATATATATATATATATATATATATATATATATATATATATATATACAGGGTGAGTCAAAAGTAGCGCCCGATTTCTGTCAGTTGATTGTTTGTTTGCCATTTGTATTACAGTGTACAAGAAGGTAGAAATAAATGAATGACATGTTTATCTAACCATTTATTGGGGGAAAATTATTACGGAACTGTACCAAGCTGTTTTACTTGCAATTTTCAAAGTGCCCTCCCTCGTGATCGATGCACAATTGCAGCCGAGCAGGCACGGAAATCGGGCGCTACTTTTGACTCACCCTGTATATATATATGGGAATCTGCAGTGGGCAGAAGGGAGTCACTTGCTCCCTCCCTGTATTTCTTATTAATTTTTTTTGCAAGCGAACCAGAAATAAAATCGTTGCAATAGTAAGCAAAAAGGTGTATTGGGCAACTCAACCGCATGATTAATGAAACGTTATTGTACATCTGCCTCCTAACCGAGACAAAAATTTCGAAAAAAAGATAAGTTTTAGAACAAATGGTTTACGCGCCTTTTTTTTCTTTCGTCCTATTTATCCACTTGGGACGATAAGAAGTGTTAATGATTATGTACTTTAAATTCAAAGCTAAATTGCAGAATATTTCTAGTTATATTATTCAAATCATAATTTTAATTATTAGATTCGGTTTGTTATCACTGATACACAACGGGACAGAAGTGGTCATGTCCAGCCACAGTTGCCACATGAGTGGAGCTAGAAAGCGGAAATTTCAACAAGAGAGGAATCGGTAAGAAAGTTACCGAGAATTTACAATTTTTTCTCATAAAGTGACTGAAGGACAAGAAGAGCAAGAGCAACATGAAGATATTGAGTCAGGGACGGTAGAAGAACCATCAGGAGAAGAAAGTGCAGATCTAAGAGAGGAAGAAGCGGAGAGAAAGAAACCTGGCATTGTGTCTCAAGATCCTGGACTGTAGCGGAAAGTTTTAACGCAAAAACAAAGCTTAGTTGACTTTCTGCTCAGAAAGGGTCCCCCATATTGCCACAATGAATATAATCATGGTCCCCTGGAAAATTCGGACAAAGAACAAAGTAATCGAAACAGGTATTTTTCTAAAACATTATTTTACGGAAGAGGGGCAAACGGGAGCTGTACCACCGAAACTATTTACTATACTCACCCTCGACAGGAAACGTGTATTGATTCTGCTGCAATCTTCTCTCCTCCAGCACTTCTGCTTTCGCTAGAGACGGTTTTAGTGAGTGGGAGTAATGCTACAATACTTCTGAAGCAGCACGAAAGCAGTGAAGAACATCGCAAAGCTCATGGGGCATGGGTGTTAAGAACAAGGTTCACACACTGCAATGACGCTGAACTGAAAAAACAGCAAGAAATTGAAAAGAATTACTGGCATTTAGTGCTTCAACGTGTTGTTAAAGTGATACAGTTTTTGGCACAGCGAGGTTTGGCTTTCAGAGGGGA
This sequence comes from Bathynomus jamesi, assembly GCA_023014485.1. Taxonomy (NCBI): domain Eukaryota; kingdom Metazoa; phylum Arthropoda; class Malacostraca; order Isopoda; family Cirolanidae; genus Bathynomus; species Bathynomus jamesi. Next base: position 12,607 of record JAJOZX010002925.1, read on the forward strand.
CGACGAAATTATCAGTTCACCATATAATGAAAATTTTCTTGGAGTTCTGGAACCCTTAGCTTAGCTTAGCTTAGCTTAGCTTGACACATTTCTTGCTGAGCACAATGCAACACACGGAAATCCTGGTCATGGAAAGACAAGCTCCTTGTCCTCCGCAAATTGTGATGAGCTGATCCAGCATATGGGTCAGCAAGTTGTTTAACACTGCGTGTGTTGAAGTGCAAACAGACAAGTAATGTAATGATGGGGTTGTTTAACCTCCTTCGCAACATCTAACGTCATATGACGGAGGGGACCTACAGCTTTACGTGGGACCCGAACCACGGGTCGCTACATAATCTGGACGCAGAGGACAGTCTCCCATCCAATTACTACTAGTGTCGCTTAAATTCGCTGATCGACGGGAAGCGGTGCTAGGACACTAGCCACGACGTAGCCCAAACAGCTAAGTACTTTACGATTCCTGTGGATTCCGCTCCGCATGCAAGTCATACAGATCAGCTAACTTTCATTGAGGTACGCGAGTTTGAGTAGTGGACCTGTAGAACGATTTCTAAAGTTTTTGCCCATTCTTAGCGATTCGAGAAAAAGCGTGCAAAAGTATCTCCTGGACACTTTAGTCGAGTTCAATCTCAGCATCGATGATTGTAGAGAACAGAGTAATGACAATGCCGCCAATATGTCAGACGTGCAAGGTTTACAGGCTCGTATACTGGAAATCAACCATCTTGCAGACTACATGCCCTGTACCACTCATTCATTTAATTTAGTTGATGTTGCAAGCGTTGGTTGCTGTCTGGAGGCCATAATTTCTTTAGTGCGTTGCAGGAGGTACATGCACTTGCAGTTGGCTCAACAAAGCGATGGAATCCTCTGACTACCGGTCGTACAGAAAATGAAAATGGCCGCATTCTGACATTGAAATCCTTGTTAACCACCTGATGGCACGGTCATGCAGAGTTTGGACTGTGAGCAATATTACGACGTGCTTGTTGACATGACAGATGATGAGGATGAAAAGGGCGAGACCAGACACAACTGACAGTCTCGCAAACTGTATCGTCTGGAAACTGCAATCATGTTCATTTTGTAGGAAAAAAATTTGCAGAGATTTCACCAAAACAACACACAACTTCAAAACACGAGTATAGACATTCAGAGTGCAGTTGCATTATTTTCTTCGTTGGAGAATTTCATCAACCAAATGAGACACAACGTTGATGAAATAAAATCTGAGGCAAAAATTTTCATGTCTAATGTATCTGAGACATATTAAGATAATCAGAGTAAGAAAAGACGACGTAAGAGTGGAATCCAGCTTTCCAAATGTTACAACTGCACTCCAAATTTTTCTTACTTTGCCTGTGACAATTTGCGAAGGCAAACGTTCTTTTTCAAAGCTTGCCACGATCAAAAATCGACTACGCTCAACTATGAGTCAAGATCGATTGAATGAACTTGCTTCTCTGTCATTTAAGCATGAGATCACAATCTTCCAAATTCAATGACATTATAGACAAATTTGCTTTAGGAAAATCCCGAAAACAAAAACTAATTTTTAATTGCTTCTTTTCCTGTTCTTGTTCCACAAAAGTATGAAAATTGTGTCAATATTGAAAATGTGATTTCATTGCTGTACATATTTCTGAGCAATGACAGGTTTTATCTCCATTATCTCTGTTTATTGTGTCTGATAAACACAGTTCTATTGAAAAATATTATTTTTATTTAAAAGGACCGTAGGTGGGTTCAAAACGATATATTTTTTTATTAGTATTCAAAACAAGAAATTTAATTCAAGATTTTACAATATTACGAGGCCAGATAATTCTGGTTGGCGCAGGAGCTTTGGTAGCGTAATCCAACCCTGGTGTTTCATTATTGGATCTAGTCTCTAACTGCACCGAAATCCTCAACTCTTTTGCTCTTTGCCTTGCATTAATTACCTCGTCGTTAATTTCTTCAATATAGTTAATTTCATCTTCTATTTCATTCTCTTATTAAGAGGTTCAGTCTTAGCATCAAGCTCCTCTTCGACAACTTTTTTCGAGTCTAATACGGACAGCCGTTCAGTTACTAAGTTTAAATGTGGTGTTTTATGTCAGAATCTATATTAGCAATGACCTTTGTAATTTGCCTTCTGCAAGTCTTTCGCCTCTCTTTTAGTTTATTCAGTTCAGTTGGAACCATCTTAAATACAAACCAGACAATTAGGCTTTATGTCAAATAAGCTAAATTGGTTGAAAAATATTTAACCAAGATTGACCAAATACTCAGGGTCTGCCTTCTGCTAGTGGTAGGACCTAAAACCTTAATGGCCTAATTCACTCAATTTAACAAACCAACTTCAAATAACTACAGCTACCTGGTTTGGGGTAGTCGTAACCAATTTTCCATCCAAGTAACTAGCAAGCTTCGCCTACTAAACAAACGAAACCAAATGTAGGTCTAAACTGAACCACAAAATATACCAGCCCAGTTTCGCAACTGAGTGACCAAATTTTTTACCCAAGGCCTAACTTACCGACTCAGTCGTGAACCGAACTAGGGCCCTAATTCAAAAGAGACAACTTGTCCAGACCTAACATAGGCTACAACTTGAATGGTCAGAACTTCGCCAAATAATGGTTACTGATTTCCTTGCTAGGATCCAGTTCGAAGGATCATGAAAGAATTTAGAATCCTAGGTCCTTATCGGCGGCGCTCGGAAGGAATAACCTGACGTTAGCCTAGTTTTATGTTAAGCTAAAATAAACTTGCCTATCAGATAGACCCTAGAGTCTTATTCAATTTTACCTTAGCCAAATACGTTAGGCCCGACCAAATTAAAAAAAAAATTACTTTAATGGTCTCTCTTTCTAAGCGGGCTAGAATCTGTATCAACAAACAAAAGCCACGATGCAACGCAACACCGGTTTACCTAGACTACCAAATACTTAACCGAAAACATCCAGCCGGTTCCACTTTTAACAAGAGAGCAGAAGAAGACACCGTTTCGTTTGCGTTTGAATGTTACCATAAAACAATTATTCCCTTATGAGATGAACTATATGAAATAACCTACCATATACAAAGAATGCAACATCAATCAGCCTAGTCGTCGTATCGCTTGGGATAACAATGACTCTTCTACTTTTAGATTTTTAACAACTACAGGAATGAAATAACAGTATACAAAATTATTAGTTTTGATAAGTGTCTGAATTGTCATCCTTCTGATTTCTTAGAATGTGAAGATAAAATTTATAAAAATAAAGAAACATGGAAGAAAGTGACCCTTAAATGAGAAATATTCACTCTTTAACCAAGTGTGAAATATCAGTAAAATATAGGCTGACCATATTTCCTTGAGACAAAAACGGGACATTGGGATGGCAAAAAAGGGACGGGGTTATGTAATATTCTGTATTCATGAAAAAGTAAGTACATAAACCGGGACAAAATTGACATTTTTATTAAAACGACGGGACGGCCAGGAAATATAAAACAAACGGTACTGTCCCGTTCAAAACGGTACGTATGGTCAGCCTAGTAAAATATAATAACAACTATAGTTTACCTATTTTACCTTTAGCCGAAACATTATCTGAATCCATTGTTTCTTCTCTCAGGTGAAATGGTCATCCTAACTCGCAGAGTGGATGAAAATTGGTACGAGGGACGCGTGGGCAACCGAAGAGGCATCTTCCCTGTCACTTACGTGGATGTTCTCATGGAACCAGGCGATAGGCCCAGTGAGTCATGAGTACCACTTCAGCAAAGGAGCTATACCCAGATGACCGACAATTCACTATGTCCTAACTTAACCTAACAGAACTAACAACCTAACCGTGCCTTACCTAATTTAACCTGACCTGATCTAATCTAGCCCAACGTATTGTATTTCAATTTGGGGCCTCATCTGCAGCGTCTCGCTCATCGCTAAAACGTCTTGTCGGCCATTTGAGTAAACGGCCACAGTCAGTTTATAAGTATACTGCGATCTGTGCCTAATTAGTATAGTTGCATCAGTCTTAAGTTTGAGGTATCTCTCTATGTGCTAAAATGATTAAAGTAGTTCTCACTTCACTTTTTATTAAGTATTTAAAATATACTTTGAAAGTAAATATTAAAACATGTTGCTAAAGTACATCTACCAACGGGAGACAGCCTAAAACTTTGACTACTTGAGGTGAAGTGAATGAAATCAGTGCCATTAACATATACTTCTCATTGCCTTTTGTTACTAAACCTAAACCAGTAAGGTTTCGGAGCTATTGAAGAATAGGGACCCCAGCCTTCTTTAGTTAGCTTTATAAGGCTAACTAACGAAAATATCATGACCTAACCTAACCATTTGTCAAGGGCGTACAGTTAACCTAACGATTGGTTAAGTTAGGTCGTGATATTTTCGTTAGTTAGCCTTATAAGCCTAACTAAAGAAGGCTGGGGTCCCTATTCTTCAATAGCTCCAAGGTTTCTCTTTTCAAATATAGATAACCAACTAATTCAACATAACTACTCTAGTCTTTAGTTCATAATTATTGATATTTCTACTTGACAAGTGATACCATTCATCTTTTAACTCCAAACTGGTAAAAAGAGTACCTTGTAGTTTGAACTAAATGTGGGGTTTACATATAAAATAAAGTGACCTGAAAACATATTTCCATATTATTACTTATAAAGTGACCTGAAAACATATTTCCACAAGTAATAAAATGGAAATATGTTTTCAGGTCACTTTATAAGTACTGTAATTACATACCCCTTAATACTTTTATTAGTGACTCATTTTTAAATCAAGCAAACTTTTTGAGATAAAATTGCAGCTAATATTTTCCAATTTTGTAAAGATTCAAACTACAACAGAAAATTATCGGACAACCACTCGAGTGTAAATAATGTATAGTTAATGTAGCCTTTGCTTTCAAGACAGTAAATTAATGATGATTTTTTTATTTTCTGAGCTGATAATGTCCTTGGTCCATTGCTAATCTTACTTGACATTCAGATTTAACACACTACTATATGAGCTTTTTACATTTTATTTGCTAGAAGGTTATGTATGCTGTTATAATCAACTAGCTTCAAATGTCCACTTTTTTTTATAGCTTCAGCTTATATATATATGTGTATATATATAAAATTGCAAATTCATTCTTGAAAGCTTTTTTAAATTTATGCAACGAGCACCTATTTTTTATTTAGATTATTGCCTTTCAATTAGCAGTATTTTTTAAACTATCATAAATATGCGAAGACATAAAACCTAATTCCTGTGTGTAAGGTTTGCTTAAAAGTTATATAAAATTCTTATATGACAGTAACTTAGTCTAAGGTCTTCGTCATTGCCTCAAATTCTGAGCAGTAAAACACGACTGATTACACTTAAGTGAGTAGCTTCAATTCCTTTGGCTGATGAGGCAGAGATAAGACTTTGTCGCTTAAAAAACTGTTTGTTTAGATGTTTTGGGGTGAAGAAAAAACATTCAGAGTTAAATTGACTAACTCACTTCCGTGATATGGCTTTTTATTTAACTAATTTGCTAATGCAATCGAATATTTTTAATTGTTAACGTAGTGGATTTTTGTTTTTTTGTAATTGAAAAATATTCTACATCCAGTACCATTCTTGTAATTTAATTTCAACGCAAGAGGTGTTTCAAGTAAATATAACATACTACCATCTAATCACAAAGCTGGCCGAAAATACTATGTAGATATAGGTAGGTATACGCATGGAGATAGTTTTAAATCATTAATATTTCACTTAATCTGCATAAAACAATTGGCATACCCTAATTAGCATAATTCTAATATATTATTTATCAGTTATTTTTAATATTTACTTTTCACTCGTCACTTTCTCGGAACAATTTTTCAGGAGTTAAATACTACATCGCTGAGATAAAGCGTTGAATGAAAAATCGTCGAAATTGGTTCATAGGTTTATGAAATTTTAACATCACCCCCTTCAATTTGATCAAAGTTAATTTTGCCAGTGCGTGCATATAAGAGCCATATTTTAGGACTGAAAATGGATCAGATGACATTTTCGTCCAAAATTATCCATTATTGAAATCGACGACTTTTCATTGTTTTTTGTTCGAGAAAATAGGTAATTTATGTTACAAGAGTTCTGGACCCTTTGAACCCCAGCCTACCTTCAACTTTAACCCCGCCTAATATGTTCTTGGGTTTAGAAAGTTTTGTAATTTTGTATTCTGAAATACCCCTACCTTGCAATCACTCGAAAGTTTTCATTCGATCTTTCAATGCTGCGATTTGGTATGCCTTCCATTTTTTCAATTAAAGCCTTTAATACAACTCTCAGTCCCCTTAATAAATATTTGAAGAATTTTAACTGAACAAAAATTAAAGCATTTTCATTTGATAGTTGCTCACATGCAATCCAACATCTTAAACATTATATAGGTATAGCATAGCGGTAACAAAAAGTACAACTTTGGAGTCATAAAGCAGCTAACATGTTAGAATAGGGCAAAAGAAATGGTTCGCAATGGAATGGAATGGTTGAGTTTTTCATTAGGGAAGTAAACTCAGTCTCAGATTGAATTAGGGAATAAAAGAAACCAGATTCTCTTATACAGTAAGTAACAGAGCCTAAGGGCCACTGAGTGTCTCTTGGGCTGATTTGGTTGTTGATGCCACAGTTTCTCCGAGCCGTGATCCTATTCCTCGACCAGCGCTTCCGGCTGCCCATCTCCTCTACAATGGAACTTCAGGAGTGTCAAGCCCCTTCTCCACTCTGGTGCGTATATGTGTTTTGCATTGGATCCAGGTTTTTGCATTATTGCATATACTCTTATAATAATGCGTCCTCAAATTCTACGGAATTGTTATTAAAATCGAAGCTTTGCATATGTTTTATGTTTCTAAATACTTCATTAGCTTTCTTACGAGAAATGTATACTCTTTTATGGTGTAATCGAAATACACTTCTGGATCTAAATGAAAAAATGCATGTAAATTCCAATAGTAAACTCGGGAGATTTCTCTTATAACAAACACAGAATTCTTTTAACTTCGAATCCCAAACCAGTGAAGTTAGTGTTACTTAGAAAATATAGTCGTATTGAGCGTTGGTGATTCATTGGTTGTAAGCCATTACATATATGTACACGACGAAACAATAACGTTTATAAAATTAAATGATGAAACGGGTAACATCAGATAACACTCGAAATCCCTATTTTTCCACTCAGAATGTTGGGTGCGCGTGAACTCCAAGTCACTTGAACCCAAACCCAAAGCGGTGGCAGCGGTAGTCGAACCTGGGATTTTTACATTCAGTACCTAATCCTTTACCGACCGCACCATGTGAACTCGAAATGAAGAAATACAGATTAGACAAAAAATCGTTAATCATTAATTTCTGAAAGATTCAGAATTAATTTGCTAAATATTTCGTACACCATACATATTAATAAGGAACTTGGGTTAAATAATTAATTAGACCAGCAAAGTTAACAAATACCAAATTGTTTTTGGAACATGTTATCTCGCAACTGCGCACAAAAGGTTCGGTATTTTTGGTAAAGACGTTAAACTGGAAAGATTTTGATACAAGAAACATTCTGTATTAATTCGATGAGTACCGAGTGAAAGAGAAACTATAAATAGTAGAGATAAAAAATGCTTTATAAGTATTTTCGTGTTATTCGGTAGACCTTTCAGATGATCAAGGTCCAAGCTCAAACGTATGAAGATGATATATTGTGCATGAAACTTCAACATACTAAACAATTCTAAAAGCTAACAATGAAGGGGCTGCATTATAATGAGTTTAAAAATTAAAATGGAATCTTGGATTAATTGAAATTCCAAAATAAATTTGATTTACAGTTTTTTAAATGTTAGTTCATAAAATAATAAAATATAAATATGTAAGCCTACTCATACATTGAAATAATTTTTTTAGTTTGTTGCCATATTCTAGGTATACATATGGTACTCTTACTATAAATGATGCACAAAAACTACCCTTTAGTTATTTGTTTTAGTTTCACTCGCTTCACTAGTGCCACGAGCAACACTGTATTGGCATTTGTCTGTGTGTTGTTCCGCTACTTTCTAAATGTGTCATTCTTGCGAATGGCTGAATTAATAACAGGAAGAATATAATGTTAAGCTTCTTGAGTTTTACCCACCCTTAGGTTTTTACTGATTTTTTTCTCTTAATTTTTGTCCCAGGGGCGTTCCGGGAGTCAAACTGAAACCAAATCCTACACTCAGCTTACAGTAAACACGCAGCAAGACCCTATTCCGTAAGTGTCGGTTCTTGGTAGCCTCTACACTCAGGGCAGTGAGTCTACAGTCTGGATAACCCTATATAACGTCCTTTTAAAACTGCAAATTTTTTATAATAAAATTGTTACTTGACTGACGGACGTGTAAATCTTTGCTACGTTATAACTTGCCCAAATATTACTTATTATTTTAAAAAAAATCTTAAATTTTAATTTATATAAATAAGACAATTCGTGTTCGCATTATCTGTGTTTGCAGTTATCGTGCCCTTTACAACTACAAACCCCAGAATGATGACGAGTTGGAGTTGATTGAGGGGGACATTGTACTCGTGATGGAGAAATGCGACGATGGATGGTTTGTAGGGACCTCTAAAAGAACGGGCCTCTTCGGAACCTTCCCAGGAAATTATGTAGAAAAGAGTTAAAGGAGAGGTCTGTATAGGCTTCAGGCAAGAAGAGAACCTAAACACTACTGAGGTATCATTTCATAACTCGTTTTTATAAAGATGATTCGTAACTCTTGCTTACAAATATTTCATTTCGTCGATCATTTCGTTGAAGAGTATAAAATAAACGTCCAAGGAATTGAGATGATTTGCAAACGTCCTCCTTAACACTTTCGTTGTAAGGATATGTAAAAAGTTGAAATTTTATGGTTTGTTTTCTCTTTTTAATTATTAATAATTAATATTTGACCGTTGTTAAATAAAATTTAAATTTTAGATTTTAGAATTAAAGTAGGAAGATATTTTTAACATTTTCATATAGTTTATATTTTTAGTAGCTGCTAAATATTTTACCTTATTTCACATACAACTGCTATCATTTTCATTGATATTATATATATATATATTTTTTTTTCTTTCTTTTGCACTGTTCAAGATTATATTGAAATTGCTATAAACAATACACATCCACACACACACCAACAATGGAATAATGATAACCTTTATAAGAAACCTCTTTGTAGTAAGATTTTATTTTCATAAGCTTCAGTCAAAATACGAGTATTAAAATTAATAAATACATTATAACATTGAGGAGATCTTTCACCATATATTTTTAAGAGCTTTGTAAATAGCCCATTATTCTGATCCAGGTGCTAAGAAAAATTCAAATTTTAAACAGCGTTTTTTAAATCACATTTTTTTTTTTTTTTTTGTTTTCGTTCAAGCAGCTATATCATCAAACTGTTTTTCAATATTTAGTTTTTAGCAGTCGTTATGCACTTTATTTTTCATACAACGTGTTGCACCTCATTTAAGCAGGTTGTTGCACTTTTCTAGTCACGTCCAAAGGTTACAAGTGTAGAGGCTTTAGCTACCTTTCAGTCGGTGAATGCGAAAGAAACACATCGTTTGCAAAATACCAAATTTTGAAAATATTAAAATGTCTTTAGAACTTTATATACAAGAAATAAGCTTTAAAATTTAATAAAACACAATGTAAAAACTCCAGATTTGTTTTTTCCCTGATTTCGCAAAAACTTTTTAAAACTTTTGTTTTAAACCACCGACTAAAGGTAACTTATCCGTAGAATTTAAATTATTTTTACTCTCCTGTTCCGTGTCGGGTGTTGAAGGTGACTGAAAACCTAAATGCCTGATTTTAAATCTCTGTTGTTATTAAATTTAGAAAATTTTATTTTGTAGCTTATTTTCATTTAGTTTAAAGAATAATGTCAAAAGTAGGATTTTTCCCTTCATATGAAAATAATTTCTCGCAATAAAACGAGCTGATTTTTGTAACCTACAATAAAAATTGTTCGCTCAAATTTCAAATGAATCTTGCTTCTCTTTCATTCAGGTGAACTTTATGTTGAGTAACGTAAAACACATTTAATGGCCTTGCTTCCCAGCTATTAAGTTGCTTTTTTTTTTTTTCACTCAAGGTTTCTTCCGATAATAATTGTTCATTTATTGAACAATTCGAGGTTTGCTGAAGAAAAAGTTTTGAATACATATCCTTTTTAGGAAATTATCTTCTTTTTCTAAACATTTCGCAGATTTCGGATAAAAAATTGATTTGACCAATTTTCAAATACTTTTTCTATGAATTGGACTTAAATTAAGAACAAAAAACCATATTTTGGCTCCTTGCAAATTTATTAATTGTATATTAATGTCAACCATTCTAAAAAATTCAATACTTAAAAGTGTTAAAAATGTACTAGCAAAATCCACTATTCTTCAATTCTTTTATACTATTCTCACCTCAGAGTAAGTTTCGCCTTATATGAACGTTTGACCACCAGGTGTAGTGTTCGAATGAAGAATTGCTTAGAAACGGGAGTGAATTCTGTAAAACTCTCCAACTGATCTTTCTCCATTCCCTTAGGCTAAGATCTTGCAAAGACTAATCTTGTATCACTTCCGTAAAGGACAACCGAAACACCATTTAGTTTCACTAATATAAATTTTAATCCGAGTTTTTTTTAGGAGGGCAAAATCTCGTTGTTTTTGCAATTTTTGTCATGGGGGAATAACGAGGAAGAAACCAATTTAGTTTTAAGAACACACAAGTCTCATATACGACCTGATTATTATTATTATTTTAAATTGAAAGATACGAGGAAAATTCCTTTTGGTAGTTCACACATATAAAAAAGCTTCTTGTTCAATATTTAAATATAAAATTGTATTCAATTTTATGCTATAAATGTCATGGAGCAAATTTTAACTGCAAATTTTTATATATTCCTTGAAAACGAATTTCTGTTTTGAAATATGGAATATACTTTTCTCTATTTTGTAATTAATTCATTCAGTCAAATCTGAACCTTCGTAGGTCTTATGCATGCATTGTGTAAGTTGTCTTTTTCGATTTTTAATTCAAAACATTGTTACCAACTCTTATTTAAAATGGAATAGTCTTCTTGTGTCTGATTTATTGTATAAAGAAGTGCCTTTGAATGTAAACTTTGTAACATAAGAAATTTAATATTAAAATCTATAGTTTTAGTTAAATATTGACATCACATTCGTTCATCTAAAAAATAAGATACTTATTCAAAATTTAAATTTCTTTTAAAATCTCAGTGGGGTGATTTTTTTTTTATCACTATTGCACAATAGGACTAAGCGCTGTATAGGTATATGTTGATAAATACTTATATTATAAATCAAATGCGGTCTTTTTATTAACCTTCATATTAATGCCTACCGACAGTGGCGGATTACACTGCCCAACACCAATTTTGCTGATTTAATTCTAACACCTGTTTTTAGGTAACTTTGGTGTGCTGATTTAAAAAATCACCTTAGTTTTTGCTTATCACGTCAGGTTTTCGAGCAATCAAATACGGATATTTTGGAGATATCGCATTTTGGCAGGGTTATGCCCAATTTTTTTTCTTTTCAAAAAATAAGTTTTTACATACTCAGAATCAGCATGGAAAAGTAAACAATTGTGCAGGGAGTGAACTTTAATATACAATGGTAATATTGACACAAAGTGATTAAAAGTGTTTAAATAAGCAAAAAATGAATCCATATTAAAGCAAGCACGGGACCAGTTTTCTTAACATTGTCTTTTTCTTGTTTTCTTACTTTTCAGTGCTGATAAATTTTCTCTTATAGGACTTCCTAGAATGAGAGATGTCAAGACAATCTCTTTGCAGGCTCCAGCAGTAGTCAGCCATCATATGGGTATCCCATCTTCCTTGGTATCGTTCTTCCATCACTTTGATATCTTGGTGGAACCTTTCACCTTGCTCTTCACTAACATCACCAAGATTTTCTGGAAATTTATCCAGATGACTGTTGAGATAGTGAACTTTAATGCTCATGTTGTAACCCAACTGCTGAAAGTTTACAAGTAAATCCTTTACAAGATTTATAATTTTCACTTTTTGGATCATGACGTCACGCTCACACCTGGGGAAATCACAGATACCCAAGATTTTAATATGTTGTACATGACCTTTAGATTTAATGCACAGATTTGCGTATTCCACAGATAAAATTTTAACAGCAAAACAGCTGTTTACAGGTCTCAAAAATCATCAATTTTGATAAGCGCCCTTCATGGATCCAAAATAGGCATATTGCATTGCACGAAAACCTGATGTGATGGACAAAATCTAAGGTGATTTTTTAAATCAGCACATCAATATTATCCAGAAACAGGTCTTAGAATTAAATCAGCAGCAAAAAATTTTTTTTTTGTTGGGCAGTGTTATCATTGAGGCAATTGAGGGCTGAAGCCTCAGGTCCCCATGCTTGAGGGGGCCCTCAATCAACTGAGTTTCGATGATATAATTCGAGATTTCGTAAACTTCTTTGATTAAATATAACAGAGTACACAAACTGACATATTCCCTGTTTTATTTTATGTTTTATAGGCCCTCAAATAAAGTTTGTTTAATACTGTTTGGTTTTAGCAAACGGCAAAATACACTGTGTTAAGGTTCTTTTAAGTTTGTTTCTCAATTAGCCTAAGCACCGTACATATAATTCGTGTAAATGTACTATGTACTGTACATGTATTGTTGATAAAAATCTATAGAAAAGGCCCCCAAAATAAAATTAGCCTCAGGCCCCAAGTACAGTTAATCCGCCTCTGCCTATCGGTTACCGCTACACGTTGATTTTTGGAGTTGTTTAACCACCTCCGTAACGGCGAAGGTAGTATGACGGAGGAGATCTACAGCTTTACGTAGGATCCGAACCATGGGTCGCTACATCATTTGTATGCGGAGAACAGTCATCCATCCAACTACTATTCAGATCCAATTTTGCTTACAGTGGGTCTGGATACGAATTTTTAAATCCGGTACTTGAACTATAGCATATAAATAAATAAAAGTTATGCGAATTCATTCTCTAGAAGAAACCTACGGTAGTAGTGTAGAAGAATACAAAATGACTCGGTATGAAAAAGTCTATATTTAGACACTGTACCCATAATTTTTTAAATACAGAACACTGCCAGAATAAAATAGCATGTTTGTAGCGGAAGTAAACTTTAATGTGCATATCTCGTGTATACTTTATATACAAAAAGACGGTCAGTTAATCTAGAGTAGGTTTCCCGCGAACCTCATAAAGGGATAGGACGCATCTAAGCATGAAGACCGAGGGTTTTGCATCATGGCGTTGGTCAAAATCTTCAGTTTTGCAATAGCTCAGCAAAAGTTTCCTTGAAAGTTCCCACGCGTGTAGCAGAAGGTCCCTGGTTTCGCATTTAAGTTGAACGTGTCCCCGGACGTCTTCAAAAGGGCTTATGTCAGGGGTTCTAGGGGCACAGGGAAGAACCTGTATCCTCTTGTCTCTTCCATTCAGTGCTGGATTTGAAACAGCATTCTTGCGCGTAAATAATTTATCCGCAAAACGGCCTATTAAAACAATGGGAGATGATTTTAAAAAGAATTTCGACGCCCCTTGGTAAGTACCAGATTATTCTTTCCAGCATCCCAAATCGCTGCTCAGTGAAACCGTCTTGCCGACTTGTGGGCTCCTGAAATGCTTGCATGATTACCTAGTCTCTATACAGGAGTATTTCCATTCATTGCAAATTGATTAAATTGGCACTTGTCCCAGAAAAAGACCTCCTAACTGTCATAGTTGCGCATATCATTTCAACCCAAGCCTAACTTGCACATGAAATCGGCGCTCCCAGTAATTTTTCTAGGTGCTCATTTTCTTCTAGCAAGGCAATTCATATGTCGGTACACCTAATTTTCAAAAGTATCTATGACGACGATGTCGACAGAAAAACCATACCAAAGGCATTCATTCGGCGAACAAGACGTTGTTTGAAGCCAGATATATATATATATATATATATATATATATATATATATATATATATATATATATATATAATATATATATGTGTGGTGTGTGTGTGTGTGTGTGTGTGATGATAAATAAAAATTACTACATACACCTTACATAGAATACATAGCAGCGGTCAGCAACTGGCGACCCCGTGCCAGAAATTACTCGCAGATGTTCGTTAACTTGGCTCATCATGCTTATAAAAATATTTTTTATTTATCATAGAAGAATGATTTTGTATTAAAACAATTTTTTCAAGCTATAATTTTATTCGGTTAAATTTTATAAAATCAGTGTTGTGCCGGTGACGCTTGTCAGTTTTGTGCTCCTTCTTCCTATCAAAATTAACAGTGCTTAACGTCTGTTAACCGTTGTGTTACTGTTTCAACAAAATTGTCAACGTGCCAAGATTACCAGATAATCTACATTATTTAATTAATAATATCGCAAAAAATGTCTTCAAATTGTTTTAGCGACATCCAACACTACCTTCTTAGTCCTAGTGCCACGAGCTGTACCCGTAACCTTCAAATAACAAACATACGAACGAATGCCTGAATTTTAACTACGTGTGTAAATAAAAACTTAATGTAAAGCAAGAACATTATCTAAAGTAAAGTCAAATTCTCTCATTAAAACTTCCAAAAACTACCAACAAATATCTAAATTTAAAGTGAATAAACTTTAAAAAGAGAGGGCAAAAAGAGGAAACAAAAATCAACAACAGGCATCCCCCCCACTTCATTTCCAGTAGTCTCCGAACAGGAGAGGGGTATGCCTTCTCCCTCCATATTAAGCGCTTCTTACCCTGGAGAGATCTCCCTCCGACAACGGATCGAGGAATTTCAAGCGAATAAAAGGCGGGAATGCCAGGCGTTTACCGGTGATAATAAACAATTAGGTTTAGGTCCTAGATCCTGTCCCAAAGCTGGATCCTATCTGCTTGGCAGATAGTTGGTGAGGAAAGCTATATTTTGGGGCCTCTTTGCGAGTGACCCGTTGCCCACGTCGGGATAATATCATGAAAAAGGAAAAAACTATAGAGTTTGTCATTTACCACTACTTATTCGACTATAGTGGATTTAATTTTCCCAGAAGAGTTCCTTGTTCCATGCACGGTCTGTGTATAACAAAAAATCTCAGGGAACCATTCTGAGTTCTATCCCATATATATATATATATATATATATATATATATATATATATATATATATGGTGTCTCAAAAGTCACTATCTATTTCGGTGACATTAGATGTTTTTTTTAAAAATGCTATGCTGGCATAAAGATATGTACTTCTGGTGCAAATTTGTGTATTTAAAAAAAGTTAATTGGTTTATTATCTTGACATGCTTGAACAATTCCTCGAACCTCAACTTCTTACAGATGGCATTCTTGACACAGTAGTTTTTCAGCAGGATGGAGCACCGTGCCATTATGCAATAATTGTACGTGATTATCTTGACAGACGCTTCCCCGGTCGCTGGATTGGTCGTGGAGGAACACAACCATGGGCAGCACGTTCACCCAATTTAACACCATTAGATTTTTTCGCCTGGGGTTTCATTAAGTCTAAGGTGTACACTGGTAGAAGAATTAGTGATGTAGCCGAACTTCGAAATCGTATTACCGATGCAGTTCAGAAAATAACACCTCAAATGCTGGAAAGTGTGTTCCGGGAAACAACTTATCGATTTGAGCTCTGTAGAGACACTGATGGTAGCCATGTGGAGACAGATAAATAAATAGCACTAATTCTTTGTGGCACTTACTTTGAAATAAATATATTTTTCATGTCTTAAACCAGTTTTCCGTAATTCCCATTATTTTTCAAAATAGATAGTGACTTTTGAGACACCCTGTATATACATTTAACTGCAATGACCACGCAGTATATTAATGTATAGAAACGACGTAAGTATAGAGGAGCGTTCTGCACACGAGGAAGAGAAATAACGAACAAATGAAAAATGAGGTGAACCGCCCGGGAAACGAACCCAGGATCTTCCGATTGCCGGTCAGATGCGCTATCCATTACACCACGGGCCTCGATCAGTCATAAGTCGAAATTCTCCTACATAGGGTAAACCAATGCCCTGAGAGGGCACCCTCGCAAATCGTGAATATGTACATTTAACTGCAATGACCACGCAGTATATTAATGTATAGAAACGACGTAAGTATAGAGGAGCGTTCTGCACACGAGGAAGAGAAATAACGAACAAATGAAAAATGAGGTGAACCGCCCGGGAAACGAACCCAGGATCTTCCGATTGCCGGTCAGATGCGCTATCCATTACACCACGGGCCTCGATCAGTCATAAGTCGAAATTCTCCTACATAGGGCAGAAACCAATGCCCTGAGAGGGCACCCTCGCAAATCGTGAATATGTACATTTAACTGCAATGACCACGCAGTATATTAATGTATAGAAACGACGTAAGTATAGAGGAGCGTTCTGCACACGAGGAAGAGAAATAACGAACAAATGAAAAATGAGGTGAACCGCCCGGAAACGAAACCCAGGATCTTCCGATTGCCGGTCAGATGCGCTATCCATTACACCACGGGCCTCGATCAGTCATAAGTCGAAATTCTCCTACATAGGGCAGAAACCAATGCCCTGAGAGGGCACCCTCGCAAATCGTGAATATGTACATTTAACTGCAATGACCACGCAGTATATTAATGTATAGAAACGACGTAAGTATAGAGGAGCGTTCTGCACACGAGGAAGAGAAATAACGAACAAATGAAAAATGAGGTGAACCGCCCGGGCGGTTCACCTCATTTTTCATTTGTTCGTTATTTCTCTTCCTCGTGTGCAGAACGTTCTCTATACTTACGTCGTTCTATATATATATATATCGTGTCAATATTAACACTCGTACTTTGTCAAAAAATATTTTAGTACTTCCATTTTTCCCGGCTTTTTAGGCATTGCTAATGTACTTAAACTTTTGGATATTAATGTAGTATTTTCATATAACAATATTGTGAAAAATATCATAGTAAAAAATAGCCCTACCAATAATTCAGGCATTATCTATAAAATTGGTTGTAAACAATGTGATTCCTTTTACATAGGTCAGACGGGAAAGGATTTGCACACACGTATAAAACAGCATCAATATTCCGTTAGAACAGGACAGTTGTCCAGTGCCCTTTTTGTCCATTTGTCAGAGTTAGCCCACTGTATTGATTGGAATAATGCTTGTTTTATTCCATTCAAGCAACATTGTTAATAGAAATATTCTTGAGTCTGCCATTATCCAACTTTCAAATAACTTCAACATAAGCAAAGGTCTTTTTCAACTCGATCCTGTTATGTTGAATTCCTTTAAAGCAGACTTAGATAAGAAGTGTAAAACATTAAATCTTTGGTAAACTTGTCTTCTACTTTATTAACTTTTAATTTGCATTTTTTTTTTTTTTTTTTTTTTTTTTTTTATATATCGAAACCTGACCATAGGCAGCATTGTATCTTGTGCTAAAAATCGATATTTTTCCTTACAATCTGTACGCCTCATTGGTAATCCTTTAAGGTTTTAATTTTTAATTTTTATTATTTTTACTTCTCTGTTTATTGTATATATATGTATGTATGTATGTATGTATGTATTTGTATATATAGATATGTATGTATATATATATATTATATATATATATATATGTGTGTGTGTGTGTATGTATGTTATTTATTTTTCTTTTTTTCTTTCTGTAACCTATATATAGGCTTAACCTTTTTATATACTTCAGTGTTCCTGAGGATGTCATTAGACGAAAGCGCTTGAGCACCATTTTGTGTTTCCTTTCCTTCGTGGTTTTATTCATCATATATATATATATTATATATGTGTGTGTAAAAAACGACTCTTGTTTAGAAGAGTGTCCGCACAAGGGAGGAGAGAAAACGAGCAATAAAAAATGAGGCACCTCCCGGGAATCGAACCCGGGATCATCCGATTGCCGGTCAGATATGATAACTATCACACCAAGGGCCACGAAGAATCAGAACTCGTAATTCTCCTACGTACGAGCGGAATCGAATGCCCTTTAAGGGGACACCTTCTCATGCCGTATATTTATATATATATAATATATATATAATATATATATATATATATATATATATAATATAATATATTAACTGCAAACGACACACAGTATAATTAATGTAAAGAACGAGGAGAGAAAACGAGCAATGAAAAATGAGGCACCTCCAGGGAATCGAACCCGGGGTCATCATTGCTGGTCAGATATGATAACTATTACACCATATATGATGTTAACCTTCCGTCTACGGCCTTGGGTGGTTCAAGCTTGACGGAAGTTCTGGTTAGGTGGTAGCAACGGATTTTCTCTCTCTGGGGTAGCTGGTACCATGTAGGGGATCGCAGTAGTTTCTTTTATACTACACTCCGATTTCTTCTTGTAGTGGATCGGATGATTCTGTGAAAACTTACTAAATTATCTGACGGTTCCCAGAGTCTTCTTGTAGCGTATCGGAGAAGTTGGAGAGGCAAAACTGGTCTCAGACTTAAGACCGACTGATTTCTAACTTTTACTACTTCTTGAAAGTGCTATGTTATTTTAATAACAATACTCTTGGAGAATACGGACTCAAGGGAGAAGTAAAAATATTCCTCACTGACCTCTAGGTCAGATTATACAAAACAGAATAATTTTGAAAAGTTACAGCGGTTTATATATGTTATAAATTGGTGACATCGTGATTATTTAATGTTGACTTGTTTTTTTTTATTCTCAATAGGCTGAATTCTTTTGCAATATTTGAAGATAAAGGTAAATTTTTGCTGTAACAGCATATTGACAGATAAGCAAGATATTAGAAGATGAAAGCACATTTTTATCTTAAACTGTATGACAGATCTGATGTTGTCATGATTTGCCGAGTTAACTAAAAATGGAAATTGAAATATACATTTTTTATGAATTAAAATTAAACCTGCATACGAGCCAAAATTAACTACCGTACTTAAAATTTAAAATTAAATGTTAATTTAGAGTTTCGGCAAGATACGACTTCATCTTTTACAACTAAGAGAGAATGTATAAAAAAATGAACACTGCAGAATTTAACACAATTACATGATTAAGTTTAATCTAAAATATGATGAGGTAATTTTTAAAAAAAAGAGCTATTTCATCAATTACTTAGCAAAAAAAAATGGGAAGAAAATTAAAAAAATTTCCAAACTTGCATTTTATAACAGAGTGTCACCCAAGTTTAGACTTTATATACAAAAATGAATGTTAGAATTATTCTTTTTTACATACAACATACATACCACACACACATATAAAATATATATAATATATATAATATATATATATATTAATATATATATATATATATATAGTCACCTAAACCCGCAAGGAAAAAACTAAAACTGTGTTTAAAAAGGCTAATTAATTTCGGCCGGTCACAACCAAGCCCTTTTCAAGCCATAAACTAGTTAAAATGCCCAACAAGGTTAAAAAACTTCCGTCCTGCAGAATAGCTGAAGTTTAAATGACTGTGTTAAGGCATAATCACAGACAAAGAGATGGTGGCTGTCATACGTCTGGCAGTTGGCAAAGGCAAAAAAATTTTTGCCCACATTTCAAACATTCAAAGTGAGAAATCTTTAAGCAAAAATCAATCCTGTACATCTGGCAGCCGGTCACGACCCGAAATTGCCCTAAAATATTTTAAAGTGTTAAAAATAAAGCTGTCCATACTGTAGGACAGCTTAATATTTGAAATGGTGTTTTCTCCTAAAATATAAAATGCCTCGTATATTTGTCTCTGTTCCTGGTCCCTGACCTTCAAAATAGGTTTAGAATCCTGAAAGTTAAAAATATGATTATGAAGTTCCCTATGTTGAAACCTATATTGAACCTGGATAAAGATGTTTTATTCCTGAAAGTGCCTTTTGAGATTAACAAAGGGCTTTCCTCACTTTTGTCACAGCCGATTAAGTTGGTCTCCGCTGTGCTAAATAAATTGTCTTCGTTCATCATCTGTCATCCTATTACAAAAGCCTCCAACAATTCTGGCGTACTTTATGAAATCCCATGTGGAAGCTGCCCTCAAAAATACATCGGAGACACAATTGATTTTCAGAGAAGGATTAATTCTCACAAACGTGACCTAAGATCGGGTAATACTTATAGTAGCTTGGTTCAACATAGGGAACTTCATAATCATATTTTTAACTTATAATGAGTATATCTTTGGTCGGTTGTTTTGTTTGCTGAAAACCCAATAATAGGAAAGATAGGGTTGTGTTTTTATTAAGAAGGAAAGGAATGTGGAACAAAAACAAATCTCATGAAGGAAGTAAAACCCAATCAATCACCGAGAGAAGAAAGACGCGTCTCTTCCAATATTGTGCTCAGCCTTCATTTGCTATGAGCATAAGCATATGATAATAAAAACCCACTCTAATAGACAGAGTTTATTTCTACAACAGTTTCGATGCCCACTGGCATCCTCTTCGGGTGGATACAGAAAAACGAAGAGGATGCCAGTGGGCATCGAAACTGTTGTGGAAATAAACTCTGTCTATTAGAGTGGGTTTTTATTATCATATTTTGACCTTCACGTAGAAAAAAGTGAAGTTTTTTGCATTGAGCATAAACATTTTTTATTATTGTATTAACGCACTACCGGGCGTTATTACCAACTTTACTTTCCATTCATTCTGTTTTCAGTAGTAATTATAATAGGTGTTATAATTTAATTTACATTTTTATTGTTGTGCACTAGTTTTGATACTGGGCACATACAAAAGAAATTAATTATTCTTTTAAAAGTTTAGTTAAATAGAAGTGTTGGTTGTTGAGTTGTTTCTGTCCCTCCGTTAATTTCATCTCGTCCTTCGCGACGACAGAGCGATATGGAAGTTCTTTTCCAAATTAAAGATGGGTAAAAAAAAAAAATATTACTTTTTATAAAAAGAAATGTTCATAAACTTGGTTTCGAATCGATGATGAAAGGCTACAGATTCACAGAAAGAGAAGATGCGGGAAAAAGAAAAGGAGCAGTCCGAAGAGGAAGAGATCTCGAACCCGGCAAGTACAAATGAAAATAAAACTCAAAACTCACTAACAGATTCCGAATCAAACCCGAATCAATGTTTAGGAAGACGAAGTTCTCAGAAATAGAAGTTTTATAGTGATGTGATGAATGGTCAGAGGAAAAAACGGATAATGAGAAGGAAAAAGCGTCCGGAGCTCCGTTTAAAACAAAAAATTATTCCGAAGACGGAAACTTGTTAATTTTGAGATACATTTACGAGCACAATTTCTTCAAGAAGGTGAGAGGAAAAGCAATTTGGGAAGATCTAGAAGAGAGAGGAATTTTACTAGGACGGTCTCGGCACAGCTTGAAAGATTCCAGAAAGGATTTTCCTGCGTATTACGTTTTATGAAGCATTATCGGAAAAAGTTATTCAAAAGTTTCTTCGCAGAATTCCAGAACGAAACGATGACGAAGATACACCGTGACGAAAAAAGGGTTCCAAAAATGTTAAATACACAGCTTATGGAGGCGATTATATCATCAAATTTATTACTTGTAACAACTTAACAAGCGATACAATGACATTAAAGGCAAGTCAATGAGGGAATCCATGTCGAGGAGTCAAGGGTTAAGAACAAGAACTTGGGAAGATTGAAGAATCAATTCCTCCAAAACATCCGCTGACATTCGCGGATGTGGATGCCAAATGTTGATTTTGGGGTATAGGGCAAGTGGTGGTAGATTTTGGTAGTGTCGTCTGAATGTTTACACAAATCATCAATCCGAATTTAAGCTACTTCCAGAGGTGACTTGGATGTTGGGGTGAAGTAAAGATGTGGCTAACTTTTAGCCAGAGTTTTGTATTGGCTTGCCCAGAGGAAGATGACAGCTTGAGTTTAGAGCAAGTTAGTCAAACATAACTTCCCAGAACGAGACGGCTGTGTCTGACATTTTAATCTTTAATTTTTATCTTGATATTTATAAAAAAAATTAGTTGTATGTTTTAATCACCTGTTTTATATATCCATGTTTCCTTTTCGGCATTTATAGATTGCTCTGAAGATGTGGTTACTGTGATAACCGAAACGTTAGCAAATTTGTTCAATAAAGATATTAAGTTAAGATGTTCGTCTTTGTCCCAGCTTTGGTGCTTTTATAGATTATTAAACTACGCTTTCCACGTAATACTTCTATAGCGGTGGTCAACCATTTCATTACACCGATGAATTCTGAATGAAATATATTCTTAGCTGTATTAACTAAAATATACTTGACAAAATAAATTGTAGTTAAAACGCTCAGCACGGAAAAGCACCTGACTGCTCTAAAAGGGGGATCAGGTTCATTTTCCCCCAAAACTCTAACTTCAAAATAATTTTATTTCAAAATCATCTTCATTCTTGCGTCTGCTTCAGCCTAATCACCGGACGAGCAGTTTTCTTGTTTCAGCCTTTTCCAAATTATCATCGGCACAATTCTTGTTCTCGTCTCTATGCTTCTACCTTCATCTTCAATTCATCATTCGCATATTGATATTGTGTAAATAGTCTCTCCAAGTACTTAAAGTCTCGTGTTTACTTATCTTCAATTAAGTTCAAGGAAGCGAGTTAAACTAACAAAAAACTTTTCTTTTCCTCTTTCAACCTCCATTAGTTTTTTGACGTGTGTGTGTGTGTGTTTTGCAGCATTTAAGTATTCACCTGCTTTTAACTTGAACTCTCTTCTTACGAAAGCAAGATTAAAGCTCAATGAAGCCCAAGATCAGAGATCAAAGTGAGAAACTTCAAAACATTTATCCTTCTAATTAAGTTATGAATGCACAAGTTGATTAATATTATATATATATATATATATGAAAAACCACCCTTCCAGGGTTCAAACACCCACCACCTTTTGAATGGAAGGTGAGGGCACTAGCTACTACACTGCGATAGTATCAGAGTTTAAATATAGGACAAGTTGTGGTACTTGTAGGTTATCTCCCCCCTCCCCCACCACCACCAATTTTGACAGAATATTCTCGTTAAAACTAACGAAAATATCACGACTTAACCTAACCAATTATCAAGGGCGTACAGTTGATCTATTAGTAAATAGTAAATACTATTCCAGAAACAAATTGTATTCATTCTTATTCCGTCATATTGTAGCGGTTAGCGCTCTCACCTTTTATTCAGGTGGTAGTGGGTCCGAGCCCTGGTTGGGGGCGTTTTTTTCCCCATTATAAAAAATTGTGCGGATTCATGCCTGATATTCGATATATACCACCTATGATGTTCGCTGTAAAATATGAAACTTTTCATCTTACTTCCATTTAATTAAGATATGATCACGATTGTTTTAAGCAAATTATTATTTTAATTTTAAAAGATACGATAAATTTAAGTTTCGTGGAAACTTTTTTTTGGCGAAGTCGAAATTTGTTGCAAGGAACCTAACTGGCCTGAAAACTGATGACGTCATCATGACCTCTCGGTCACTCGATCAGAATCCTTGTAACAACTTTATACACACACACACACACACAATTATATATATATATATACAGCCTAACACAGGGTGGCCAAAAGTCAGGAAACAGGAACTATGCTTTTAAATGCAAATATGTATGTATATTTGCATTACAAAGCATAGTTCCTATGTTTCCTGACTTTTGGCCCACCCTGTATATATATGTACATATACGGCATATGATCTAACTTACGCACCTACCTTAGTGTACACCTAACTCGGACCTAACCCTAAAGTCCCCAATCCAAGAAAAAGCACCCCAGTTAGACCCCAATCCAAGAAACAGCATCCCAGTTCGACCCCAATCCAAATTAAAGAATTTTAACGGTGCTCTTCCAATATGTGCTCTACCGCGAAACTGTGATCTACCATATTCCAACTAATATTCCATATTCCAGGCTAACTAACGAAAATATCACGACTTAACCTAACCAATCGTCAATGGCGTATAGTTGACCTAACGATTGGTTAGGTTAAGTCATGATATTTTCGTTAGTTAGCCTTATAAGGCTAGTTTCACGGTAGAGCACGTATTGGAATATGGTAGATCACAGTTTCGCGGTAGAGCACATATTGGAAGAGCACCAGGTTAAGTTGTAATATTTTCGTTAGTTGAAAATTTCTAAAAAATATTTTTAAAAATTAGAAGTTTTCAACTAACGAAAATATTACAACTTAACCTAACCAATCATCAATATGTGGTGGCCCCCGTTAATACTAAGTACCAAAAAATACATATTTTAATGTTTACAAAAGATATTGCAATAAAAAATTAGAACAAACTAATTAAAATAAAAATATTGAAATAAGGTTAATTGAATGCCAGGTTAGGTCAACTGTATGCCTTTGACGATTGGTTAGGTTAAGTCGTGATATTTTCGTTTTAACTCCATTTTAGAGCAATCCAAGAATAAGCACCCTCGTTCGACCCCAATCCAAGAAAAAGTACCCTAAATTGATTTGGGGTGCTTATTCTTGGATTGCTCCCTACCTAGCATACACCTAACCGTAACCGGACATAAGATTCATCTTGCTTTACTAAAATAACTTACCTCCTTTGTTGAATAAAGATATCAAACCACCTTTAAAATTTCTTTAAAGCTATCCTCCTTCCAGTGCATTGCCCACATTGTTCGCCACACATACGCCTTCCCCAATTGTATTTCCTTCGTCCAAATTTACTCTCGCTGATGTCAATAGTTTTACTTATTCTTTTTATATTATCAATCAGTTTTAAACGAACAATTACGCGTATCTGCTAGCAAAAGTTGTAAAAATCAATGACTATTGGCCATGACACCTCAAATTGGAATGAACATCCGGAAACGAACAAATTATGAACAAATGTGCGAGAAACAAATAATATTGTACAGGGTGGGAAAAAAGGGTGGGCACCCCTCAAAATATTTACGTAGGCCTATCTAATTTTTATTTTTACATATCATGAAAATGAAGGCCAACATACTGACATTTTGTATATTAATTAAACCTTTTGTTAGTCTGTGTAACGTAAGATACGTAATTTAACTTTAAATTAAATGTTAAAAATGTCAATATACAATCAATTATTTCTTTCATGTATGAAAACAAGAGGCAAAACATGAAAAATAAAGGCAACATACAGATACGGTATGCTGTACTGTCACTGCAAAGGGACTTTGTGGCTACTCTGTACACTATCTTATTTTGAGGGGGTGCCCAGACTTTTTGCCCAGGCTGTACTGTAACTTAAATGCGACCTTTCAAGCCATGCGTTTATCGACGGGAATAATTTAAATGCATACTTTAATTTATCACCCCTTTTTTATACAAATTACACTATCTTTCACCAATCTTTTATAATGTAAATCAGCTAACACTTCACTTTCATGTTTTGGACGTTCCATTAAATCTCTAACTGTAGACAAGTACATCTTTCCCTCACCACTTTTCAGTTAAAACTAAAACCATGAATAGTTATGACGTCTTTCATATAACGGATGACTTAAAGATTTAATAAAAAAAAAATTTAATGCAGAAAGGCGGGGCCAAGGGCGAACACCCTCAAAAACGCCCCATCCCCTCCCATCAGAATGAGAAGAAGAGAGCCAAAATCAAGGGGTCCAAAGTTTTCGAGATGCCTGGACACTGCGTTCGAAAGATTGGAGGCCATAGACAGGAAGAAAGATAGACTGAGGGTTATTCCAGAGTTGACCGGTTGAGTAGATGAAAGATTGAGAATACCAATTAATCCTTGCTTTAGAAAATTGGATAGAAAAGAAGTGAGAATGTGTGGAGAGTCTCGTATTGCAAGCTCTCCTTAAAGGATGAAGCATGCAGTTAGAGTACGGAAGAGCAGTGCCCGTTGTAATAGCGATTGTAAAGAGAAAGTGAGGCAACACTGCGGCAAAGAGAGAAAGATTGAATGGTCAGAAAGGCGGGGAATTGAGTAGACTGTGTGGGTTAAACCACCCAACAAATGAGAAGTTTATTCCTTACAGGGGTGGACAAGACCCCTGTACAGAGACAGCAACTGAGTGGAGGTGAAGAAACTGTGAAGTTAGTAAAGCACATCCGACCTCTTAAAAGCTGTTTTAGAAAGAGGGTATATGTGATCTTTCCAGGAAAGATCATGAGAAAAGGAAACGCCAAGTTGTTAAGAGAAGAGGAAGAATTGAGTTGTGTGTTGTTGAAGATAAGGGGATTGTCGTGTGGAAGATTGTAACGAGTAGGTAGATGAAGTAACTGGGTTTCTGAGGCATTGAAATGTTGGGATCTTAAAATTGGGATTTAATAATGAATATAGAATGACAGTTCATAATGTATAAATATCAGTTAGATTTAATAGATACCTTTCTCTAGCCTCGTTCAATCAGGTTCTTGAAGATAGGTATATCAGAAAATAGGCCAATTAAAGTTAGATGAATACCGTAAAATATGTAGGAAATTATAAAAATTATTGAAATAATTTATTAATTACTTCTTAGATAATTAAAAGACAAAGCAAATGCCAAGCGAGATTGGAACCGAAAAATCTGAGCGAAGAAAAAGGCAGCGCAACACGAGAAATGGACACAGAGTGACAGAGTCAGACAGAGTCGTTGGAAGCAGTTTGTTCATCTTAAGATCGTTTTGCTTTCCCTTGTTGGCGTTTTTTTCAATTTCTCAAACCCGTGGGAAGTAAGGCCTAGATAACGACGAGTTAATAAGAGTAAATCAACCTCATTTCTAGGGCTGAATGCTAGAAGGGCCAATGTCAAAAAATCCATTTTTTGAGATAAGGGTATGGATAAACTCGAAAGCAGCTGGATCTTACAAGAAGACAAGGATCCAAAACATACTTCAAAGTCGACAAAAACTTGGTTCAACAAAAAGATGATACTTCCGAATTTGTCCAGCATATCTTCGGACTTCAGTATCATCGAGCCTTTGTGAGGAGAGCTGAAGCGGGTCGTGCATGGCCGGAAGCCAACCAATCTTAAAGAGTTGAAAGCCTTCTGCAAGGAGAGGCGGGCGAAGATGCCTCAGGAGAAGATCCAAAAGATCATCCAAAATTATAGGAAACATTCTCAAAGTCGTAGCCGCGAAAGGTGGTCCAACCATCTATTAATTGGAGGTGCCTGTACTTTTTCACATTGTGTATGTGCAAATGAGTATGACTGTTTCAAATGTGCAATTTGTTGCTATACTTCTGCTGATGTTACCCATTACTTCTACCCATTAAAATATACTTGTTGATTGAAAGTTGCCTTCTTTTTATTTAATCCTCAAGGTCATAAACTATCTTTTATGAAAATATAATAAGGATGTCTAGTATGATAATAAAAACCCACTCTAATAGACAGAGTTTATTTCCACTACAGTTTCGATGCCCACTGGCATCCTCTTCGGGTGGATACAGAAAAACGAATCTGTATCCACTCGAAGAGGATGCCAATGGGCGTCAAAAGTGTTGTGGAAATAAACTCTGTCTATTAGAGTGGGTTTTTATCATCATATTTTGACCTTCACGTAGAAAAGTGAAGTTTTTTTGCAAGGGTGCCTAAACTTAATGTCAACTGTAAGTGCATTTAAGAAAAAAAGTTTCATCCATGATTCTGAAAGCTAATGACGTACAAACGGATCACTTCTTGACTCGAGGAATACAAATTCTCATAACCGAAAGTTTAAATACGAATGTAGGGTACTCGCTGACTCGCAAACTTAATTCTTATGCGCGTCATTAACTCTCATAATCACTTAACAAAATTTTTGAAAAATACACTTCCATCACTTTCTTTTATCACCCTGTAATTACTCGTATTTTGCTTAAATACAAAATTCTACAATGTAATAAAGAGTAACAAAAAGTGAATATTTTTGTATATTAAATTTGTACGTGAAGAAAGTCCTTTATAAGCCCCTCCTATTATAAAAACTGATAAAGGTAATCTCAATTATCCTAAACTAATAAAAACAGTCTATAACAGTCTATAATAATGCTTCCCGCTGTGTGAATTCTTATTATATATATATATATATATGATGAATTTCACAATAAAACACGTGAAATGAATAAATGCTGCAAACCCACAAGGAAAAAGAAAAACGATTCCAAGGCCTTTCGTGCATTCAAAGCTACACCTCGTCAGGGAATGACGAGGTGTAGCTTTGAATACACGAAAGGCCTTGGAATCGTTTTTCTTTTTCCTTGTGGGTTTGCAGCATATATATATATATATATATAAGCACACCGGACAAAAAATTAGTCACCCCTCTCAGAATGTACCTAATAACGTGTGACGGCGCCTCTGGCCTTGATAACCGCACGAATCCGGCGAGGCAGAGACTCTACGAGGTTGTGCATGTACTGAACATCGATTTGCTGCCACTCGTTCATCAGCCGGTCCCGAAGTTCCGCCAGAGTCCGTGGGTGTCTATTCCTGCGCTTCACTTTCTGTTTCCAGCCTGAACAACACCTTCGACGCATTCAGGATTAAAGGCTTCATTGGACCTGCGATGTACTCGTCGCCTCCCATCATTGGAGAACAAACAAAAACGGGACTCATCGGACCAAATTACACGTTTCGAATCTGCCGCAGTCCAGTTTTTGTGCCTCTGAGCCCATTTATAACGTGCCAATTTGTGACTTGCTGTTAACAGCGGCCTCTTCCGTGGTACCCTGCTCCAGATGTCCATCGCATGCAGTTCTCGTCGCAATGTCCGTTCGGAAATTGGTCGCTGGAGAACCTCATTGGTTTCTTGGAGCAATTGTTCTCTGGTTTGAAAACGATCTGCAGTTACTAGACGAGAAACATGGCGGCGGCCCCTATTGTCGAGAATTGTTTTCCGGCCACAGTTACGCCGTCGATTGTCAGTTGATTGCGAACTACACCACTCTTTGTAAACTCGCTGGACAGTAGGCGTTGACACACCAACAAATTGGGCTACTTCAGACATTTTGTGTCCGTGGGCTCTGCCAAACACGATGGCTCCTTTTTGCCACTGAGTAACGTCTGCCTCACGACCCATTTTGCAGACTATATCCAACACACACTTTGTTCTTCACCACCTCACGAAACAGATCTGATCCTGTGTGCTACGTCACCGCTACTTGTCACTTACCAATGCTACATCAGCGCCCTCTGTGTGACCTTGAACTTCCTACTATCGGTGCTATTAGGGGTGACTAATTTTTTGTCCGGTGTGCTTATATATATATATATATATATATATATATATATATATATATATATATATATATATATATATATATATATATATTACCTATCTACATTTTATGTAATTTTTTTTACTTTAAATTATTATCATAAGACTACAAATATATTGTATAAAATCCTTTATCATATTTGTTCACTATTTTATTTTTTATTTCTTAGCACTGATGATGGAAGGTGAATTTCAGAAACGTCTGACTAATAAACATGTACCACCTTCTCGTCCTCTTATTCCTTACTATATATATATACACACACGTAGTTCCATTTGTGTACCTGCAACATCAGTGGAAAGTTAAAGACTTCTCTAAAGCAGGGGACCTGATCACGGACCGGAGAACAAGTCTATGTTGTGCAAATGTTGAAAAAATCATTGTTAATTAAGCCGTCACCAATCCTTGAGTAAGAACTGAGAAATACCGAACAAGAAACGATGATGCAGTGTACGATAGGTATATATACACACACTGTGTGTGTGTGTGTGTGTGTGTGTGTGTGTGTGTATACAGGGTGTTCGGAAAGTCACTGTGCACTTATATAATTAATGTTAATTAATGAAGAACTGACAAAGGTGTTTCAAAATAAAATAAGACGGGTCCAGGCCTGTATTGCTGTTAAAGGACATCACTTTCAACACCTTTTATAAGTTCTGATCGTCCCATCCATAACCTTTATCATATATGCAATGTTATACTATTGTATGCTATTAAATAAATATAAGTGCACAGTGACTTTCCGAACACCTGTATATATACACACACTTTTGGTAACCTTTGGTTTGCTTCCTCCCAAATTGTTCATTCTGACGAAGGTCAAGTTTTTCACTCCACTCCACCTTAGACCTACAGTTTAACGTGGAATCCGAACCACACCCCACCACCAGCCCAGCGTTTTAACCACTAGGCTACTTACCCAGTAGGCGGGGTCGAAATTTTGTATTCTTATTCTACACACTGCTCGGAGTTTCCTTTGGGCCCCTGAACAACATACTGTAATTATACCGCTATGCGCCCCCACTTACCCGTTGCATATGCCCTCCTTTTTTTTAAATTGAAATGAAATTGAAACCAATTCTCTGAATAAAAAACCTGATAAATGACAAAGATTAAAGTAAATAATGATATAAGTGAAGTTAAAGTAAGTTTTACATATATATATATATATATATATATATATATATATATATATATATAATAATAAGAAATCTTTCTCCGTATATTACTTAAAGCATCAATTGAAGCATACTAAAATCAAAATATTTACCTTAAGAAATTTAATTGAAGCATATTAAAACCAAAATATTCACCTTAAGAAATTTAAAATCGTAAATTACTGACACCACTGGCCTTTCCATTGGAACACAGGTAGTTTTTTTCTCAACTCCAGTACATTCAAAATAAATTTATGTCTGTTTTCGTAACCAATTCTATCTTGTGATGCTTCTGTTACCACATTTACAGCATGTTCTACTCCCTGGCTGTGACAGGGAAAAGGAATAAGCTGAAGTGGTCAGGGCTGTCGAGTCGGAGTCGGAAGCAATTTTGGTGCTGCTGGAGTCGGAGTCGGAGTCAGTAAAAATGTACCGACTCCGACTCCGACCTCAATATAAATTTTAATAAAATATGTTTTTGTGTGTGATATCACTGGCAGCTATGGTGGTTAAACCACTTAAATAATAAACACAATGTTTTCCATTTCAGACACTAATGCCATTAATTCATTTTTTCTTTTCAGATAATATTTTTTATTTTTAATGCTTATTTAATTTCGAGTTCTTTCTAAATTTCATAAGTTTTTAACTTTCAAGTCTAAAACCCCTTTCACAATGGCAAAGACACTTCCAACAAAGTCTGCAGTTTTTTAATATTTTACAATAACCACAGATGGGAAACATTTCGTGTGTCAGTGTATGATAGATGATGATGATGGTGAAAAATTATGTGAAGCAAAAATCAGTGGTTTTACTGGCTCTGATAAAAATGCACCAACAAGAGCATCAAATTTGAAAAGACATTTGCAGCGTTTCCATCCAAAAATTTTAGAAGTTGTCATTGAGAAAGATAGTAATAAAAACCTTCCAACTACTTCAAAGTTAACAAAAGATCAGAAATCTACTGAACGACAAGCACCACTTACAAGATTCTTTACTACAGACAAAGTTACCGTAACAATGACCACGGAAAAGTTCAAGAAGCACATCATCGAACTGGTGGTAAGAAATGGTGTAGCCTTATCTTTATTTTCACAACCAGCCTTTCTAGGCCTAAATGGAGAAATGGCCAAGAAACTTGGAGTTTCTCTGGAAAGACAAAGTATCAGAAAAATTATAGTTGAAGAAGCCACAAATAAAAAGGAAGAACTTCGAAGAACTCTTAAGGGACGCTTCATGTTTATTAAAATGGATGCAGCCACGCGTCATAGAGTTAACTATTTTGCCATCAATGCTAGATTTGTTGATGAAAACAATAAAATAGTAACTCGGACATTGGGAGTAAAGGACACCGAGACGCATCATGACAGCGACTATCTTCAGAAGTTAGTGGAGGAAGTTTTACAAGACTTTGTAATTAAGAAAGCAGATTCTATGTATTGTCACAGATAATGCTTCAAACATGCTAAGCACGATAGAAAAGCTGAATAAAGTTGATGAAGAAAAAGTGGATAATGAAGATGACATTCCTGAAACTGATTCTCAAACAGCACAAACAGAACAGAGCGATGAAATTTTAGATGATATTGTTGAAGAAGCATCTAAGCTCTTTCTAATCCAACATATGCGTTGTGTTGTACATACATTGAACTAGCAATAAGAGATGGATTGAAAGATCGCCATGCAGCTACTCTGATAGGCAAGTTGAGGCAAGTAGCCACTGCAGCCAGGACCTCTAAAATTGATGCTATTATCCAGAGACGTGCAGGAAAGGGAGCTATTTTGGACCAAGCGACACGCTGGGGGAACACATATATGATGATTAAGCGTTTGCTTGATCTAAAACCCTTCCTAGAAGACATTGATAATCCCAATGTTTCACTAACTGAAATTCAATGGAGGGAGGTTACACAATTATCTAGAAGCTCTGCTTGCTCACCCTTATACTGTCACCAAAAGTTGCAAGCAGAGGATTTAACTCCTGGTACATTCCTATGGGAATGGAAAAATTTATTATTTCGTCTATCCCAAACTGGAGGATTAATTGCTGATGGAATTGTATCCTCAATGAAGAAAAGAGAGGGTCTGCTACTGGAAAATGAGATCTTATTAGCTGCTGTCTACATAGATCCAATGAACCGAATTTTGTTGACCGAAGAACAAATTGCTAAAGCAAAAGAGGCCCTCTGCGAGGTTGCAATTCGCATAAAAGGGCTATTACCTGAAAATTCTGAACCACAGGATGAAGATATGAGTAGTAAGTCCCTCTCATCCTCTTCAAATGATGAAGAATTAGACTTTCAAAAATATTTAGATAAAATTGAACGCTCAAAAGCAAAGCGTCGCCGCTTAAACGTGCATAGGCAACCTTTTGATGTTAAACTAATGAAATTTAAGCAAGATTTTTTTGATGGCCTAAAAGAAGTGGAAAAATATGATCGCTCATCTAAACTGACAATACAAGAAGTCATCCCCGCATATCCAGAGATTTTAAGAGATACAGCTATGATAGTAACAGCCATGCCACCCACTCAGGTCAGTGTGGAGAGACTGTTTTCCGCACTGAAAATAATTAAATCAGATTTAAGGGCTTCAATGAAAGAGGATCTGGCAGAAGCAATTCTGTTCCTAAGAACAAGTTATTCGTACATTTTAGATTTTCACCCTTGGCATTAGTTTAATAAATTTTGCAGGAATACTTTTATATTTTTGATTGCATTTAATGAAATTTTTATTTTGTCATAGTCTTAAATTAAATTTTTGTTTTGTTTTATGCTCAATGAATTTTGTTTTTTCATAAATAAAAAATAAAAAAGCCATAATGGCATCGCTACAACCATTAGACTCAAACTTTGCAGGTTATGGGTTTAAAAAGTAGCCTGATGATTCACGTGGTGGTGATGAAATGCCTCTTGTGTAATTATCATCATAGCAGATTTAGAATTAATATACCTTCGGAGTCGGATCGGATAGACAAAAAATTGAGGAGTCGGAGTCGGTTTTTTATGTGCCGACTCCACAGCCCTGGAAGTGGTTCATTTCGAACTTTAAGAAGATCATCATTTGTCAAATTCTGTAAAATAGGTGGAGGGGTGATGGTTTCGTTGTCCAGTCGATCATGTTAGGATAATCGTCTGCTTCAAAGTTCAGTGTTTTTGGCAGCTCAAAATTTCTCGCATTGGTGCTCCTAGTTCTTGTTCGAATGATGTGCTGAAGAGCCAGCTCTCTGACCTCTCTTCTTGTGTCTGTTATCATTGAGAGCAAGATATTCTCTGGGTGGGCAAAATAGGCGTTATTTCTGAGGACACGCTGCATAATCATCCGATGCTTTTTATCTAAGCCTTTAAGCAAGTGCACGGTATACCAAAAATTAGATGCTCCCTCATTTGCCTTTGGATGAGACTTTATCCAAACCCAGCCTGGAGCGTAAACCAGCGTTATAATTTTACTAGGTCTTGGATGTTTTTGTCTGGATTCCGTGTAGAGACATATAAGCGCAGGATCCTCACTGCTGAAACTTTTAACAATATCGGCCGAAACTTCTTTAATGTTGCCCTCTACAGGGGTATAATAAGCTATATCCAGTTTGGTCAAATCCTCTCGGAGTTTATTTCCAAGAGAACCTTTGAAGGTCCCGAAGTTTTTCCAACAATTGCTTCAAATACGTGCCTGAAGGGCAGTTCGTTTGCATGCAAAAGGCATATCAGCCATTGTACCGGCCTGTCCAGATATAATTCAATCAATTTTAGCACTCCGCCAATCCCGCCAGTGTTCACTGGGGTGCCATCGCATAGCAAAGCTTTGAGGGATTCTTTGCTATTAGAATCAACTATAAAAGTTATTATTTCATCTGCAATACAACAAACAGTTCTGTTATCTGGAGCTATATGATCCATGTAAACATCACCAGGTTCTTTGACTATTACAGAATGTTCTTCGTACTTCATTTCCTTCTTTGTCTTAGTTTGATCTTTTCTACCATTAAATCCGATGCCTTCAATCTGTGTGCTCTCTGATTTCACTTTGATTATGTTCTTTTTACCCACACGTATTCTTTCTCTTTCCACTTTTTTCCTAATATTCGTCTAATATTCCCATACCCTTCAAAGCTGCATTTACTATAGCTGCAGTAGCTCTGTAACTTACACGGTATCTATCTGCTGTTATTGTTAAGTTATCATAAATAATTCTGTTCTGATGGTTTTCTCTCAGCTCAAAATCCGAAACAAAGTCAATATCGTCGCTGTCATCATCAATTTCCATGCTCTCATCTTCCATAATATGTAAAGGGTCCAGTTTGCTGGTTGAGGCGTCATTCATATCTAGGCTTATCTTGGCTCTTCTTTCTAATCCCTTAACTCTATCGTGAGTCCTTTTTCTTGCGGAAGTCGTTACTCTGTCGATTGGTTCTAGTTGGTTTTTTCTTTGTTTCTGCCCTACAAAAGACTCCCACTCAATCATTGGAACTCTAATATCACATCTGCAATCCGTTCGACTGATTTTTTTATCGTAACAAGTACAAGTGCAAATATCAAACATTTCATCGAATGTCTCCACCTTCTGCTGAAAACTGTTGTTTCTTTGTTTTAATGGTACTTTATTTAGCTTTGCTGCAGATTCTATCAATCGTTCAACTTTTATAGCTATTCCTTCAAATCCTATATGTGGAAAGGAAAACTTCTCCCAAATGGCTTCCACATCTTTAGTGACAATTCTGTAACATTTTTTGTTGTTCTAGAACCTTTCGAAATCAGTTCTTCTCGTTTTCTTACCAATAAATAATGCCTAAATACGTCAGCCTTTGAAGGAGTCATTGAAGGTGGAAATTCTGCAGGGTGACCAAATGTTGAATTATGCGTTTTGCTTCTTGTCGCCATGATTTCACTTATTTAGGCCTAGTAGCATTAATAACAAGAAACTAATTGTTAAATTCTAGCAATTGAATCATTCAATCTGAATTTAATATAACTCATTCGGAATTAAATCATAACTCATTCAATCATAAACAATCTGAAACTAAACAAAAAACGTGACAATAATTTATATAATTCATCTAATCTATCTAAATTAATCTATGTAATCTATTCAATCTATCTAAAACTCTATCTAAATAATCTATCCAAATTAATCTAATCTAGTTAATAAGACTTAATATAATGCATGATTGTCACATTTGGGGTTTATATCTGTGGAGAGAGTAAAATTGGGGGGATGCTATGGAAGGGGTAAGGGGGGGTCGCATATACTCATTTTTTTTACAAGATGTTGAGATCATCATTTCCAACTACGTGCATACTGTGGAATTGGAAAAACTCGATTTTTGATGTTTCGACCCCCCCCCCCCCCTACTACTCAGGGTACCCATTTATCTACCAACCACTTTCTTTATTGTATGGAAGGATGAACAGCTGGGTTTTGCTGCGCGCCACCTGAAGTCAGCGGATCTCGATCCCGGGGCCAATGGATTCGTAGTCAGCGACGGATATATATATATATATATATATATATACCTTTCAACCTTTCAAATGTTCCGTGCGATAATTCCTCATTTCACGAATGTCAAGCTTGTCGCCCCTCCTCTCGAGTTGGCCTGGTGAAGTAGTGAGTTGGTTTCTTGTACTCTCCAGTCTCCACCTCACATAGCCAGGTACGCCCGGATCATCGGGGATTGTTCTGAGGCAGGCGTCTAATCTTCTTTTGAAGATATCCACCGCAACACTCTTGGTCCTCTCACAACAAAACTACTTTCTTTCAAGGTTAAGGATGTCTAGCCTTTAATTTGGGAACACGACACAGTCTTCCTTTTCTACTTTCCACTGTTGTTTGGGGAGTTACAGGGTTCAGAGTAAGATTAGGGACTAGTTTCCCCATTATTTTCCAAGTGTAACTAATGGTGTATCTCTCTCTTCTCCTTTCCAGTGAATATAGGTTTAATTCGCATAACCTTTCCCAGTAATTTAGTTCTTTGCAGCCATTGATCTTGGCTGTGAAGCTTCTCTGAATCCCTTCTAGCTGTCTAATGTCTTCTTTTTTATATGGGCATGTTAGGACCGAGCAGTATTCCAATTTGGGTATGATCAGTGTTTCCAGTAGAGGAATCATTATATTCCTATCCTTTCGTTTAAAGGTTCTCAGTATCTGCCCAATTATTCTCTTTGCTCTGTTTACTACTATTTTATTTTGTGTTTCAAATTTCGCATCGTCAGTCATTATGCTTCCCGCTGTGTTAATTCTTTTATATATATTACAACTCCTAAATATTTTGCTTTAGAATTTCTCTGAATTTCCTGTCCATTTGGGGTATAATATTCCATGGATTTTAGGTCCTCCCTTTTTCCGTACCGTAACAGTTGAAATTTCTCAGTGTTGAACCTCATATTGTTGTCTTCCATCCACTTGTAGATTCTGTTCATGTCTGTTTGTAGAGATCCTATATCTTCTAGGTTTCTTATTTTTCTACTGATTTTTGTCATCAGCAAAGGATGTTACTGTGCTGTCTCTGGTAACGTCCTCATCTATGTCAGTTAGCATGATTATGAAGAGAGTGGAGCTAATACTGTTCCTTG
The DNA here is from genome assembly GCA_023014485.1 of Bathynomus jamesi. Taxonomy (NCBI): domain Eukaryota; kingdom Metazoa; phylum Arthropoda; class Malacostraca; order Isopoda; family Cirolanidae; genus Bathynomus; species Bathynomus jamesi. The sequence goes on from JAJOZX010002925.1 coordinate 49,594, forward strand.
TGGTACTGAGCTGAGGACTTTTGATTCTGGTGATATATATATATATATATATATATATATATATATATTATATATATATGAGACGAAAAATTGACAAAAGTTTAGTTTCCTTGTTGTTTATCAAAATTAGGTTTATATTAAAAAGGTCTAATTATTTTTGTCTTTAATGTAGTTTCTGCATTCTACTAAATGAAATAACAAAGATGACATCATATTTATGCCTATTTTACAAGCTCATAGTAACAAAAACCCTCTATACTAAATTAACTCTTTGATGACTTACTTCAACTACCATCGATGGAAGTCTTAAATGCATGGGTGAGGGAACTAAATAAAATTTTAGAATTTGTATTTTCTGTTAGATAAATATAGGTAAATTTGTAATTTTGTTAAATTTTATTTGAACTTTTGCATAATTCACCGCAAACGAACACGTCTTTGCAGTTCAGTTACATTTAGAGAAATTTAGTACGTAAAATGGTTGAAACTACTTTCCATTGATACTTAAATATTATTAATAATAAAAAGAAAAATGGCACATTCATTTTTTCGAGCAAAGAAATATCTTGACGTACAAAATGAAACGACAAAAGATATGAGGAAAGTAAGCGGAGTTTTGATGTTTAAGCTTTAAGTTCTACCAAATATTTACCAAAGTTTTGTAAAGCGCAAAGAAAAATAAAATCAATGCGAATAAGAAGAATCCGCTTACAGTAATCAGCAATAATGCGAACAGCACTTAATGCAATATTGCATACTTATCTCTCGTTGTATTAGTAGAATTTCATCAATTAATAAATAAAAGCTTTCGGAAATGAATTCCTATCAGAAAAAATATTGCAGTACACGAAATTTAAGATGTACAAATTGTAAACTATCGATTGTGAGTAACACCAATGTTTTATCTCAACCATATTTCATTGGCAAACAGCCAATAAAAATAATTATATATTAAGTTACAATAAAGTGAAAAGTCTCGCAATCTTAATTAAAGAGGCTAATACCGAGAGCTGTTGTGCAAATAAACTTTGCTTCATGGAAGTACAGGGTGTTCAAAAAGTTGCATTACACTTGGCCAGCGTCAAATAACCAAATAAACATTACCACGACGCGGTAATGGTCTGAAATTTATTTTCCAACTGTAGTGCGACTTTTTGAACACCCTGTACAACAAAGAAACGAGAGCGAGTGTAATGCAGAATATTTAACGACAGCCGATACCTTTGACTGTGAACCTTTTAAATCTTTGGTGCACAAACTAATTTTCAATCAGTTAAGTAGAATTGGGATAAAATTACTTTTATCACGATTACCTCTACCAAAATATGGAAAGAATATAAGGAATTATATGAACCAGTCAGGAATGAATACCTTAAACTTTAGTCACTATGAAAATAAGAGAAAAATTTCACATTTTGTACCACAAAACTCTTCCTTTGAACATTCTAAAATAGTTACACGGTAAAGTACCACCACTCTCATCTCTCCCTCCCTCCCTCCATTTTCCACAGGTTAAAGAAAAGAGAGATAGCATCCGAAAACCTCTACTTCCCCACACAGAGGCTGTGAACTCGGAGTCACCCGAGCCCGTGCAATCACAGAGTAGGTGGCCAGCCCGGCTCCAATCGCGCCTGCGGTGGTAATCGAACCCGGGTACCATCACAGTCTGAGTCAAATCTCCAATTAATCTTCATATTGTAACCGTTCATAAACGTATTAACCGTTTTTCAAATATTCATAATTTAATTCCATTAAAGACACGGTTAAAACGTGAATAAAAATTGTTATTGAGCTTTTAGGAACAAAAATGAAAGTTTGAAGCTAAAACAAGTAAACCCGCATTAAGCTTTAAGACTTCAGTCTCTATATAACTAAAATAAGAAAATTGCACAGCATAAGTCATAACTTAATAATAATAGTAAAATTCGGCAAAGTTCTCTCATAAAGCAGAAAATATTCTGTGCGAAAAATAGAAAAAAAGAGTCAAATTCATTCTTTTCATACCTTCATTTCTTATTCTTTTTATAGCAGTCAGTTTGGTTTTAGAATTAATACCTAAATGATTACAGTCATTAGTCATTACTAATGGAAAAGTAATGAAACGGTGGGAAATCCTTGCTAGGAATTAATTAAAACTAACTTTCTAATTAAGAATCACTGTAGAATTTGAATGCATGAGGAAATGTGGGGAAACTGACGAGACGCACTCTTACAGTACGTTCCTAGAACCTATCAAACTCACGCTTTAGACATCATCATCACATAATATATCTGACAACGGTTACCAGTTGAGTAAATACCACTATTAGATTTGTTCTCTTGATTACCAGTGCCACAAAGGTACTTAATATGTTCTTTGGATTCCGATTTTGGCTCGTAATACTGAAACAATATGAAAATATGTAGTTCAGGTTTTCCAACAGAAACAAAGCCAATTTGGACTTTATAAGCGGTATTCCAAAACTATGGGAGTTAAACCTTTCACGTTCGGTGGGACCTACAGTTCGACCGGCAAAAATTATCTAAATTGTACTACAATGTATCGTTTCTACAAATTCTTGTACAGGTTTGTATCGAGTGTAGTTTAGTTGTGGGAAAAAGAACCCAAAATACACTGCGCCCTCGATATATGCGTCTTCTGCATATGCGAAGACCCTATTTCTACCAAGAATTCAGTATATGCGGAAAAATTCGCATTTATGCGCCACCTAGTGTGAAATATTGCTAAGACGCTGAGCGCACCGACGTGTTCCCGCCAAACAACAACAGTCTCGCATAAACCGTTATAGCGTGTTGGTGTGTGTGCGTTGTGCTCTAGACTGTGTTGTGTTTTTCACTATTTTTGAGTGCTTTTTCCAGTTTTGTCTTACTGTTTATTGTAGACATGGCTTCTAAACGTCCTCTGCCTAGTACTGGGTCTTCAGTTAAGCGTAAGAGGACCTCATTAACGCTTGAAACCAAGCTGGAAATTATCAACCGAGCAGAAGCTGGTGAAGGAGCTTCTGGGCTTGGCCGTTATTACAACTTGATTGAGTCGACCATCCGTAACATAAAGAAGAATGCCGACAAGATCCGTAGTGCGGTGATACATTCGTCTAACTTATCGGCTAAGATAGCAACGAAAGTGCGTAATCCTTTGATGGAAAAAATGGAAAAGTTACTAAATCTCTATATTGAGCATGAAAATAAGAAACACAGTGGTTTAAGCAACTATAAGTTCGATAAACGCGAATTTGCATTATGCGAGGTTTTAGCAGAACCTATCCCTCGCATATATCGAGGGCGCAGTGTATGTCATTTAAGTGATTATAATTACTAACGTACAGTGGCTGCTCAAATTACTTGCACCACTTACATATTTGACGACGTGGAATGAGATTTAGAAAAGGTTTTCAAAGGATTAAGATAAGCCGTTTATGGGTATTTGCCTTTTTTGTGATATGTCTAGACACGTAGTCTCAGAGGAATGATTGTTATCAAGAATTGCTGCCTTCTCTGGGATTTATCAAAAAAATAGAAAAATCTAGGGGTGGTCCAAGTAATTTGAGAAGCCACTGTATTTAGTTTTGAATAAACATAAATCTTATACGTTTTGGTTTAAAGAAATATATATGGTAAGGAAAGGGTTAAATTACAAAAGTATTTTGTAAAAGTGATTATAAATAAATAAAACTTAGAGAGAGATCCGATTCCCTTAAAAATCAATTTTGGCACATGAAAATCAAGAAATTTTGATAGAGAGAGAATCTGGTTGGACCCAGCTTAACATAAGCATTGAGCAATAATAGTTTTTAATGAAGAAGGAATGCATGTATGTATGTATGTATAATTGTAATTACATAAAAAAAAACATCTGTACCACGCAATACTTAGCTATGTTAAGCATTAACTTACGAATTTGTTTCACTTTAGAATCACAATCGTTCAAAGCAAAATTCATCACAGATTTTTTATACTTAAATTTGAAAACCCTTTAAATTCATTATCAGTTTCCAATAAAAAATTTGTTTTAACACCAATTGCAAATAATAAGGCCTATCATAACACTAAGTTTCTAACTTAAATATGGATATACTGTATATAGATACACAGTGCCTAAATTCTACCACCACAACAATTTGTTCTTTAATAAGGAGGGAGAAATTCGTTTTACAAATTTTTTGGACAGTTATTTCAAAGCTAACTACTCTAAAGCGCTTCAAAAACGGCTTCTGTACGTGTAAGTTACAAAAACTCTCCCAATTTCTGATTATCAGTATGATAAGGAATGTCGAATACAACCGAAAACTAAGAATTATGGAAGTAGAAGGAAAAGGAAGAAAAAATGTCCGCTTATAGTTGGAGGTCAATTACAGCTTTTTCCTATTTGAATAAATTTTTATATAGTGACCATTTGTATTAACAATTGTGTTAATAGTTAGCTGGCTGCACACATTTACTTTGTTTGTTGCCACCGAGTTTGTATGAAATGAAGGAAAACGATTATGCATTCAACAAGTTAGGTTTTTCGTTTTATCATTTTTAAGGTACAGGAAACTGGAAAGAGAAGAAAGATCGGTGGAATACCGGACGGAATTTCAATATTAAGGAACAGATTAATCCAATAATGGATTTTGTCCATAAATTTACTTCGAGATAAATTTAGTTTTTACGCTCAAATTTTTATTTAAATTTTTTTTTATGCATATTTAACTTGTTTTCAAGAAACTCCGATCGTAGATTATTCTGAGTCTAAACAGAAACCACTTCAATCATGCGCCAATTATATAAAAGTCCGGCTTCCGTGAGAAGGGGTGAATGCGGTTTAAGGCTCGGAGCAAAACTTGAATGTGGGCTGCGTAACGGGTGAATGGGAGCGTGCAGTCGGCGATGGGTTCATTGCGTCGAAAGAAGGTGTGGGAGAAGCGTTAGAAACGTCGAAGGAGGGCGACGACGAAAAACGGACGTCAGTACTTTGGTGTGACGATTCCAGGCTGGTCACGCTACTCATGGAGCTCAAGTCATCATCGGTACCAGAGGGGAATTGGCGCGCACCTGACAAGATTCAAGTTTTGTAAATTAAGAACTAGGAAACACAATGTGAAATGCATTTCATATAAACTGTACCTAACGGGTGGATCAACGCCTTGACATCTACACGAATCATATTAACTGGGTTTCATGACGTTTAATACAATCGATGAAAAGGCAATTTTAGCTTCAACAATGTCTTTAAATGATAGAATTTAATCTGGTAAAAAATAAATGTTAGCGTAGACGGATAACACACCTTCCCACGCTGAAGGTTATTTGTTCAGTTAAAATCAACATTATGAGGAAGAAGAAGAAGAGCTGAGGAACTATTCATCTTTAACAGAATCAGTGCGAAAACGTTACGAATGAAACGAAAGAAACCTCGCTTCTTAACAAAGTCGAAGTTCTAGGACTGGAGAGTATCCTACAAGCTACAAATCTCAAATTAAATAATGTTTAAAAAAATTATATAGGTCCTTATACATCCATACAAAGGTTCCTGTGCAGTGTTACTTCGAAACGGTAATCTGAAGAAAGTCATAGATGACATACTATTAAGTTTTGATTAAAACGCCGAGTAAAGGGGTTCAAAACACATTGAGAATGCAGAATAAAGGAAGAAACAAGACGAGGATTACTAACGTGGAAAAGGATGAAAAGCAAATGTCTAAGAATTGTAGTTTTGGAGAAATTCAACCTGAAACGCGTAAATGGGCGAACTAGCTTCAAATTACAAAACTCGAAAACGACTATCATTTATTATAGACTTACGAGCACGACAGAACTAAACTTAAATGAAATAATTTTACAAATTGGGAAGATGAGGGTGAAATGAAATAAAAATATTTTCTTTCGCTTTATTACCAAAAAGACAAAGTTTTTTAATATTCTGATATAAGTGAAATTTTTATCATCATAAGCGCATACCAGTGAAGTAATTTCTGATTCTGAATTAAAACTAAAAATTGGTGAACAATGACATCAATTTTCCCCTCACCTAATTTTGACAAATATATTTAACCTTCATGTCAATATTTTACATAGAAAGAATTTTAAAATAACGTCATCTATATCATGTTCCAACATGTATTCATATAGAAAAAATACTGTCCAGATAAAGAATTTAGGAAGGAATAATTCTGAATATTGTGGGGTGTTACAAAATAAACTGCTTTATTTTCCATTTTAATCTTAAAACCATAACCTGTTATATATATATATATATATATTTTTTTTTTTTTTTTTTTTTTTTTAAAGTTCGGGAAGAACCGATTCGCCTCTATTTAAAATGGCATATCTCAGCGGAAAAACAAAGGAAAAGTGAGAGGAAAGACAGGAAAAAGAAAGGGTGGAGGGGACAGTCGAAGTGGAAAAAGACCAAGGATGAGAAAGACTGCAGGGTCGAGCCCCATCATCCTTGGGTGCTAGGGCCGGGAGGGTGCACGTGAAACCTCCAGGAACAAGCACGTACAAACGAGCACAAAGAGCACTCAAAAGCACGAGCTTAGAACCCCCTTGCGGGGTGTATATATATATATATATATATATATATATATATATATATATATATATATATATATATATATATATACAATAAAAATTACACTAACATCAGAAAATTTTATCACAGCTTTTTAATTTTTTATTTGTATTTTGAGATTATAAAATAAGTTAAATATTTGCATGAGCATCCTATAATAGGAAAAAACAGACATTTTTCCTTATTTTAATATGATTAAAAGACAAGTCAAAAGAAAAAATCCTCAAGTACTGATATACTTTGTCGCTGACATTTAAATTTAAAATTGTGAAGTTAACCTGTTCTAAAAAACTGAAACTAGTATTCAAAATTTAAATAATTTTTAATCCTTTAAAACAATTCTGAAGTCCAATTTAACTCTGAATTTTAATCAAGTTTAATAATACATTGCGTTAAAAACGTGGCTTTAGTAGTGAGAAAGCGCGTCTACGGATTTTAACATTTTAAAATGAAATAAATTTGGTGAACATTTTAGGAAAAAAAGGCATCATGATTTTGTGATTTAAAAGCAACACAATGGGTTCACACTTTACTTAATCGCATTTGCTTATGTGTACAACTAATTCTCCACTAATCGACAAACTTCACTCAAGATTATTTTTTATTTATTTTCTTTTTTTAACAATTATCTTAAATTCTAAGATTTAAGAGTCACCTCCGCGAGCAACATGTGTCTTTTGTAAAATTTTAAATTTTGAGGAAAAGTTGGGTGGGGGAACCGGACGAGCAAGCCATACGATTCTTAAATCTAAGATCCTTTATGATATGTTCTCTTATCAAATTTTTTTTACGAGGCAATTATTTACGAGTGAAGATTTAAACTAAATGAGTTATTTTTAAAGTATTGTCAGTGCGCGAATTTGGCAATGTCTCAGTTATAACAATTTCCTTTTTAGAGGAATCTGAGCTGCAAAAAAAATATTTAACAAATCTTTAGCATACAATAAGACGAGGAACATTTCAAATCACACGTGGACAATACAATCATCAGTTGCTTAATTTCAAATCGTTGAATTAAACCAACAATTATTACATTCCAAAAATATATGATTAAAACACTTTTATATAGCTTAAATCTACGTACGAATTTATAGTGAACATACCTCACTATTATTACCAATACTATAAAATATGAATGAAATTAGCCTACTCAGAAAAATATCTCTTAATGCATCGATACTTTATCTCTTATCAGAAATAAATAAAGATAAAGAAATTAGAGAGATTAAAATAAAATAAATTTTATCAGGTACGCCTGAAAGTGCGTGCAATGAATGTAATGTTTATAAATGAAAAATAAAGACTTTCGTTTATTACCGAAATTATTAACTGTGAAAATAAATATCCCTGAACCAGTACAGTAAATACGACAAATTAACTACGTTGTAGTTTTTTTTTCTTACACTTCTATCTTAGTATTTTAAAGTCTCTTAATTCCGCGCAAATAAAATTATCTATAGAATCAAGCATCAATAATATTATTACCCAATTTGCACGGCAAGAAATAAGGGGATCGTTAATTTATTATCTCGTTAAAGGCATTTCAGTGAATTTTAAGTTAAATGCGAAAAACGTTCTTGAGAAACTGCACCAGTTTTGATTCCAAGGATAAAAGGTTTAGGAAAATAGACTTTGATGCGTTTAAAAATAGTCGGCAGATATTTGTATTTAAACTTGGTTTGTGTTTCTATGAAGAAAGAGCGCGAAACCATTAAATTAAAAGGTTTACATTGATGTCAAACTTAATTATCGAAAACTCTTAAAAACTACTTCTACTCATAAATTTAAAATAGAATAAAAATTACACCAAGAACTCCCACGAAGGATTATCTTTTCAACCTTTTCACTCTCTCTCAACTGCTACTAATTATAATTTAAATTATAAAAGAAAAATTTATAAAAGGAATTTTGCCCGAATTAAAAATTTATAATTGCGCGCGAAAACCAATAAACTTTAGAGGTCAGCTTTTATACAACAGCTTTTTGGTCTATTGTTACGTTAGGCTTTTGGTTAAGGAAAAAATGTAGGCATATATTTTATGATATCCGTTTCGAGTGGATTAATTATTATATTGAACACTAATTTATTAGGCAGTACCCTTTTAATAAAACTCACTGGATTCATACTGAACCTATATTCAATTTCATAGAGAGAGTACGCATCTATGGTAGAAATATCATGGTTTATTTCTTAAAATTCGAATTCTTGGTTAGGAAACGATTTCAGCGTTAGCAAACAGTATTAAGCTGAACCGACACGCTAACCAACCGGGTGTCATAAAGGTATAATGGGTTATGTACAGTGGTTACTGACACTGAAATAGCTTTACTTCGCTAAGATCTCTATTATAAGAACGGAGCGTGATAGCTATTAAAAACAGGCTAACTACGACTAATTGCATACATAGAAAATAATTCTATTCACCCATACATTAACTGAACTCACCCCAAAATGGGTGGCATGGGGTTTATGCAAACATCACTCGCAATCCCGTTAATAGGATTATAATTGAATTGGGCGAGAGTTTATGCCAGAGACAAAATAAGAGTTACTATTTGTGGCGATGTTGGTATTAGCCAAAATTGGTCGTAAACGAAAGATTATCCGGCTCATCTCGTGCCCAATGCGAGATAAACTACGTATAATTTATCTCATTATAAAACACAAACACTCCGCCATGATTATAATAAGTTTCCTAACGTGGTAATTATAAAAGTTTATTTTTAAGGGACGTGACCTAATGTAGGAATGCAAAGCGAATCACGTTACCAACACTTCTACCACCACCGCATCGTTACATACAATTTTAAAAAATAAATAAATAAAAAATAGAAGCTTACATCCAACAACGAAATATTGACAAGAGATTATTTAATTTACTACAAAATACAAAGTCTTGAGAAACGCCTCCACAATTTTAAATTCTAAATGCAAAATTCTTGCATAAAAATTATTTTAATAATTCCTGTTCTTTTACTTAAAAAACTATGACAAAAATATCCTGTTGCAGCCCCTATAAAAATAAAAATTATCAATGTTTCACTACTTCAAGCAACGAACCATTCAAAAAGTTTTGAAAGACAAAGATTAAATTCCTTAGACTTTAGACACAAGCCATGGACAAATATGTTATCGAGTAAGATTGGCGTGCGTATCGCTTCTTGGCAATATCACGCACGGACAAATGTTTAGATATAAAGAGTTAAATTAAAACATTTAAATTATTTTGAAACTCGGTCGCGATATTTTTTTTTGTAACTGCAATACTAATCGTAGTAAGAATCGCAATACTAATCGTAGTACAAAGTAAGAATCGCAATACTAATCGTAGTACAAAGTTTTATTTATACGAAAGGTTTTAATTAAAAATTTCCAATTGTATTCTAAACAGAACTGAAATCCAGAAAAGGAAAATGTTAAAAGACAAATAATAAACTAAAGTACATAAAATTCTAAATTTAAATATCATTTCGCTGAAATTAAAGTCTATAACATTTATCCTCTTTTTTTTTTCTTTTTGTAATTTGACGAGAGAGAGAGAGAGAAGAGAGAGAGAGAGAGAGAGAGAGAGAGGAGAGAGAGAGAGAGAGAGAGTTACAAGGAGTTACAAGGAAAAGAAGTACCTCAAAAGGCCTTGCGGCCCATACCGAGGAGGTACCAATGGCAACGGGAGCCAGGGAAAATTTTGTAAAAGTTTATTTTTCTTTCAACTATCCTAGCAGTAGTAGAAAACTGGATAGTAAAGTAGAAGGCTCTCTCCCCACCCTCCGCTCCCTCCCTGCCAGAGGCAGGTACGGAAAAAGGTTGAAGAAAATACATTGACCCTGGAAAAGTAGCCAAGGAAATTTTACAGGAAAGTGGAGAATATATAAATAGCTCTATATTTAGCTTGCTCACAGAGACACCGAGCAAGCGAACTCCTGCAGAGTTTTCTGAGGTTTTAATCTTAAACTATGAGTGTGTTCAGTACTTTGTCTAGCCTATTTTAAACAGATTTACACTTTGACTGGAAACAACCTCTGAGGGAAGTTGGTTCCAGATATTAACTATTTTATAGGAAGAGAGAGAGAGAGAGAGAGAGAGAGAGAGAGAGAGAGAGAGAGAGAGAGAGAGAGAGAGAGAGTGTGTGTGTGTGTGTTTTAATTATTCTTCGCATATCCCCTCTTCCTCCTTCATTATGTCATAACTTATTTCTTCTTCTTCTTCTTTTTCTTCCCTTTAGAGGACGAGCATCCTCTCGGGTTAGGACTCGTCGTCACGTCACTTTCGCTCGTTGTTTTCCGATCATCGCCGCTCGTTTCCCGGTCGTCGTCCTCGTCGTTAGAAGTTCGTGGATGGAGGATGAGGACGTTCCTCCTGCGCACGCAGAGGCCTCCTCCTCCTCCTTCTTCTTCGTCGGAAGAAGTCTCCCTGAAAGGGAACATTTCGTCGGCCTCCCTCGGGTTCTCCTTCTTGGTTCTCACAGGGACGCTGCTCTCGTCGGACGAAGCCTCTTCTAGCGCCCTCGCCAAGTCGTCCCCTTCGTGAACAGACCTCAGTAGCACCTCCTTCGAAGGAGAGTGCTCCGATGACAGCTCAGGCCCGTCCAGTGCCTCCAAGGGGTCGTGGAACTCCTCTGCAGTGTGGAAATGGTCGAGTTCAACGTCGAAGGAAGAAGGCGAGAGGTCGAGAGGGAGGGGCGAACGAGGGGGTGAAGGAGGATGGAGGCGGGAGAGGGAGGAGGATGGAGGGCGGGAGAGGGAGGAGGATGGAGGGCGGGAGAGGGAGGAGGGGGAAGGGTGGGAACGTCGTCCTCCCCTTCCTCCTGGCGGTTCTTTCGCCGCCGTCGTCGTCGGTCTTTGCGACTTCCGTCCTTCGTGGCCCAAAGATCGTCCTCCGACGTCGTCGTTGATTTAGAGATAGTGCTCGTGATGGGAGGAAACGAGTCGTTGAGGACAGAGGTTTCAGGGCCAGTGCTCCTCTCTACGACAGCGCTCCATGACCGCTTCGAACACACCACAACTTCAGCGGCGCTGGTTTCAGTGCTCCGTCCCCAACATCCCTTGAGGCCCTCCCTCCTATCGAGGGGTTGAGGCTTTTCCACTGGTGCCACTTGATCGATGGGTTCAGGGAGGTCAATGGGCGTCCATGCAAAGGAGGATACCTTCGTCTTTGGGCGTTCAAGGGCGGAGGCCAATTCTTCCGCGGAGGACGTGAGGGCGCGACATTCCTCTAGACTCGGAGTTCGAGATCCCCAAAAGGGACTCACACATTCCGCCGGCCCCGAAGGCTGACTTGTTACGGCGACTTGGTGAAGTTTGGCGGTCACCGCTTGGATTTGTTCCTCCTGCGGTGGCCCGGGGGCATCGTAGGCTGCTGAAAGGGCGCCCACAGAGGAGGAGGGTCCTGGGGGGTCGCAGCTTATATCCATGATGTCAGAGAAATCGAAGCCCTGGTCATCACCGGGGGGAGAATCAGTGCGGCCACCACCACTCGCCCCACCTGAAGAAAAACAAACTCTCACCAACAAGGCAACGACCCTCATCTGTCTGGATCAGAGGCTTATCTTATCGCTAAGATCACACGAAGGGGTCGCACGCCCCTATTAAAGCGTTCCAGTTAGTTTCAATTAACAACTAAAAAGGGGATCCAAGTGCGCTTAAAAATACTTATTCAGCAATATTAATCATATTAAAAGCAGGTGTCTGAGGGTTCATTATTATTTAAAGCGTAAAATTAATAATACATCAGTAGTTATCGTAGAAGCTTTATAAAATTAGCAATTAAAATATCTTGCATTTCAATTGTCCAGTACACAGAACACATCTTAACGAGGATACAGCAGTAAGCTGCAACATTATAAACTATGTTTGGGCTCTCACACAATGAAAGGAATTAACGAAAATACTCCCAATATATATATATATATATATATATATATATATATATATATATAATATATATATATATATATATATGTGTGTGTGTGTGTGTGTGTGTGTGTGTGTGTGAGCTTAAAAAAAAATCAGAGGAGCACAATATAAAGAGTTTGCTAGAAACTTTGATTAACACAGTTAAATGAGGAAATAAAATTACCCATTCTGATTCTAAATACCACATAAAATTTCAAACATTTTCTTTTCTTTAGCAGACAATTACAACTGTAATACATTACCAAAAGAAAGACCAAAAGTACAATATAAACTTTAAAACATTCATGCGACTCTCTTCTTTGTTCATGATATACTTCTCAATAAAAATCAAATTCATTTGTAAAACCAAACTTCAAACTAAAATTTGAAATCGGTGATTACTGAAGTTATTACGTGACAAAGGATCGGCCATTATTAAAAGTTAGGTCATGAAAAACCTCATCAGTTTAGTTTTTCAATTAAAAAAAAATTAAATCACTAATTTAAAAACTTCACTGAAACGTGTCAATTATTATGAAACTTGCGCAAATTATGAGTTTTGAAATTGCGAACAAAATCTGAAGACAAATAAGGGGCATTTATTTATCTTCACGTCTAAATTGAAGCATTTGCTTTAAGTTCTCAATCGAAGTTGAACAATGAGGAATACATAATGGTAATAAGAACTAGGCTATGGCTATAACAAATCAAAGACTGTTAAATGGTTGAAACCATTGCGAACTATAGGACAGTAAACGTAGCGATTTACTATTATTAATCATGATATTAACACACGCACGAATCTCTGTTGTATAAAAGTAAAATGAAAATTCTGTAACCTAAACATATAACAAAATCTAGACAAATTAACAGTGAAATCATCTTTCGTATAACACACACACACACACACACACACACACACACACAACACACACACACACACACACACACACACACACAACACACACACACACACAACACACACTTCAAATGTTAAATTATTAAAACCATTTAAAACATGCGTTAATTAACATTTGAATCATTGTGCGATTACGGTATAACATTTGGCTCATTCATCACTTTTCAAGATACGTGCGTAGCAAATTACCTTTATTAAATTCATATATATATATATATGATGCAAAGAATAAAGATCGAACAGATAAAATTCTGTCTTCGCTGAGTGAGTATAAGGGAAGTAAATATGAGAAGGTTCAAAGTGATTACTGTTTCGACGTACTAAGAAGGAAAGGAAAAATAAACAGTCATCACAATGATTTGTTACGACTTGTTCCAGAACTTTTAGAATTATTAACTAGTCAACGAAACCTTTGTTAAATTCTTCGTGTGAATGAGTGGGGCTCGTACGTACCCAGCCTTTATTGGGGTTTTACAACCTTTTGTTACCATTGAAACTTTATCTTTAATGTAGTTCGTCAAACTGTAAACTAACGTACAAACTCAGACTAAGCTTTATGCGGAGTGCGGTTCATTTTAATTTAGAAACAATGTGGATTCGGTTAAAGTCAAATACTTTATTACTGTGGAAACTTTGCTGAATATGGAAATTCTCCCGTCTCAATGGCGTAAGAAAATACCGTGAAAGTTGCGCGGTGTGAATCAGTTTGTAAGACAATATAAAACGCAGCCCTCATCATTATAATAGTACGCGTAGCCATAAATTGAAATCGAACATTATTAGAAAAGGAGGAAGTAGAAATCTCCCTCCAGTTTTCCAGTGTTTTACGAACTGCACTCAAATGCTTATACATAATATAAAGAAGTTACTGTTTACGAGAAGCTAAACCGCTTTGCAACGAAAAAAGTTGCATCAGATGTCAATGAAAGATTTCAAATGAATTTAAACTGAGTTTGAGTTTGTTGGTTTAACTTATACAGTTTTTAAAAATGAGAAATTTTAACGACCATTTATTTTGCAAAATTTGGTTATCTCTTTAGTGCTAATAGTAATAATTAGTACGAGCAAAAAGCTTGTATAAATAACGCGAGCCCTATGCCAACATTAAGATTTATTAATATTTTATCGAAGATTTAAAATTACTTCACTTTATATATCATACATAATTAGTGATTTATAAACTGTAACATAGAAATTTTTATCATCATCATTATCATTATCATCAAGATGATGATAATAGTAACAGAGAAAAGAAAATGATTCAAAAGACATTATACAGTATGGATAAAATTGTGATCCACGGAAGCATAACTTCGTTAGAATATAGCCTTTAATTTCTTTGAAAAGTGGTCACACGAAAAAAAATTATAATACTCACTCGTCTCTCTTCGGTTCGGAATCATTTGCGGAGTATCCATCATGGCATCGGCTAAATCGCTCCTCAGCCGCATCATGACATTCTCCGCGTCGTACTGATCAGAATCGATGCTGAGACGGTCTGTCAAACGCGGAGACTGACTTCCCGCTGTCGTTCGGGTTTTAAAAGAATACGTTATTTTATATACAGGGTGGGAGAAAAGTTTTTACGGATTTTATACATACAAATAACTTTTTAATAATAAACAAATTCCAATAATATTACTGGTGTATATGATACTTTTCAAAACAACTATAACAAGGCTATGAATGACCCGAGGCTAAAACAGGAGGGCCATAGGCCCGAGCCCCAGTCAGTGCCATGTCAGTAAGGATGGAATACAGCAATGAAGAAAAAGTTTATCTTGTATCGTGGCCTACTTCTTATAATAATTGTGAAGAAAGTTTGAGTTTATTTCAACAAAAATATAATAAACCACCACCAAATGCAACCACTCTTCGATATTGGAAGCTCAAACTTTTTGAAACAGGGAGCCTGGTAAAAGACCGTCCAAGAAGCGGAAGGCCAGTAACGGCGACAGGAGACGACAACAAACTTCAACGAGAAAAGTCGCAGAGCAAATGAGTATTTCCAAATTTTCAGTAGCAAAAATATTAAAATCACAGAAGTACCACGATTACAAACCCATTTACTCTCAGCTCATATACGACGATGATTGTGATAGACGGCTGCAGTTTGCTGAAACAATGAGAAGAAAGTTCAACAGTGATCGAGATTTCCTTCGAAAGATCAAATTTCCAGATGAATGTGTCTTCGGTTTAACGAGTAAAGGAAACAAACATGGCGTCCACTACTGGGTGAAAAAAAATCCAAAATACGATTGGGTAAACCCGTTAAAACGGCTACACTGACAGTTTGGGCGTGCATTGGTTATTCAGGACTGTTTCCTTTGACATATCGAGAGATACGATGAATGAAAAAAGCTATTGCCAGGTACTGAGACACAGTTTTGCCACAGTTTACTAAATGGCGTTGGCACGAAATGGATTTATCAACATGATGGAACGCCGCTACATTATTCTGTAGTTGCCCGTGAGATTCTGGATACGAACCTTGAAGAAAGATGGCTTAGGAGGCGAGGTCCCATCGAGTGGCCAGCCAGATCACTTGATTTAACCCCATGTGATTTCTGGCTTTGGGCTTATTTGCGTGACAAACTCTACATTCCTGGTTTCATCTATCCAAATGTGAATGCCTTTGCCCGAAGAATAGATGAAGAATTGAAAAGGATCCCACTCAATATGTTCAGAAGAACAATGAAGAGTTGCACAGAGAGAATCCACAAATGTATCATAGCGGATGGAGAACTCTCTGAAGATTAAATTACAATTTAACAAAATATTTGTATAAATAAAATTCTTACAGACTTTTTGTTTGATTGGTTTCATCATTTGAACACTTATCTGTATAATGTTGTTAACTTAATAGTTTGTATGTATAAAATCCTTAAAGACTTCTCTCCCTCCCTGTCCATATCTGGTGATTTTTTGAACATCTGACGCTTCAAAAGGTTTGAAATTTTTTTTCCTTTACTGAAATAAAAAAATGAAAATGTTACTGTACTTTCTCTACACATGGAGAATTCGTCCTCTAGCGGAACACATGCTCTATGCCAGTGGTTCCCAACCTGGGGTCCCCGGACCCCTGGGGGTCCGCGAAGGTAGTACTGGGGGTCCGTGAGCTTTCAATATTTCGAGAGGTTCCAATAGAAATCGTACATTTACCCACGATAAGGGCGCTCAGGCTAAAATTTCAAGTTTCCTTGCTCTTGGCTGGAATTATTAATACTTTATTTAATACACTGTATTTTAATTGCATACTCACTTATATGTCCTTTATTTGATAGTGAAAAATGAGAAAACGAGTTAATTATTAGTTAATAAAAACAGCTTGTTTAGTAGACGGAATCTTTCAAAAACATGGGGTCCGTGGGAAAAAATAAAAATAAAAGGGGTTCTTTGTGGTGAAAAGGTTGGGAACCACTGCTCTATGCCATGTCCTCTAAGCTCATTAACGCTTTGTACACGAACAACAAAATTTTGCAGTACTCTGGACAAAGTATCTGTTCAAATCTGAGAAATTCCTTGTTCAATTGGTGCTTTCAATTCTTTTATTGTGTGTGGATTCTGTTTAAAAACCATAGCTTTTAAATAACCGCACATATAAAAGTCACAGGGGTTTAGATCTGGTGATGGTGGTGGTCATGATATTTCTGTATCATAAATCGCAAGAAATCTGTTGCACAGGACTCTTCCGTCGAAGGTATCGTATCAGTACCGTGAACTGAGAGGACATCACAGAGCATGTTTTGCATTAGGGCATTAATTCCCCATGTGTAGAGAAGGTACAGTCGACATTTCATGCTTTTATTTCAGTTAATTAAAATACAAACCTTTTAAAGTGTCAGATGTTTAAAAAAAAACCCGATACATATATTATAAAAAGCTAATTTACTGACGAATTGAAATGAGAAGGAAGGAAAAAATCGGATGTAAAATACAGAGGGTAGTGCAGAGGAGGAAAGGTAGAAACTAAAGTGTACACATCCACTCACACAGGCGTCTTGGTGGACCAAGACCTACCCACATGGCAAAATTCTCACCTTCGCCGCTTCATCTGTCAAGTGTGAATGTGCTCCCAGGCCTCGTCAAAATAAGGGAGAGTCCCGAACTTACATATTCTAACAAACCTCTACCATACCAACCGACTTGCAGCCACTTCTCGTGCATCACCCAGATTAAGTCCGCGCTTACTCACACAATCATTCACCACATCCATCCATCTTCTTCTCAGCCTTCCTTTCCTCCTCCAGTCTTTGTAAGCACTTTTATACACTCTCTTCACAACTTTGTCATCTTCCACTCTTTCGACACTTTCCTCAGTTTTCACTTCCACAGACTTCTGAACACCATATCTTTCCAGAACCAAAGGATTTCTTACTCTATCAATCCGACGCACACCACACACACTTCTCAAATTATTCCTCTCAACCGCTCTTACTCTTACTTCTTCCTTTCATGTCATGCCAATGTTTCACACCCATACAAAAATGTCCGAACTAACACACCTTCAAGTAAACATCTCACAGCATCTCGATCCAGTCTGCACTTTCCACTGACCAGCTCTCTTTCTTAATTCACTCTACTGTTGACTTCATCAGCATTTGTACCTCTTTTGTTCAATATACATAGACAACCCAAATACTTAAACGACTCTACCACCCCTAGCGTTTCACCACACCCATCACATAACAGTCTAAATTTCCCTCTCTCTCTCCACAAACAATTACTTGCTCTGTTCTTACCCACATTCATTTTCAACACTCTTCTCTCGCACATCGCCGCAAAAGTCAAACTCTTGTATATCACACTCGCTCATCTATTAAAAGATTGAAGATTGAAAAGCCACGGAGACATCACATATCCTTGACGTACACTAACACTTGCATAAAACCATTCATTCAGCTCTTTAATTACTCTCACACATGCACTACTTTCATCACAGAAACTCTTCACCGCATTCACGAGTCTACCGCCAAACCCATACATACCCAAGACCTGCCAATGTTTCTATATTCACTCTATCATACACTTTCTCAAGATCCATAAAAGCCAAGTATACTATACTTTGCAACCCCTTTCACATGCTTTCTCAATCACTTCTCTCACTGCAAACACTTGATCCACAGCCTGTTCCACCTCGGAACCCTCCTTGCTGATCACTCACCAAGCATTGTGCGATATCACGTACTCTTTCCATCACTATCCTACCATACAACATCCCCGCTACACTCAACAGACTTACACCTCTGTAATTCTTACTTTCACCCTTCATTTTGTACAATGGAACAATTATTGTTTTTTTCCAGTCTTCAGGTACACTCTTGACATTTAATTATTTAAGGAAATGAATCACCATATCATATCTTGTCGAAATTAAATCTAAAACAGAATCAAACTCACTTAATGAACTAGCTTCTATATGTACAGGAAAGCTCGGTGATCCTTTTAACCCGCATGTTTACCGGTGAAGACCGGGTAGGAAGCGCCAGACTGGGATCAGTCAATCCTTCACTCGGGACTTGATCACCAGCCAAAAGTCCCGTTCCAGGGAGCTTTTAAACGTGAATTGAGGTCCCATCCACAGCCTCCGGGGGGACCTGCGTGGGTGTAAATTTCAACCTGAGCCATCCACTTTTCCTCGGGGTCTTCATTCTCCGGAGAGTGTGCGGGGGATATGGTTGGCCTCTTTTGGGAACTCAACGGAATGAGAAGTGGGCTATCCGGGGGCAAAGGGGGTCGGATTTCGTAACTGGTGGACTCCCGCACCAAAGACCATTGCGCGCTAGCGTGAACCTGAAAGAGGAAAATAATCTTAATCATTAGCGAGAGTGAAATTAAACGCTTACAAATCCCATTTGTTTCATTATTTCTTTACAGAAATGAAACGGATGTCAATGAATTTGCCGTAAGGAAATCTAATATTGCCTACCAGTTTTAAATGCAATACATTGCCTCGAGGACAGGAAATATTACCATTAAATCCAATTAAGCATTTAAAAACTAAGCCCTTTTAAACTTTTTGTTAGTGCCTGGAAGCACTTAACAAGATAAATAATTAACAATGCGTGCGGAAGAATCGCACAAATGGTAGTCTATTACAGTACAATAAACCGTCTTAAATAATGCTCTTAATTCCTCCATGCATGAATGAGGAGCTTTTGAACAAGTAATTCATTTCTCAATTTAGAGAGACTATCCCGTACGGCAGAATGAAATGGTTTAAATAAATAACCATTCGAATTTTGTCATGGACGGGCCTAAATAAAAATGCCTTGTCAATTATGAGTAATGATCAAGTTTACGGATGCCTAGCTCGTATACTGGATGTACAGTTGCGCTCATTATTCGTAGGACACTCTTGAGAACAGATAGCGACACCTGGCATATATTTGTTGTATGTACAACAAACGGTTGTAACATTGAATGAAAGACACTCTAGTTTAGCGCTGATTGGTTGACTCATTGCCAGATGTCTTTAGAACATAATTATTTCCATTCATCACACTGGTTTACATATTACTATGGAAACATGAATAATTAAATATAAATCCAAGAAGGGATATATATATATTATATATATATATAATTCCTTTCGTTTCAGGTCATTCTGCCCCAGGTTATAATCTGAATCATTCGTGATGATGTTATTTATTCATGGTTGTGTTGTGTTAAGCTTGCGTTGCGCCTACGGGTCTATATAAGTTATAGTAGCAATGACTTAGCTAGTAATACTTATTACTTATAATTATATATGATAATAAAAACCCACTCTAATAGAGAGAGTTTATTTCCACAACAGTTTCGATGCCCACTGGCATCCTCTTCGGGTGGACCTTCACGTAGAAAAGTGGTTTTTTGCATTTATTATAATTATATGCTGTTCTACATTGCCTTGTCATGGCCAGTTTTGTATTTCCATTGCCTTATATGTAATCTTCATTATACTTATCTGCTATGTTATACGTACCTTAATTTTGAATTATGCGCACTTGTTACCTAATACTAACTTGTTTAATACTATACTTTAAGCTAAAATGTAAGTATTGTTATGTCTATTTGTATTAATTATCTATTATTATATTTCTTATTGTATTACAGTGTTCAGTTGTTAGTGAATAAAGCCTGAATTGAGTCTCTCCTTTCCGGCATTACAATATATAACAATGAAGTGATAAAAAATGGGTCTTGTAAAAATAAAATAAAACCCTCGGACGTGATGACAGTGTTCATAGTATTGGCAAGCCTATCGTTCTGAACGAACAGAGCCGTTGTAGGCATTATTGCGCCTTCAGCAAATTCCATATTTATTTATTTATTTATTTACATTTAATATTGAACATACAGTAGATTCAGATATTATTTTGTTATAAATAAAGAGTTCAAGACTATATATAGGTTACAAAAAAAAAATATATATATAATAAATATAGAAATAAAAATTGTGGGAGGAGCATACAAATTTGTAAGGAAAACTACCAATTTTAGCACTTTGCCCGAATTCAACACAAGATCAAATGGATTGTTTACAACCAATTTTATAGATAATGCCTGAATGATATAGAGGTCACAAAAATATTAAAAAAAAATATAAAAATAAGTTGAAAAATAAAAATTGTAAGAGGAGCATACAAATTTATAAGGGAAAACTACCAAAGTTTTAGCACTCTGCTCTTCTTGTCTAAATCCGTTCTGAACGAATTCAAACCAACGGGATCAAGTTGAAAAAGACCTTGGCTCATGTTAAAGTTATTTGTAAGTTGGATAATAGCAGACTCAAGAATATTTCTATTAACAATGTTGCTAGAGTGAAACAAAACTGAAGTATTATTCCAATCAATACAGTGAGATAACTCTGACAAATGGACAAAAAGGGCACTGGACGACTGTCCCGTTCTAACGGAATATTGATGCTGTTTTACACGCGTGTGCAAATCCTTTCCCGTCTGACCAATGTAAAAGGAATCACATTGTTTACAACCAATTTTATAGATAATGCCTGAATTATTGGTAGGGCTATTTTTTACTGATATTTTTCACAATATTGTTATATGAAAATATTACATTAATATCCAAAAGTCTAAGTACATTAGCAATGCCTAAAAAGACAGGGAAAAATGGAAGTACTAAAATATTCTTTGACAAAGTGCGAGTGTTATTATTCACACGATAGAAGATTCGTTTTGTCTTGTTAAGACGAGATTCCATAAACGCAGGTGGGTAGCACAGATCACTTCCAATACCGTTGATTTTTTCCAATTCTCTGATTCACATGTAAAAAATTCCATGGATCTTACTGAAAAATTGAATAATGTACGCACTGAAACCAACGATACATTGATCAGTTTTGACGTTTGTTCATTGTTCACAAAAGTGCCGATTGACGATATGCTCGACTTTCTCTCCCGAGAATTACATAAGTACGACCTGCCACTACCTGCACACATCGTTTTGAACTTATTAAGCTTTGCATCAAAGACTGTAAATTCACTTTCAATAGCGAGTATTATCAACAGGTTTTTGGGATGGCCATGGGTAATCCCTTGTCGCCCCTCCTCTCCAATATTTATATGGAGTTTTTCGAAACCACTTACATTCCGAGAATCCTGGGGGTTGGCATCCCATGGTTGCGGTTACGTCGACGATATTTCGTGTATCTGGCCCATGAAATGTGACCTGGATGACTTCCTCCTTCAGTTAAATAAACAAATCCCCTCCAGTAAGTTTACTTTAGAAGTGGAACAAACAACTCAATCCCGTTTTTGGACGTGCGTGTACATAGGGAAATCCTAGGTTTTAAGTTTAGTATTTATCGAAAAAAAAAAAAAAACAATTTGTCCTACGTACACTTTTACTCCGGACATGACATCCCCATCAAGATAGCCATATTTTCTTCAATGTTTCTCTGCGCTCTTAGGATCACCAGTCCGGAATACATGGATGCTGAATTGGAAAAAATCAACAGTATTGGAAGTGATTTGTGTTACCCTTAACAAGGCAAAACGAACTTTCTTTTGAGAATAATAACCCTCGCACTTTGTCGAAGAATATTTTAGTACTTCCATTTTCCCAGGCTTTTTAGGCATTGCTAATGTATTTAAACTTTTGAATATTAATGTAGTATTTTTATATGACAATATTGTGAAAAAATATCATAGTAAAAAATAGCCCTACCAATAATTCAGGCATTATCTATAAAATTGGTTGTAAACAATGATTCCTTTTACATTGGACAGTCGGGAAAGGATTTGCACACGCGTGTAAAACAGCATCAATATTCCGTTAGAGCGGGACAGCCGTCCAGTGCCCTTTTCGTCCGTAGAGGAATTTTAGGAAAATCGACCTAACAAATTAGCAGGAAGTCGAAACTTGGTACACTTGTAAACTGAACCCTACTGATGAATATATTAAAAGTCCCAACAAATCCAAGTTGTGCTCCAGCCGCCATCTTGGAAAATGGCGGCCGAATTTCGGTTTTTTGGAAATAACTTTAGAACCGTAAAAGATACGAAAATTTACCAAGAGAGCAATATCATTCTACATAAAAAGACAAACATTTTCTGTTCCCAACTTTGTTTTGTACGATGAAAAATAAAAAAGTTATGCAAAACCAAAGATTTTTCATTCTATGAATCAATGCGGACACGACGTTCAAACTGGGTTTGTAGGTAAAAAAGCGAATGTTTTGTTATGACTGCCTATTTTCAGAAACCTCTCTTACTTTGTATGGGTGATTTTGTGAAAAAATATTTCACAGGAACGAGCTAGTAGAAATATAAATTGTGACAGTACCTGGTTTTCTAAATATTTATACCAATACATTTTCTTGTTTCTAGCAGATATGGGCAACTCTGTCCCTAATTTCCTA
This sequence comes from Bathynomus jamesi, assembly GCA_023014485.1. Classification (NCBI taxonomy): domain Eukaryota; kingdom Metazoa; phylum Arthropoda; class Malacostraca; order Isopoda; family Cirolanidae; genus Bathynomus; species Bathynomus jamesi. Next base: position 72,823 of record JAJOZX010002925.1, read on the forward strand.
TATTCTATTCTACTTCTAATAAATACTCTTAATTATGATTATATCTACGGATTCATCTGTAACATTTATTCACTCAATCGGAGGTTATGAGTTAATATACCGAAGTAATAGTTCAAAGTGAATGACAGACGAACTAATATTTTTCTTTTCTTTTCAGGTAATGGACGCTATTGATGAGTCAAGATGAAGTGCTTGATATGTGTTTAAACAAATCTACAGATAAGAAAAAAATATGTTAAAATAAGAAAACTTTATTAATAAAATTTGCCTTCGTAAATTAAAATAACTTTTGTAAATGTATATTTTGTATCTTAGAATTAAATGTAATTAAATATTCTAGTTTTTTAACGTCTAAAATATACTTAGTATAAAATTTTCTATTGTCTTTATATATTTTAAATAACTAATTAATTTTTTTCTTTAAATTTTTAAAATAAATTTTTTTAATAAATTTTTTCAAACTGGCAACAGGACACTGCTGTTTCTGCCTTGTCAGTAACGGTTTATCTGTGTTTTGTGAAGCGTGTAATTGTGTCTGGTGAAATATACAATCATATTGTATTATCAGTGAACATAGAAAAACCTTTGGTGGTTATTTACACAAACACTTAAGATTTACAAACACTGAAATATTATGATAATAATCTAGAAGTCATTATAAATTATGACAGTACCTGGTTTTCTAAATATTTATACCAATACATTTTCTTGTTTCTAGCAGATATGGGCAACTCTGTCCCTAATTTCCTATATTCTACTTCTAATAAATACTCTTAATTATGATTATACTACGGATTCATCTGTAACATTTATTCACTCAATCGGAGGTTATGAGTTAATATACCGAAGTAATAGTTCAAAGTGAATGACAGACGAACTAATATTTTTCTTTTCTTTCAGGTAATGGACGCTATTGATGAGTCAAGATGAAGTGCTTGATATGTGCAGAAGAGATCGATGTGGGAAGCGGGGTATTTGTGGAAAGAGGGATCAAGACTCTGATTCAAGCAAGCAAAGATAGAGGAGATGATAAATACAAGACATTTCAGGAACTGAAGAGTGTACCAGTACACAAAATCTGTCGGAGAAACTACACAAGAAAGCACAGTATAGCTGCTGTCAATAAGGAACCTTCAGAACAATCAACTTCACAAGCCAACAGAGTTCTTCGTTCAGAAATAAAGACATTTAACTTTCTAAGTGACTGTATATTTTGTGGAGAGAAACCACTAAGACAGCCGAGCAAGAGCGACGAGCAGCAAAAAGAACTAGAGATATCATATTTAATGAGAATACACCAACCACTATACCACAATCAGATTTTCTTGCTAACAGAAACAACAAACGGGCCCTGATTGCATCTCTTGTGTCTAGTATGAAGATCAAAGGTTATTCTGTTGTTCAGGCGGAGAGTGATGCAGATACTGTTATTGTTAAGGCTGCTCTAGATCAAGCTAAACACAAAAATCAAACAGTAGTTGTTGGCCAGGATACGGATCTTCTAGTGCTTCTAACTGCTCTAGCCCATGAAGACTTCGAAATTTGGTTTCTCAAACCAGGGAAATCAAACAGCACACCCCGTATTTTCAGCATCCAAAGTGAGAAAAAAAACATGGGGAAGGCTTGTGAAGTTTTGCTATCTGCTCACGCCATGACTGGATGCGATACCACATCAGCTTTGTATAAAAAAAAAAGTTAGAGGTCTCCAACTTCTACAGAACCATACAGAAATGAGAGAAGAAATGAAAATATTTAACCAAAAGGATGCCAGTAAAGAAGATATCAAAGCTGCTGGGGAAAAGTTCCTCTTAAAAATGTACGGATCAAAATCAAAGTCCTTGGATGAGCTAAGATACTTCATGTATAATCGCATATTAGCAAAAAAGAAGTTAGATACATCTTTTCAACTAGCATCCCTACCTCCGACCAGTGCAGCAGCAGAGCAACACTCATACAGAGTGTACTTGCAGGTCCAAGAATGGTTAGGAAACTGCCTGGAGCCAACAGAGTGGGAATGGTCCATGACAGGGAAATCACTGAGGCCTGTCCCTACTACCAAGGAAGCCGCTCCATCACAACTTCTTAACCTCATTTCATGTAACTGCAAGCTAGGATGCACCAAGAGATGCAAGTGCATACAGTTTGGTTTGCTGTGCTCACGATGTGTGGAGGATGTGAAGGAACTACCTGCGAGAACTCTTATGTTGAAACGCTACTAGACAACTGATAACTGAGTGTGTTGCAATATGACACTACACATAATGCAATAAATGTACAATCTAGCTTATTTTTGCGTAGTAATTAGAAAATTATACTTAAAACAGGGAGACACAATTACATTTTATTTCCTAGCTCATGTTAGATGACTTTATTCAACATTAGAGATGTCACACAGTGCCTTAGTGTTAAAGCTATATACTGTATTACTGCGTTGCACTCAAGACTTAGATTACTACATTTTCATTTTAGGTAACAACAGACGATTATAGTTAGCTATAGTGATGTTCCCAAGTGTCTAAGGATTACTGTGACCATTCAATAAGATGTTATTTTATGTTCAATCCATAAAACCTGTCTGAACATCATGGTCATCATCAATACATGAAAATTCTTCCTATGTTACATTTTTCTTCAGTATACAAGATAAGGAAAATGCATGTTATATTTTACATAAAATATATAGGTAATGTATGTATTGAGAATAGCATTCATAATTATTTCCATTTTCAATACTTAGATGTCTAATGAAGGAATAAAATAACTGTTTTAAATAATGTTACTCCAAACCGATAACTTAGCTCCTACCCGTCATCAAAAAAATTACATTACAGTATTTTCTCTAGCTCTTTCTGTTGTGCTTTACTTTTTTACCAAACTACCTATAAAAAACAAACTGTCATGGTTCTGAAATAATAAATTGCAACAAAATATTCGAATTTCTACCCATTAACCAAGTTTGAACGTCATGTCTGCACTGATTCACAGAATAAAGGAATTTTGTATTTTGCGTAACTTTTTATTTTTCATCGTACAAAACAAAGTTGGGAACAGAAAATGTTTGCCTTTTTATGTAGAATGATTTTGCTCTCTTGGTAAATGTTCGTATCTTTTACGGGTCTGAAGTTATTTCCAAAAAACCGAAATTCGGCCGCCATTTTCCAAGATGGCGGCTGGAGCACAACTTGGATTTGTTGGGACTTTTAATATATTCATCAGTAGGGTTCAGTTTACAAGTGTACCAAGTTTCGACTTCCTGCTAATTTGATAGGTCGATTGAATATATTTATCCTAAAATTCTTCCACTTTATTTTTTTTAATATTTTTTTTGTGACCTATATATACTGTAGTCTCGAACTTGTTATTTATTTCAGTGTTCCTGAGGATGTCATTAGACGAAATCGCTTGAGCACCATTCTGTTTTTCCTTTTTCCTTTGTGGTTATTTTCATCATACACCGTATATATATGAGGGGTCCCGCGTCTTAAGGTACCTAAGCGCCAAAATTAAAATTCGCCAGAAATCGCCTCCAAAGTTCAGCAATATTTTCGCAATAGTATCTCTGTTATTAATTGAGCTAGAACGTTCATTTTTGGCTAAATTAGAGTTCTAAGTATGCTAATGAAGATGTTGATGAGTTTTTGGAATAGATTTTCATATTTTATATATATATTTTTTAATTTTTTTATTATGCCGAACTTTGGGTGAACTTTTGGCTGGCGATGGAGGTGAAAAAAGTAGTTCGCTTCATAAGGTTTTCAATCATAGTTCTAGTGTCGTAAGGTCATTATAACCCAAACAACGCGATAGAGGAAGGGTGAAAATAGTGATATCCATCAAAAACACGTTTTCGCCTGTGGTGGCGCTAAGGTACCTTAAGACGCGCGACCCCTCAAATATATATATACAGGGCGTCCCAAAAAAATGTATACACACTTTAAATAATTATAAAGGCAGTGTTTATTAAAATACATTTCATTTTCAAAATGTAATAGAATCTACAGACATTATTTAATTGTTTTGTCAACGCCTGTTTTCAAACTGACGTCCGTTCTGGTCCAGGCACTGCTGATAACGCGAAGCAATGGAATAGCAAACATCACGAAACATTTCGTTTGGTATTTGTGTGCATTCTCGTTCAATGGCTGCTCTCAATTCAGCGACTGTTGCAGGTTTTATAGCGTAGACTTTGTCTTTTAAGTATCCCCATAAAAAAAAGTCTAGTGGTGTGAGGTCTGGTGAACGCGGAGGGTATTCTACGAAACCCCTTCGTCCAATCCACATCCACATCGTGCCAAGTACCACTCGCAATACTCCACTCTTCGGTCCGGATCATCTTCATTAATAGCATGGATTAATCTTGGAATGTAACTTTTCCATTGACAGCGCTTCAAAATGTGTTGGACAGACGATTCTGAAATTCCTACCTCACGACTCGCTTGCCGCACAGATTTTCTTGGACTTTGGTGATACGTTTCCAGTACTCTTTCTTGCTTTGTGGGGCTTGTCGATGTCCGTGGTCTTCCGGAACGCTTCTTGTGGACATTCTGAACAGTTCCATCGGCTTCAAACTTATCTCTAATTCGAGTGATGGTAAGTCGCGTTGGTGGATATGTTTGAAACTCCCTCCTAAACTGTCTTTGCACTTCAACTGCGTTTTCACACTTCCAGTAGCATTTTAGAATGAATTTCCTTTGTTCAAAGCTTAGTCTGACTGCCATTATTAATTCTAATGGGTTTAACTTGGAAAGAAAGAAACATCATTGAGCTATCAACTGTTAAAGTGTGTATACATTTTTTTGGGACGCCCTGTATATATATATATACACACACAGGGCGTCCCAAAAAAATGTATACACACTTTAACAGCTGATAGCTCAATTGATGTTCTTTCTTTCCAAGTTAAACCCATTAGAATTAATAATGGCAGTCAGACTAAGCTTTGAACAAAGGAAATTCATTCTAAAATGCTACTGGAAGTGTGAAAACGCAGTTGAAGTGCAAAGACAGTTTAGGAGGGAGTTTCAAACAGATCCACCAACGCGACTTACATCACTCGAATTAGAGATAAGTTTGAAGCCGATGGAACTATTCAGAATGTCCACAAGAAGCGTTCCGGAAGACCACGGACATCGACAAGCCCCACAAAGCAAGAAAGAGTACTGGAAACGTATCACCAAAGTCCAAGAAAATCTGTGCGGCAAGCGAGTCGTGAGGTAGGAATTTCAGAATCGTCTGTCCAACGCATTTTGAAGCGCTGTCAATGGAAAAGTTACATTCCAAGATTAGTCCATGCTATTAATGAAGATGATCCGGACCGAAGAGTGGAGTATTGCGAGTGGTACTTGGCACGATGTGATGTGGATTGGACGAAGGGGTTCGTAGAATACCCTCCCGTTCACCAGACCTCACACCACTAGACTTTTTTTTATGGGGATACTTAAAAGACAAAGTCTACGCTATAAAACCTGCAACAGTCGCTGAATTGAGAGCAGCCATGAACGAGAATGCACACAAATACCAAACGAAATGTTTCGTGATGTTTGCGATTCCATTGCTTCGCGTTATCAGCAGTGCCTGGACCAGAACGGACGTCAGTTTGAAAACAGGCGTTGGCAAAACAATTAAATAATGTCTGTAGATTCTATTACATTTGAAAATGAAATGTATTTTAATAAACACTGCCTTTATAAGTATTTAAAGTGTGTATACATTTTTTTGGGACGCCCTGTATATATATATATATATATATATATATATATATATATATATCGAAAAAGTTCAAAAGACGAGCAACTAAGATGATTCCGTCGCTTAGGTCAAAGTCGTATGAGGATAGGCTTAAGGAATTAAAATTGACTACACTCGAGACTGACTCGGAAGTTAAGGGGTTACATTGTGGGTTTTTTCAGCTAGTCTCAGCCAGGGAAATGTATCCTAGCCAACAGCTATGATTTTATACTCATGCACATAAGCAGAAAATTAATTCACAGGACACCCGAGCGTCACACGGCTTGAATTATGTCCGTGCAAAACAGAAGTGTGGGGGATCTTTTATTTGCATGGCTTAAATTTAATTTCTATCAACTTTTTTTTATTCAAAATGAGAAGGACTTGAAGGAAAAAGTAAAATAGAAGTTTAATTACGTTAATTTTATCTTATGATAAGTTTTCCTTGGGTACGCTGAGCGTACCTTGCCTACCCTGATTGTACGCCACTGATTTTATATATATATATATATATTAGTGGCGCTCGTAAGAATTCGTAGAGAGAAATATTTCACTTATATTCGTCCTTATCTTTTGTACCATGCAGAGGATAGTCATAAAAAGTTCCCCATTCGTTTGGAAAAAATTAACAAATGAAAAAGTTAAAATGCGAAAGCATTCTTACATTATTTATAAAATTATTTAATACTGTGTGTGTCCACCTTTTGCTTGAATGACCTCAATGACTCGTTTTGGGTATTTTTCTACGTTTCGACAGCTCTCGGTAGAAATTTTTTTTAGCCCATTCTTCTTAAGAAAAATTGTTGCAATTCAATCAGACTGAACTGAAGTGAATAAACTTTATTGGTAACATAAATATTTTACAATTTTTGTTTTGGTTTTAACAAATAATTGTGAAATTGAACTATTTATTGTATTTCATTTGGTCCTTAACCCTTTCATGCCCGAATTATGTTTAAGATTAAAACAATTTTATACCTTAATATAAGGGTACAAGCAAACGAAATTCCTTTTCCTCGCCTGTTTGTTTCATGGTTAGAAATTGTAAACAAGGTTATAAAACTCAAACATGTGAGCATAGAGTAAGTAGCCCATGGAAGAAACAGATTTTGTGGTATTTCCCGAAATGCTCGCCAGAGGACGTTACCAAGGCCTATAAAAATGCGAGTTCTTTCTCAAATCACCCTCACATGCCCTATTCTCGCATCTGTCGTCCCATCTCGCTCTCAGCTCCTTCGTCAGTAATGCCACCCGCTCGCCGCCCTTCGTCGGAGAGCGGCCCGCCGTCGTTCAAGGCTCCGGTCGAGCATACACGAAGTCTATCATCAAGTAAAGCCCTCTAAAATCTCATCCCGCAAGAAGCAACATCACTGATGCAGGAGTTTCCGCTGGCCCTACTTTCAACAAGTCTCAACCGGTCCTCAATGCTCATCCTCTCGCCGGCAGGCCAGTCCGCCTTCAGATGCATCTACTTCGAAGCCCAGGTCCGTAAACCTTCTAGTAGGCCATAGGCCCAATGGCCTACCCTTCTATCTTCGTGTTACGCAACTCCCACGTAGCTTACATAACTTCAGTGTATACCCTCACCCTAGCGAATAGGCTATCTTGAAAGTGGCTCCAAACAACCGGCTAGCTAACTTTCCCATTACGACTGCAGTAGGTCTGTTCAATTATTTTACCGATTCAATTATCTTACCGCATTTGTGTCCTCTTGTTTATTTGCTCATTTATGTATTTTATTTTACTTGCCTAATTCGTTTACTGTACCAATACCGTACTTTCATTACTTCGGTTATTATTGGCTTAATTACTTATTACTGCGTGTTCAGTACCGTATATCTCATTACCTAAATTAGGGTTTCTTGTCATTATTGTATTCACTTAACTCTTACACTGTGTAAACCATTTTTTATTGCTAATGATCAGTCATTGTAATACAGCATAATTACCGTATACATAATTCATAATCACTGTGAACGGATAATTCATTTATTTTTTCTAATTAAACAAAAAACCATAAAGTCACTTCTATCTACCTTATTATATATTGTTTGTTTGGGCTGACCGCCCAGACTGGTGAGACCCTAAGCATTCGTTTCAATTTAATTCATAAATTATAGTGAGCCACTATATAGCCTTATCTTATTCTCCATAAGGACTAAAATCTCCTAAAATTGTATGTTCACACGTACAACCATGGCCATGAAAGGGTTAAGCTTTAGACTTTACTGGACGCTTAATTAAAAATAAAACAGGGTTTCTCTTACGTGCAACTTTTATCAAATCAAACAATAAATTATTGATTAAATTGAGTCTGGGCTTTAACTGGGACACTTGAGAACAGTGATGTAGGACTCGAGACCTTTTTTTCTGGTCTCGGTCTTGGGTGCTTAGGTCTTGGTCTCGACTACATCACTGCGAACACTTATCCGCTGAAAAATATCACAAACTATGAATTTGTGAATAAATTATGAGTAAATTCTGCAATTGTCACTTGATAACATCTTTAGAATCGTTATTCCTGAATGCGAAATATAGAGTTTAGGAATTAGGCATTACACAATACTGAATACATGCAAAAATTGCATAGTGTCTAGGTTTCGATTCCGGTCTCGAGACGTTTTTTCCGGTCTCGGTCTCGGTTTCGGCAATGGTAGTCTCGACTACAGCACTGCTCGAGAAGTTTGAAATTCTTTTGTTAAAGCCATTTCATGGTGTTCTTACTTTTATGTTTTGTATCATTAGCTTGTTGCCAGTACCCAATTGCGAAATTTTCGCCAAACATACCATTGCTCGTTGTTCCCAAATAATTCAATTCTGGTCTCGTCTGCCCAGTGAACTTTCTTCCAGAATGCAAATCCATCAATTCGTTGGCATACTTTAAACGAGCTTCTTTGTGCGCCTTTTGTAGAGGAGGTTTTCTTCGTGCAACTCTTCCATGCGGACCATTCTTTCTCAATGTACGACGTACAGTAGAGGGATGGACATCAATCTTAGGAATTTTCAGTGTTGACTATAATATATTATTTTTTCTTTTAGGTAGGGGATGGCTGCGAAATTAACAATTTAGACGAGAGGATCAGCTTGGTTTTAATGCATGGAATACCAGGTACTACAAATCGATGAATCGGTACATAATTTAAATTCTGTACCGATTCATCGATTTGTTGTACCTGGTATTCCATATATTAAAACCAAGCTCACCCTCTCGTCTATTGTTAATTTTGCAGCTATCCCCTACCTAAAAGAAAAAATAATATATTATAGTCAACACTGAAAATCCCTATGATGCGCGACTTTTGCGCCACCCTGTGTATATATATACACGAGTGCATAGTACCGAAAACGTTAAATTTTAGATAGACGACGCGCAACTAAAAACGCTTTGCCTTCTTACAGTACAATATGAAGTTATTCCTTAAGTTTTTAAAAACCACATTTTAAATACATCAAAGAAATCAGCGAGAGAAAAGTGCTGTGAAGAAACTCGCTTAACAGTTTCCTTAATTTTCTTACACATTTTAAAACGAAACACGTACGCTTACATCTAGGCGTAATTTTTATATTAAATGTTTAAGAGCACGGACCATTCCACGTCCACCAACAGTGAAACAGCGACCATGATGTTAACCATATATGCCCTTTAGCACAAAAAAGTCGAGCCCTTCATCGTGAAAGTGGGTGGGAGGCTCGCTATACGGTGGACAAATACTAGAGATGAAACACTAACCTCTAATTCTATGGGCGTATCTTCAGTTATCTTCTCCTGCGGAAGATTGGAAATGGCTTTTGGTTCTAAGTAATACTCGATTAGATTACCATGGTACGCCATCACAAACAGGGAGTCGACCCCTTGTTTCTTGATTTCACGCGGAACAGTCGGAGAACCAGCCAACCACCCACGAGTTGCTCCAAAAATTGATGCAACCTTTAAAATTGGGAAATCAAGAGAAAAATTAATACCGAAATCAATGTTGCAATAAAACGGTACAACATAAGCTTATCATACTGAATCAGAATCCATATGCAGAATCTATCCTTAACCTCGTAGAAGCACTCAAAGCATAGAAAGGTTGAAAAAAAAAATAAACACTCAAAAATCTACAGAACAAAACCAACCAACATAGTTGGTTGAATGGAATTGAAGTATATCATTAGTACTGACAAATTAACCACTCAGATAAATTACATGTATACCACAAAGCATAGGTTCGAGTAATTTGACCAACTTCATTAGCTCTAGGTAGGATATGGCCAGAGGAAGATTACAAGAACGCTAGATGTATCACTGTTAGCAGTGAAATGTGTCATAGTTCGGCTCAAGGCCATTCAGAAAACAGGTGGTTAAACGTCCTGAAAAGTCCAAAGCCTAGGTACGAACAGAATTCTTCGTTACATGAAGGCTGTTGAAACAGAGCCTCGTCAAACGGCGTCTTCCGTGGTAGAGCAGGTTCAGCTGTCAAAGTCCTACTGCAGAACGGCAAGACGGAAACCCTTATTAGCTGCCCGTCGTAAGCGGTGGGCGGATGAAATGAAACACGATATCTTTCCTTTGGGACACAGTCATCATCTCGAAGAAATCTCGATGCGCCCAATTTCCTGACAGCGGTCTTGTACGGGTGTGGCAGCAACCAGAACAAGAGTTCTCCGTGAAACATATAACGGGAAGAACAAAGCATGGCAGAATTTCTGTCATTGTGTAGGGGTGCAGTGTGGACAACTTGAAGCTCATTGCTGGTGGTCTCTGAAGGAACTGTGACCTTGTCTCGATGCATTAGCATTTTTGAGGATGGCTTCCTGCAGCCGATACTTTCCATGGATGAGATCTCTCGAGAATTCAACATTTTTATGGGGACGGAACCCCAGCGAACAGTCAGGACAAAGCAACGATGGCATGGTGGTCAGGGCAATCGTCATACACAGCCCTACGAAACATGTTTGGTATATCCTACATAAAGGAGGTAAGAAAACATATGAACAAGTTTAATGCAAAGAATGAATTAAAAAAACACTTGGAAAAAAAATGACCAGCCATTCTACAGGATATTATAACCAATCTCATTCACATCATGTCTAAGTGTGTTGCTGCTCTGCATACACCAAAGAGAAGGTCTGCTACATATTATGTATGTTCCTGTTTATTGTACGTGTATTAAATGTGATTCGCAATAAATGACTGTTGAGAAAGCTTAAAACCTTCTTTCGTCCAGTGTCTGCACAAAATGTGAACATACCAGCGTTGCTCAACCGTTACCAATTAATAAAGACTGATCCAATTTTTTCGCTTTAAATAAATATTAAAATTTGTATTAACAAACCTAATATGCAAACTCAAGAAGTATATGGAAGACCTCTCTACATCATCTAGAGTTACAACAATTTGGTCAGCTGGATGTCTACCCTTTGTAACACGGACTATGACAGTTATGGTGGTGTGGCAGACAATGAAGGGATGAGAGGGGAGATGGAAGTATAGGAACAGGGAGGTAGTCTGGAGTAGACAGCAAATATGAGAGGGAAGAGTTACTAGTGCAGGGTCTAAACCAGGGGTCGGGAACCTGCGGCTCATCAAAGCTTTGAGTGCGGCTCGCGCCCACCATCATAAAAAATACTTTAAATTTTCAAATACCTGAATGATTATTGTACTTCCATAATGATATCTCGTTTCTGTTTCAGATACATAGTAGATCTTTATTAGAAGATATAAAGTTAATAAAGTTACCAGTAGTAAGATATATTACACTTCAAATAAAAAAAGGTTATTACAGTATGGCGAGCACAAGTAAAAATAAGAAGCGAAAGTTTTGTGAAGAAAATCGAAAAGTGAATCCTGAATGGAAACAATTCGCGTTTATCGACCATCAAAAGGAAAACCGACGAAATTCTGAAAAACAAACAGCAACAAGTGTCGCATTAAATTGTTGAAGCGAATAATGTACTAATTTGCAAATAAATACATAACTTGACAACACTTTATCTATTACGCTATTTCCTGTATTTTCTTAAATTGAAGGTTTGTGGCGCGTTGAAATGTAATATCACTTCAATGTGGCTCATGCTACTGAAAAGGTTCCAACACCTGGTCTAAATGGAAGAGGGCTGTGAACGATGTCGGAGTATCACACGAGAAGGTTTGGTACCACAAAAGAGAGAGCAATCATTAATAAACCCGAGTTAGAGAAGGATGCTCGAGTCATCTGTACCACGGGCAGCACTATCACTAACGGAGTTGTGGTGAGCACAATGTAAAAGGTAGTAAAAGCTCGCCAGTACAGATGACAACGATGCAAACATTAACTGCAGCAACAAAAATTATGTCGGAACGACATAATGTTCACGCTATACCCATATTTGTAGCGTACGTGGTGAAGTTTCAGCAATTTATGTAGAGCGGTTTAAAAGTTATAGCATGGATCTCCATTTGACATCTGACCTCTATTTGTAGTCTTAACCTTTGATGCAGTGACCCGATTCTCGCTCCTGACGCACAGTCTTGTGATAATACTTATATTTATGACGTTTCATCAATTTATGTTGAATGGTTCAAAAGCTGTGATGCGGACACGAAAAAGTTTCATATGATATCTGACCTCTAGCGACCTTGACCTATGGTGCAGAGGCTTGAATCTTACTCAAAAAAGTCTTATGATCATCCATATATGTGTGAAATTTCATCATTTTATGCTGAGTGATTCAAAAGTTATGGCGCTAATCTCCACTTATATCTTCGATACAGGGGACTTTATTCTTGCTCGCGACACGTTCTCTTATGATCCATATGTGTAGGAGAAGAGGGGGCGACAACCTTGACCTTCGTGAAACGAGAAATCATCGCACGGAACATCTGAAAGGTTGTATGAAGTTTCATAAATTTATGTTGATTAATTCAAAAGTTATAGCGTGGACACGAAAGTGTGACAGACAGACGAACGGACAAGCGCAATTCAGTATGGCCCCTCCACATTTGTTTGGTTGGGGACATAATTATAGTGAAGAGCAACAACGCAGGACTCCTAAGTGAAGTTAGAACATAGAGGTACGAGAGGACACGATTATGGAACGAATAAAAAGGTAAAAACAATTATATAAGTATACAAGAATGCATAAAAGTTCGAAATTGAAGAATTCCGTTCAGAAATAATAAGAAGAGCCATCAAAGAAAACATGATACCAGCTGACAAACAAGATCGCATCACACGAGTAATTTTTTGGGAGGGGGAGGGGAAGACACGAAGAGTTATGCTGTTCAGCGCCACAAGCCTACATACTGAAGATAATGAGACTCTTTCATACACACCTTAACTATTTCCTCAGGACCAGCAACTTTGGAGGATTTGCTTGAAGGCGGACTGTGACTTGGAGAAGGTCCTGGTGCTATCGACTCTGCAACAAGAAAACAATTAAGAATTAAAAATAATGAAAATGTTAAAATTTAATAAATTTTAGGAGAAAAAAAGAGGAAAAAGAAAATAAAAGAATTAGAGGGAAATGAAGGAGTAAGGAAAGCATCAAGAAGCGAGTTACAAATAAGAGTAATACGATAAAATGAAACATTCGTTAGTCGATGGTGGCTGAAACTATAAGTTTTTCCAACTAATTACTGGAAACTCGACTTGAATAGTTAAATTTAATTATTAATAAAAATCCTTTCCAGTAAGACACCAGACTGAAAAACAGAGATAAGAAAAAGATATACAGTATATGATATTTATAGATTTGGAGAAAGCGTACGATAAAAAGTAGTGAAGCAGGGCAAACAAGTCATGAATGCGATGAAATTCCTTGGAGAAAACCAGTGACTGAGTGTAGGTACAACAACACTTTTACAACAGATATTAGTACCAACACTTATGTATGAGAGCGAGACGCTTGTCTGGCTTGATATTTCACTGTCAAAAGTGAGAGCAGTTAAATAAGAGCAGATAAAAATAATATAAGAAACATGACTGGTGTAACAGTAAAGCAATCGACCGTATGAAAATTGAGGATGATCGGGAAAAGTATGGAGTGAAAAAAATCATTGGAGATGAAAATGAAGTACAGAACGTTACATTGGTATGGTCGTATGGAAAGAATGAATGATAAAACTGTGAAAAAAGTGTATAATAGTGTGTGTGTACGTGTGAGAAGTAGAGAAGGACCACGTAAAAGATAAAATGATGTAGTTGGTAAATGTGTGAATAAACGTGGTTCTGATAATATAATTGTGGCGAGAAATAGAGGAATGGAAGCAGTTTGTGAAGTGCATAAATGGAGCCTTGGTCTCATCCGACATAGCAGTAACACTGAATCCTTGAGGTTATAGTGGGTAAAGGTGTGTGTGTGTGTGTGTGTGTGTGTGTGTGTGTGTGTGTGTGTGTGTGTGTGTGTGCGCAATTAATTTGAGGCTTCAGCCCCAACCCCAAGCATCGTGCCCGTCCGTGAGAGAATGGGAAGTGGGTTCTTTGATAAATATAAAATAAAAACAGTAAGATAATGCTTTAAATGTGATCTGAAACAATAAGAGAACCCTACATACGCCTCTGATGATTACAAAATGCAGACTGGCGTAGGTCTACTATTACTGTTCATTTTTTAAATAATTAAAACATCTCCGATTATGTCCAACGAAGAGAAAATGCAAGAAGTTGCTTTCAGATTTCAGTATTAAAGTTTGAGTTCTCAATAGTCAATAAACAAATGAGTTTAGTTAACTTATAGTTTACGTTGACAAAAATGACCACCATCATGAAATATTAACAAAGATTTCGGCCAAATCCGTTCCTTGAAACCGGTTACGACAATACAGAAAAAAAAAGTTTTTAAATATTCGTCGAATGTGCATCTCATCTCATAAAGATTATAAACGATATAATTAATTACTGTGTGGGTTAACAGTAATAAACCTTTAAATAATGTCTATCATCAATCAGAAATGAAAGTTTTCACAAGTTTTTTTCTTTGTCCGTTCTCTACGAAATAAGTCTCACGAGGACCTACCAATTAAGTTCTGAAGGAGAGGCTGACGAAGCTGAACCAGCGGTTTCAATGTAGTTGGAGTTGGGTAAGGAGGATAACGGGGATTTGGGTATGCCAAGGTGGGGCTGGGTTCAAACGCGAGCTTGGAAACCCCCGGAGAAGAGGAGAGGACAGGAGAATTTCTTCCTGATGAAGGAGTGTCATCCAGACCCGCACTGCGCTGGAACCTACTCAATCTGAAATGGGAATTCAGTTTCATTATAAGATCGATAAAGAAAGAATTGACATGTTTTAGCAATTAAAGGCGTCAAATAGACAGTTTTTTCCCCGATTTCAATTCATATTTAGTCTCACACGACTGATTTTAAAGGTTTCCTGACAAATTTTCATTCTCAAATTTCATACTTCTGCAGCAAGAGTTTCTTATAAGCCTGGCCAATATATCATACATTAAACAAATAAATAAGTAATAATAATAATTTCTTATTATTCAAATGTAAAAGGGCTCCGTCGTGGCCAGTGTCGTAACATCGCTTCCCGTCGACCAGCAAAGTTAAGCGACAGTGGGTCTGGATAGTAGTTGGATGGAAGAACCGTACTCTGCGTCCAAATTATGTACAAACCGGTAGTTAGGATCCGGCGTAAAGCCGTATGTACCCTCCGTAATATGACCTTAGATGTTGTGAAGGAGATTAAACAACCCCGTCATTACATTCCAATGTAAAATTTATACGCAACTCAACGCTGTTATTCCGCTTGAATTTATTTCAGGACGTACAAATTTATAAAAGTAATAAAAACATATCTATGTTTATTCCATAAAAATTTCATTAAGATAGCAAGCGGAAATAAAGTTGTGATTTCAAAATTAGCCTTTTTAAAAAAAATGAAGTTTTTCAAAAATAAAAAATAAGATACGAGCAGACGCTGTCTGTCCTACACTGCAAGGTTAAAGCGAGGCTGTGAGCATTGTGAATTAAATTAGTGTTGTTTGTTTCTAATTTCAAAGAAAAGTAATGGTGCGATAAAAAAAAAAGTTTTTGACTATCCACATAAACGCTAAAATGTAGTCTTAACCCATTCAGAGGTGGCGGGCAATATTTCGGACAAAGTGTAAACCAAAAAGTATAAGATTTATTATTCAAAATCAAATATTTCAGTAATTAGTCGTTTACTTCACACGCATTTTGGGTTCCTTTTCCCACAACTAAACTAAACTAAATCTATATGAAACAGAAAAATTTGTAGAAAAGTTGCATTTTAGTAAGATTTATATTATTGTGATTTATATATTATATTCACTGCACTGAAGGGGTTAATAATCACGCAATTCAGCGTCTGCAACAAATAAAACTAGTGGTGGTCGACCACGGACAGCCCGAACACAAAAATATCAAGAGCAAGTTGACGAACTGGTGCTGTAACGAGAGGATAACCCTCACATTAATTTGTTTCAGGGAGCCACAGCACGTAATTTAAGAGTTTCCAGACGCTCGCTTCAGAGAATAAAGATAGACTGAAAAGCTATCAGCGCTTACAAGCACCTAGCATTATCCCAGAAACCGAGATTTTTGACTGTATAGAGATTTTCTCACGATGACTTAAAAAAAAAGTGCTTCATAAGAACATAAGAAATTTTTATAGTGGGCACACTAGGGGCCCCTTCGGCCCATCGAGGTGGCTCCACTATGTAAAAACTGCCTGTACATTGGCAACAACCAATTTTTGCAAAACTAATTAATTATCAATTTAAAACTAAAGATAGAATCTCTGGATCCAGAGGATCAGTCATAATAGGCTACTATCCACAAATATGTTACACTCTATATCTATTTATAACCGACATGCAAATATATCAGATCCAAAGAATCCAGTCAATTTACTCCACACTGGAAGCGGGATTATTCCTGAAGACTTCAAATTAGCTAACGTTACGCTCATTTTTAAAAAAGGCGACCGCACAATAGCTAGCAATTATAGGCCTATTAGCTTAACGTCAACTGTCGGTAAACTTCTGGAATCCGTAGTTAGGGATCGTATCGTCGATCACTTAGAAAGTCGCGATTTGATTAATAGTAGTCAGCATGGGTTTCGACGCCATAGATCTTGTTTAACTAATTTGTTAGAGTTTTATAACGAAACAGTGCGCGAATACGATAGGCATAGAGCGGCTGACGTTATTTATTTAGACTTTAAAAAAGCGTTCGATACAGTTCCGCATAGAAGATTAATTGCGAAGGTTAAAGCGCACGGTATACGCGGTCAGGTAGCTAACTGGTTAGAGAAATGGCTTCGTGCCAGGAAACAGAGGGTCGTTGTTAATAGTAGGGAATCGGGTGGTTGGATGTAGGTAGCGGTGTCCCTCAGGGTTCAGTGTTAGGCCCATTGCTATTCGTAATCTACATTAACGACATAGATGTAGGCTTGACCAGTAACGTGTCAAAATTCGCGGACGATACTAAAATAGGTATAGTTCTTAACGTGGACGATAGAAATAGGCTCCAAGACGATGTAAATAGGATTATGGAGTAAACGGATAAGTGACAGATGCAACTTAACATAGATAAATGTAAAGTTTTGCATATAGGTTCTCGTAGATAAAGTAGATTTAGGCGTACGCGTATGTAAGGATTTAAAAGTTAGGAACCAGTGCCTGGAGCCTTGCGCAAAAGCTAATAGGATGTTAGGCTTCATAGCGCGTAATTTCGAATTTAAATCGAAGATTATTATATTGCCCCTTTACAATTCCCTAGTCAGGCCTCACTTAGAATATGTAGTTCAGTTTTGGTGCCCGTATTTGCGTGAGGATATTGATAGGTTGGAGAGAGTTTAGCGACGCGCCACGAAACTAATTCCGTCACTACGCAACAAGTCTTACGAACATAGGATTAAAGAGTTAGACTTGCATTCACTCGAAACTAGGAGATTAAGGGGGAAGCTTATTGAAGTTTTCAAAATCGTTAATAAAATCGATAACGTAAATTTTGACAAATTGTTCATTTTCGATAATAGCAATACTCATACTAACAGATTTAAATTACGTGGCAGACTTTTCATTACTAACATCGCTAAAAACGTTTTTGCGTTCAAAGTAATTGATAAATAGAATAATCTTCCAGCGTTAATATGCTTAAAAACTGTTTAGATAGGCATATTTAAAATATTAACGTCATTTAAAATAATAAAACAATTAGCAACAGGAGCTCTGGGGGTAATGTTCGAGGTTTGAGTCTGTTGACGATTAATGCCAGCTTGAGACATGCCAACAAGAAAATTATATTTAAAAAAAAAATTAAACTAACACGAACTTAGATGTAGCTCGTAGCGTAAACTAACCCACTTTTTGTTATACTCTTCATACTTTTTTTTTCTCTTTTCTTGTATGTCTGTAGTTTGCATGGTATGACAGTGTTTGAGTTAAGACTGTTTGCATGGTTTGTAAGCGTTCTTATTTTACTTCTTTTCATCTTTCACCCCTTTCCTATTCTCTTCGACTATTTTTCCAACTTGTCGGCAGTGGCCTGCGGATGATGATGGTGAGTCTCTCTCTCCCTCCTTTTCTGAATGAATGTTAACCCACGAGTGATAGGTTTTGCTACTTACTTAACCCCTTATTCTCTTCTTTTAACCCCCTACTCTCTTCTCTCTCTCGGGCTAACCTTACAGTGGATCTTAGGGTCTTTGTTAGCCTTAGCTTCTGTAGATCTGTAGACTATATGCCAATGATGATTTCATTTTCGTACAGGACAGGGTCCCTTTACATCGTGCAACTTGAACTTGGAAATATCTCTGAAAACGGTTCCCAGTTCATTCGAGGTAATGCATGGCCTCCACATTCATCAAGCTTCAACCGTTTATGGTACTTTATGTGGAAAACGTTAAAAGAAATAGTTCATGCAGGCTGCCAGACACCGATGAACACACTGCAGAGATTCAATAACAAGTCAGAGAATGTTGGTAGCAAATCTCAAATGCGCTTATCAGGCTGCCGTTTTTCGATGAAAACTACGAAGTCCGAACAAAAGTGGTATTATAGTGGAAATCTCGCAGTTAGTAAATTTTAAACAGTGCCAGTATCTGAGTAAATATCTAGTACACATTAGTGATATTTCTTTTTAAGTGGTGAAATTATGACGTATATAAAAAAAAAAAAACGAATCTCTATAAAGCGTTTATCGAGGGTTTCATTTGAAGAAAATTAGCTGCCCATTTGTAGGTTCAAACAATTCCTACGACTATCCCCTAGCTATCACCCCCGGCCACACTCCTGGGCACCAATCAGTCAGAATATACAACGTACCACATCCCCATCCCCCTGAGTAACGGAAAAATTTTTCCTTCATTCAGTTTGAGTCAAAATCCCTTCACCCTTCATGCTGTCATTTCGAATCAGAATTCGCTTACCAATTTTTTCTTTCAAAATAGGTAACACGGAAACGGCTAATAAATTTTTACAACACTGCAACAGATGACTAAGGTAATTAGATGTGATTTCTGCCAATTCCTTTTCGATTTCAACTGCCTAAATGGAAAGATGAAGATATCTCTCATAACAAATGCCAAGCAACTGAATGGAATGAAATACTTTTGCGGAAAAAAAAAAAAAAAACTCATTTACGGTTTATAAAGCAGAGAGAGACTATGAGGAAAAAGCCAGAGGAAACTGTGACTGACGAGCAGAGAAAACAGAAGAGACGAAGCAAGGTGAAGTAGTAGTAAAAAGAATACGGACATACAAAGAGGGCGAGGACGAGTTTTCGTTTGGTGGCATGGGACTCCATCATGCTGGAACCAACTACAACTGTAAATCCCCATGAAATGTAACAGCTTCTCTTATAGCACTTCAAGGTAAACTTTCCCGTTCATTGTTGTACCTTCAGCATGAACCATATGATGGAGCCCCATGCCACCAAACGAAAACTGCCAAAGGATGGCTAAACCAGAATGGTGCACGGATACTTGGTCCTTGGCCAGGTAATTCACTGGATCTCAACCCCATTGAGAACTGTTGGGTATTGTTGAAAAAGAAAGTAGCTGCTAGGAATCCTACATCAAAAACTGACTTAAAAGAAGCCATTAAAGCAGTTTCGGTAGAAGAAATTACTGTAGATTTTTGCGAAAGACTGTTTATTAATGCCTCGCAGAACTGCTGCAGTGATCGAAAATAAAGGCAAACATACAAAATACTAGGTGTATATGACATTTTTGCATTCGGTTATATCTAGTTATTTAGAACCGTGTCATATGGCTGTTTAAAACCAATTGTTTAGCCAAAATAAATAAATAATTACCATTTTATCGTATTTCTGTCTCTGATGCATCCATTTTGGCCATTACTGTACATCTAATTATGTTACATTTTTATCCTAAAATACTAATTTTTCAGCAAAATAAATACAGATTTTCGGACCACCCTGTACAGGGTGTACATAAAGTCAGGATCTATTTTTGTGAAGCACTTGGAAATTATATGGAATGCAATCATAAAATGATGAAGTGGTAACATTTATTAAATAATTAAGAGTAGGATTCGACGTGACGCCCATCAGTATCCCTGCACAGCTCAAATCGTTCCGCAGCATTTCTAAACACATTCTGGAGCATTTGCGGGGTTATGTTATCTGCAGCAGTTCGTATACGTGTACGTAAGTTTTCAAGACTCGTAATCTTCGTCTGATAGACGTGCGACTCGATAAAGCCCCATGCAAAGAAATCTAAAGGGGTTAAATCTGGTCATCTCGCGACACAAGGTCTGTTGCTTCCGCGTCCGATCCAGCGATTTGGAAAACGTCCATTTAGATAATCCTGAACAATTTTGGCATAGTGACAAGGAGCACCATCATGTTGATTCTAAGGGGATAGGATTCTTGTCATAACATGACGTAATGAGAATCTATAAATAGATCCACAAATTGTTTAAACTTCATTCTCTTCATTGGAATTGCATCGGGGTGACGTGTATTATTTACTTGTCAAGATGTATCGAAGAAGGAAGTTTGTTCCTCGAAAAAGGAAGTATGTTCCTCGAAGGAAAGTTAAATGGCGGTCAAAGGAGAAGAATTTTACAGCTTCAATGAAATTTGTTTATTTGTCTAAAAATACTTTTGATGTTAATGCAGATGGATATTATACATTGAGTTTGGATCTTTTAACTAAGGATGCTAAATCAACTATTTTAAAATTTAATTATTATCAAGTAACGGGTGTATCTTTTCATAGTATTCCCGGAATGAATATGTCTGGATATGTTATTAATTATGAAGATTCATTAAGTCGTAAGAAAGATGTTAGGGAAAGGTTAGAGGGACCTAATGTAGGGATATCTCCATCTCCATATGTAATTGTTCCCCATTGTGTTTTGTTTGAACCTAATATTGATTCCTCACATAGTGCAGAGCAAGTAATGAATCATCCCAGAACAAAATGGTTCTCTCCTTTTAAGGAGTTTAGAATGTATCGTAGACTGAAGCAGGTGTGTGATTTAGGTAAACAAGTAACTGCCCAATTCCCTAATACTTTAATTAAGATATCAACCAATGATTTAGCTAAACCATTAGGTCATATTTATGTTGGTAAATATACACCTGACGGATCTCAAAAAATGAGTATGCATTTACATATGTTAATCGAATTGTATTTTATGTTAAGCTGTATGGTATAAAACAATAAAAAAAAAAAAAAAAAAAAAAATTTTGGATTACCCCGTTACCACGAAGCAGTCCTTAGTATTACCTAGGACTGCTTTTTTGGTGTGTTTAAAGGGCAGAGCAATTGACGTCATCAAAACGTCATACATTTCTAATCTATTTCTTACATCGTGTATTTCATAAAGCGTGGATGACGTCATACAACTCTGAATTGTGTTCTATATCCTGTTTATGAGTGTCGTCATTGTTCAAAGAATTTGTTTTCTATATTTAGACCATGTAGCCAGGGTTCTAGCCCATGTAGCCAGGGTTCAAGCCATGTAGCCACTATTGGTTACGAGTGCGTAGCAAAGTTGGACATTTAAAATTTGAAAGCAGAGTCAAGTATCCATGCACAGTTCGTATACGTGTACGTAAGTTTTCAAGACTCGTAATCTTCGTCTGATAGACGTGCGACTCGATAAAGCCCCATGCAAAGAAATCTAAAGGGGTTAAATCTGGTCATCTCGCGACACAAGGTCTGTTGCTTCCGCGTCCGATCCAGCGATTTGAAAACGTCCATTTAGATAATCCTGAACAATTTGGCATAGTGACAAGGAGCACCATCATGTTGATAGACGACGGGGATAGGATTGTTAGTACCGTCGTCTATCAACATGATGGTGCTCCTTGTCACTATACCAAAATTGTTCAGGATTATCTAAATGGACGTTTTCCAAATCGCTGGATCGGACGCGGAAGCAACAGACATTGGCCAGCGAGATCACCAGATTTAACCCCTTTAGATTTCTTTGCATGGGGCTTTATCAAATCGCACGTCTATCAGACGAAGATTACGAGTCTTGAAAACTTACGTACACGTATACGAACTGCTGCAGATAACATAACCCCGCAAATGCTCCAGAATGTGTTTAGAAATGCTGCGGAACGATTTGAGCTGTGCAGGGATACTGATGGGCGTCACGTCGAATCCTACTCTTAATT
The DNA here is from genome assembly GCA_023014485.1 of Bathynomus jamesi. NCBI lineage: Eukaryota > Metazoa > Arthropoda > Malacostraca > Isopoda > Cirolanidae > Bathynomus > Bathynomus jamesi. Next base: position 95,139 of record JAJOZX010002925.1, read on the forward strand.
ATTTAATAAATGTTACCACTTTACCATTTTATAATTGAATTCCATATAATTTCCAAGTGCTTCACAAAAATAGATCCTGACTTTATGTACACCCTGTATAATGACCAACGATGCGAAATCAGACAAAATCAAATAGCGATAAACAAAGCAAAAAGGGTCACGGGACAGATACTGAGAACCTTTAAAAGAAAGGACAAGAGAGTAATGATTCCCATGCTGAAAACACGGATCATACCAAAACTTGAATACTGCTTAGTCTTGACGTCCCCATATAAAAAGGAAGAAATTAATAAACTAGAAGAAATTCAAAGAAATTTCACAGCCAAGATCGATTGCTGCAAAGAACTCAACCATTGGGAAAGACTACGTAAATTAAATCTATATTCACTAGAAAAAAGGGATATATATGGACCATAATTTATACGTGGAAAATAATTGAAAAACTGGTACTTAACCTCAAGCTGAACCCAATAACCACCTAAACAACGGGGGAAAATAGGAAAGTGCTCCCAAACTAAAGGCCAGACAAGGGACACCCTCAACTCTAAAGGAAAATAACTTGATTGTTAGGGACCAAGACTATTCAACCAGCTTCCGAAGGAGATCAGGAACATTACTGGTGTCAACGTAGAATTCTTCAAAAGAAGACTAGACGCCTGGCTCACGACGGTACTACATGAGACGGGTTTTTTTTATGCAGGAAGGAGGGGCCAAGCGCCCCTCCCATAGAAGAAGAGGGGCGCCTTTGCGGGCATTTGCCCTTGGCCCCTCCTCCTCGCATAAAAAACCACCCGTCTTATCTAGTACCGTCTAGTCTTTTGAAGAATTCTACGTTGACACCAGTAATGTTCCTGATCTCCTTCGGAAGCTGGTTGAATGGTCTTGGCCCACTGACAACCAAGTTATTTTACTTTAGCGTGTACCTGGATATGTGCGATGGAGATCGCAAGAGAGCAACTTGCTCTTCCACCAAACCAGGCCTAGAGGTGGGACCACCAGCTTGACCTTCGTGTGAAGAAAGATAACGCACGGAACTGCTACGAGGTCTGTATGTATGCATATATGCACGTTTGCTTTTTAATTCTTATGGGAAGGACAAAACCAGTTTTGCTTTTGTGCCTAGACAAATTTGGTACCGTTACAATACCAGATGAACCGGGAGTACTTGACTATGTGAAGTGAAGAGTGCAAGGAACCAAGTCTCTATTTCACCAAGCCAACTCGAAAGGAGCAGCAACGAGCCTGACCTCCGTGAAACGAGGAATCATCGCACGGAACACATGAGGGGTGAAAGGTACCATTTACGTACACGGGCTGAATACTTTTGTTTTTTAATTCAAACTGATGGCTCGTAACCATATCAGTGACATCTTACTCAAAGAGATAGCCATCATTTTTGTCTTTCTCATTTACTTTAAGTGTAGAACGGTAAAAGGAGGTAACGTAAGACAAAATGTACTATGTAATCTAATTTATAGAGTGCGCTTTTAAACTCTTTCTTTTCAATCGTAATTACTCATTTGGTTTGTAGCATCCACTACGCCAGTAATCGTAGCTAACGAGGTGCACTTACGACTGGTATGAGGAATAAACCTAGAAAAACGTGACGAGTCTTGTTACAAATACATGCTGATCTCTAACTGGTCACTTTAAACACGTTGGTATAATTTGGTTTGATTAAGAGATGATACGAATTAGCTTTCATTTACAATGCTATTATAAATTTCTGTGCTGAAAGGTAGAGCTTTCGAATAAATGATTTGGCTTACCTAAAAAGTTAATAAAAGTAGTCAAAAGAATTTCATCATGAAATACAATATTTATAAATGTACGCTGTGACAATCGAATTGTACTTTAATACTTATGTGGGAAGGACATTGCATTTCTTCATGAAGCGAAACATTAAAAAAGGTAAATTACATTAACTTCAAAAATATTACCACTTACACAATTAGTTCTCAAAATTTACGAATAATGTAGCATGAAAATCCATTATGAATACAGCTAAAGATTACTTTTCAGCCGATCCATTTAAATGAATAAACGAACGAACGGAAGGCAGACGTTTGCCACGTATTGAAAAGTTATTATTTTTGAACTTTTACATACTTTGAGTTGTTTGCATAATTGCATAACTGATTTTTAAAGGCGGAGAATGTAATTTAATATCAGTTATTAACTTATCACTTAATATTTTAAAAACAAACGGTAATATTTCTATAAGAAAAGGAAATGAATGGTCTGTTAACTATTCAACTTTATACTTATATCAGTCCTATTTCATATAAAGCTCACAAGATGACGGAATAAAAACTTTAACTGAAGTCAGCTTTGAAATTTTTTTTTAATATTTTCATGACAGTAGCAACGTCTCTCTACAGTACTGTAAATTAATAAAAAAGGACAAAACCAACTCGACTTTATTTTCATTTTCTTCCAAATTTTCTTTCGTCTTTTGAAAATTCGTTATTTTCGGGTTGTTTCATTTTCTTCCTAACGGCAAAGGTCATGTGACGGCGGGGACTTACAAATTTATGTGGGATCCGAACCACTCACTGGTTGCTGCATCGTCCGAACGCAGTAGATGGTCTCCCATCCAATTCTGAACAGACTCAACGTGACTTAACTTCACTAATCTTACGGAAAGCAACGTCGTTACGTGGTCACGGTGTAGCCCTAATTTGGGAGAAAGATAAAAAATTAAATACCGGGGAATCAGTCTACTGTAGAGATTAATGAAGACCAAAGTGTTAAAAATCAATTTTCGTTTCAAAAATACAGTAGGTTTACTCCAACTGAAATTCCTCTCAAACGTTACATTTACAGCTAGTGAACATATGGGTATGGTATTAATTTTAATTTACTATGGCCTGAAGCTAAAGGCAGCAACAACGAATTCTTGATAGTATAATTACTACAAAATAAACAAGTTGTTAGGAACCTTTTGCAGCAACAGTTTTAAATGTAAAAAAGCAGTTACTACTTATTAATTACAGTATAACATATGTACTTAATTTTATATGGATTTTGCTATCTATTAAAAAAATTCTGTAAAAATTCAAGAATAAATTAAAACTTAAAAGCCACAGAATGACCCCTAACTCAAATCTAATATTGTGACCCAATGCAAACGACAAACATTTCACAAACATTGAACCACGGTTGGCAAACCAATATTTTTTTTTTTTTTTTTTTTTTTTAAATATTGACCAGACGATAGTAAAAACTGGTTTAAACCGGTCAAAAGTGATTTAACACCTTAATAGGAAATCATGGGTCAGAAATCAATTGCATGTTGGGTCTGTGGGACCCGTGAATTCCTATCCAGGGTTAAACCGGTTGAAACTAATTTTTTACAAGTGAATAGTCTTAAATATCTCTGAAATTATTTCCTAAACATTCTAGATTCATCTAGGTTGGTTCAATTTTTATAGCATTTTAAGCGAAAATCACGGTATATGAAAATTGGCTTTTGTATTTATTATTTTTAGTATTTGTATTTTACATTGATGGCTGTTGTAGATGAAGTATATCAAATCTATGTAGATTTATATGGGACTGAATTTAAGCGTAGAACGAGAAATTGCTCGAGAATGGGTTTTGCACGAAATTGATCCTGACTTTCCACCCTTAATAATTCGGCTCCAGGAATGCGGAACTCCCTACCGTAAATAATAATCATCGTCGTCGTCGTCGTCGTTGTCGTTGTCGTTGTTGAGCCGATCAGCCCACCCTGATCGAGCAAGCCGGCGGCTTTGCACCTAGGACCGCATTCGGACCGAGTCGTGTCAGTGCTTTGTGGGTTAGGTGTGTGTGTGTGTGTGTTTTCTGTACTGTGTGATATCTGTGGGGCGTGGTATGGAATGGAGTATTTGGTTATAATGTCTCTCTGGTGTTACCTTAATGGTGCGAGGTGTTAGTGCATGATTGTACATGTAGTGGCAAGGGTGTCGAGGGTTAGTTGTCGCTGCTACCATGAATTGTGTTCCCCTCATGTCTAAATGTTCCCTAACTTTCAGTATTTTTGTTTCTGTGTGCAGGTGTTCTATTGGTGTTGTTTGAGTGCATCCTGTAATGATACGAAGTGCGTTGTTTTGTATTGTCTGTAAGGTGTTTGGTTCTAGGAAAACTCGGTCCCAAGAAAACTCGGTCCCAAGAAAACTCGGTCCCAAGAAAACTCGGTCCCAAGAAAACTCGGTCCCAAGAAAACTCGGTCCCAAGAAAACTCGGTCCCGGAAAACTCGGTCCCGGAAAACTCGGTCCCAAGAAAATTGGGTACCATGAATGAAAATTAAATTAAACTTTATTCCAAAAGTAAAATGAGTATTCTCACATAACATAATATACAACCAACTAATTTTTAGGTAGATGGGTAAAACTGTCTTTTTGAAATTTTTCCAAAAAGTAGAGAAAAAACAAAAAAAAACGTAAAAACAAAAAAAAAACGTAAAATAAATAATAATAATAATAAAAATGAAAAAAAAAAATTAAATTGAAAACAAGAACAATAAAAAAATAAGAAAAGACAATAAAAAATAAGAAAAGAAGATAAAATAAGTAAAAATGAAAAAAAAAGAAAAATTTAAGCATCATATTTTAATAAAGCGATAATTTTGTTGAATCTTTTTCTTTTTTCAAATTCTTCAAATTCTTTTAAAAAATTCAAAAAGACACTGTTTTACCCATCTACCTAAAAATTAGTTTGTTCTATATTATGTTATGTGACCATACTCATTTTACTTTTGGAATAAAGTTTAATTTAATTGTTTTCATTCATGGTACCCAATTTCCCGGGACCGAGTTTTCCGGGACCGAGTTTTCTGGTCACCAAGATGTTTATGTCTGTTTGAGATAATGGGTGCCCAGCATGGGCTAGCATAGTCCATAACTGAGCGAATATATTGTTTGTATATGAGATGATGTTGTTCCTGCTGGTGTCCAAAGTTTGTGCCTGTTAGTACCCTAAGCGTGTTAAGTCTTGACGTACATTTGTTTTTAATGTCCTGAATGTGGTTTGCAAAAGATAATGATGTGTTGTATGTGACCCCAAGTATTTTGGTCCTGTGAGTGTGTGGAATGTTGATGTTGTTTAGTGTAAGCTATGGCCTATGGAATTACCTGTGTTCTTTTGTGTTGCTTGTAAGCAAGGTGATGGTTGATTTTGTGGGCGCTACTTTGAGTCTATTGTGTGTGAGCCAGTCTTGTATACTGTTTATGTATGTTTGTAGGTTATTTGTAGCGGTGTCGATGTTGTTGTGGGTGGATGTTAGAGTGATGTCATCTGCATATGACGATAAGGTAAGCTTGTTATCTATGGGTGTTGGAATGTCATGCATGTATAAGTTGAACAGTGTTGGTGAGAGAACAGAGCCTTTTTGGATGACTTGCCATTAAATGTGACATGTGAGTATCTTCCTGAAAGATAGTTGCTCAGCCACCTTTTGGTGTTATTGTGCATGTTTGTGTTGAGTATTTTGTTTATGAGAGGGAAGCGTGGGATAGCATCAAATGCTTTACTAATGTCTATTGTTGCTAATAGTGTACGTTGAGCTGGTCGTCTGGAGTTGATGCCATCCATGATGTGCTGCGTGAGGTTAGTGAGTAATGTCGTGATTGAGTGGTGAGGTCTGAATCCATGTTGAGTAGGTGATAGTGGAATGTGTGGGTTGGTGATTTTGTAAGATTAGTCTTTCTGTTACTTTGGAAGGTGTGCATAGTAAAGTAATGGGTCTATAGGAAGCTGGTTCTGGTGGATTTTTGTTTGGTTTGAGTAGTGTAATAATTTTACCTTGTTTCCATGTCAGGAATAATACAGTGTTGGTATGAATACGTGCTGATATTTGTGAGAGCTAGTATTCCTTGCGGGCCCAAGTGTTTAAGGTGTATGTTAGATATGTTGTCTGGTCCAGTAGCCTTCGAATTCTTAATGTTTTTGATGATCTTGGTGGTCTGGTCTGTATTGAAGGGTGTAATGGTTGTGTCGAGTCTGTAGGTTTTCTTGTGTCTGGCTGTTTGTCTGTCTGCGTGTTTCTGGTTGTTGTCTCTGTTTAAATGACTTATCTTTGCGTAGTGATTAACTAGAATGTTAGCTTGTTGTGTGTATGTTGGGATATTATTTTGGCTGCGACAGATAGCCGCGTGTGAGGTGTGAATGCCGCTGTTAGAGTGGGTAATGCTGTTTATAGTCTTGTATAGCCTGGATGTATCTGTGGAGTGGTTTATTGTTATGAATTCCCTGAATGTTTGTTTGTTTTTCTTTGAGTTTGTTGTTTATTTCTGTGTTGAGCTGCTGTATCTGCTGTTTTATGGCTTGTGTGTGTGGTGTTTGTGTGTTATATTTGAGGTTGTTACGTTGCCTTATGAGTGGGCTATTTCTCTAGTGTAATTTGGGTTGTATTTCCTAATGTTGCCCTTGGGTATGTATTTGTTTGCATTATTGATGATCTGATTAAATGTCTTGAGTGTTGTATTGATGTTTATGATGGGTGTGCTGTTTAATGTGGTGAATTGTTCCTCAGTTTGTATTTTGAACCGTTCCCAATCAGCTTTCTTGTAATTTCTGTGAGTGTGCCTAACGCTGTTGTGGCAGTGTAGAATGTGTTGTAATGATGATGGACAGGTTGTCTGATGACAGTTGTTTTTCTGTTCTCCATTGCGTATGTGTGCTAGTGAGGGGAACAGAACGTTATGTCTGGGGAGGAGTTTGAGTATCCTGCTTGATGTGGTATGTGTGTATGTTCTTCTGTATTGTTAAGAATGAAGAGGCTGTTTAGTTGTGTGGCTATGTTGGCACCTCTGGTGTTGTTTTGGTTGTGCAGGTATCAACTGCAAGGATGGGATGGGAATAAAACCAGCAACATGATGGTCGTTGTTACGTAAATATTTTGACTCCAAGTTCGTTGCCTTTGAGAGTCATTTACGAGTATATGTAGTATTATCTGGTTCAGTAGAAAGAAATTTCTCAAATTTTACTTCATTCGAAATAAACTAAGAAATGGATTAGGAATGGGGAAAAAGAAGCAAACTTTTAATGTGCTACAAAATGTTCAATGCCATGCACTAGATTGAAAACGAACCAGATTCTGAATAAGGATATTGAAAATTTAATTTATCTTTGTTTAAGTTTTGCAAATATAAAATTAATCTTTTTCTCTTTCACAGTTAAGATTTGTTTGAAAAATTGAAGTTGCATTTTTGTTTCATTTAAAGTTTCGGTATTTATTTATTGTTCAGTTTGTGGGGGCATTACTTCAAATAAATACCATTAACAATTAGAAAAATTATTTTTCTTTTCATCATTCCTATTATCTATTAAGTACGATGAACTACCTCCGCTAATGACAGTATGAAATTGTTTACAAACTTCCAATTATTATTATTTATATAACCCCGAGAAAAATAAGGCACACTCGTATGGTTTCTTAAGTGAATCAAACTTTAAAAACATTTCTTTTAAAAAAGCCCGTGGTCAAAACTCAATAAAAACCAGGACGGTTTAAACCAGTGGTTAAAACCACAGTGGTCAAAATTGGCCAATCCTACATTAAACCCCGATAACGAGTCAACAACATTTAACAGTACAAACCTATTTACTACACATACGGACTTGTGAGTTCTCATTCCAATGCTACCTCCATAGGGAGTGATTGGGTAGACGTGCGTCGTTCCTCTGTGAGTGGATACAGCGAGCCAGCGCGCATCCAGAGAAAACGCTATGTCCATAACCTGGAATACAATTTGATAATGTTGAGAAAATTAATTTCAAAGTGGCCATCCACCACCTCGAAGTACTTCTTTCACGGTGTTTCCACTCCGAGTTAAAATACTTTAAACTGATGGCTTCTAGACTTGCATACGATCCGCTAAAAAAATTAATGAAAGCAGCAGCAGCAGATGCTGCCAAATTTCTAACAGCAAATTATTTTTTTAAACTTTTTTTTGGCAAATATACCACCAAATTTCATGCTGTCAGAGTTGATTGGTTTGAAAGTCTAAAACATTTTAATTTTTAAAGCAAAAAGTTTTTTCATAATAAAAATTGTGAAAATTCTAAACAAATCTGGTGCACATTAAGCATATACTTTAAAATATACTTAATTTTTTCCTTATATGTTTAGTTGCTTAGGTTCTTAAAATAAATTCTTTATAGTACAAGAAATCTTGTTTTGGGTGAGAAGGCAGAAATAGCCAAGAGGCAATCCGAGGCTATTGCTGCCCATCGTGGGGAGAAAGAACGAGTGTGTCCCCAGCACAATCCTAGCTGTGCTCGTTGGCGGGCGGTAGGGACGCCACAACCCTACGCCAAGGTTATATATATTAAAGGAAACACGTTAAAATGTTCAGTTGGAAAGATTAATCTCTAGAAGACACTCGTCAGGTGGTCTTAAATTTTTATTTTGTTTCAAAACTACAATTACGCTTACATAATCATCTTCAATTTAATTCAGGTTATTCAATAATTGAAGAAATGTCGTTTTAAGACAAAGTGCGAGTCTATTACAGTACCCTACCACCACAGACCAAGTTTTATAGTGTTCCGAAACTCGACCCACTTTTACGTTAACTACTACTTTTCTGTCATCTAGTGTTGGGAAAGAACTAAATTACGACGAAAAGACGTCAAAGTTAAATTATATTTTAATATTCGTTATTATATAGTTTAATATGTAGTCAAATATAGAATCGGTTAATAATGACGACAATGATAAACTTTATTGGCAGGAGACAAATCCCATAAAAAAGTACAATATTTATAAAGTTAATAAAATTTGGACTAACGAAGAAATAACAGTAATACATGTAGTGAAAATGCCAACGTTGATATGAAGTGGAGTTATAGACACTTTTATACCAAGAGGTCCATCCATACTGTAAAAAACAAAGCAGGACTGATGAATAGCTTGGACAATTGTATTGTCTGAGTTTTAAATTGTTTGCATTAGACTGTATTGAGAACGTCTTGTCACTTCAGGAAGGCTCCAAACTTTGTGGTTAACAAACATTTGTGAAGCTAAACATCTTTGAGGTAACTTATGCAGCAGTATAAAGCATCAGTGTTATAAAGCATCAGTGTTATAAAGCATCAGTGTTAGGCCCATTGCTATTCGTAATTTACATTAACGACATAGATGTAGGATTGACTAGTAACGTGTCAAAATTCGCGGACGATACTAAAATAGGCGGTAAGGTTGTTAACGAGGACGATAGAAATAGGATCCAAGACGATGTAAATAGGATTATGGAGTGGACAGATAAGTGGCAGATGCAATTTAACGTAGACAAATGTAAAGTTATGCATATAGGTTCTCGCAACAATAATTACACGTACACGATGGATGATAGGGAGTTAGTGAGCGTTGACGAGGAAGTAGATTTAGGCGTACGCGTATCTAAGGATTTAAAGTTTAGGAACCAGTGCCTGGAGTCTTGCGCAAAAGCTAATAGGATGTTAGGCTTCATAGCGTGTAATTTCGAATTTAAATCGAAGGATATTATATTGCCCCTTTACAAGTCCCTAGTCAGGCCTCATTTAGAATATGCCGTTCAGTTTTGGTGCCCGTACTTGCGTGAGGATATTGATAGGTTAGAAAGGGCTCAGCGTCGTGCCACGAAACTTATTCCGTCATTGCGCAATAAGCCTTATGAAGATAGGATTAAAGAGTTAGACCTGTATTCACTCGAAACTAGAAGATTAAGGGGGGAGCTTATTGAAGTTTTCAAAATCGTTAATAACATCGATAACGTAAATTTTAACAAATTGTTCACTTTCGATAATAGTAACACTCGCAATAACGGATTTAAGTTGCGTGGCAGACGTTTCATTACTAATATCGCTAAAAACTTCTTTACGTTTAAAGTAATTGATAAATGGAATAATCTTCCCGCGTCAGTCGTTCATTCTACCAGCGTTAATATGTTTAAGAACCGTCTTGACAGACATTTTAAAAGTATTAACGTTGTTTAATATAAAAAAAAGTTAGCAACAGGAGCTCTGGTGGTGATGCTCGAGGATGAGTCTGTTGACGATGAATGCCAGCTTGTGACATGCCAGCGTGTGATGCCAGCAATAAAATTTAAAAAAAAAAAAAAAAATATTTGACTAACACGAACGTAGATGTAGCTCGTAGCGTAAACTAACCCACTTTTTGTTTAACTTTACCTACTTTTTTTACTTTGCATGTCTGTAACTCTCTTTTCTTGCATGTTTGTAGTTGCATGGTATGACTGAGTTAAGACTGTGTTTGCATGGTTTGTAAGCGTTCTTATTTTACTTCTTTTCATCTTTCACCCCTCTCCTATTCTCTCCGACTATTTTTCTGACTTGTCGGCAGTGGCCGGCGGATGATGATGATGGTGAGTCTTTTTTCTCTTTTTCTGAATGAATGTTAACCCACGAGTGATAGGTGTTCCTCCTTACTTAACCCCTTATTCTCTTCTCTTCTCTTAACCCCCTACTCTTTCCTTTCTCTCGGGCTAACCTTAGAGTGGATCTTAGGGTCTTTGTTAGCCTTAGCTTCTGTAGATCTGTTATAAAGCGTCTGTTATAAAGCGTCTGTTATAAAGCGTCTGTTATAAAGCGTCTGTTATAAAGCGTCTGTTATAAAGCGTCTGTTATAAAGCGTCTGTTATAAAGCGTCTGTTATAAAGCGTCTGTTATAAAGCGTCTGTTATAAAGCGTCTGTTATAAAGCGTCTGTTATAAAGCGTCTGTTATAAAGCGTCTGTTATAAAGCGTCTGTTATAAAGCGTCTGTTATAAAGCGTCTGTTATAAAGCGTCTGTTATAAAGCATCTGTTATAAAGCATCTGTTATAAAGCATCTGTTATAAAGCATCTGTTATAAAGCATCTGTTATAAAGCATCTGTTATAAAGCATCTGTTATAAAGCATCTGTTATAAAGCATCTGTTATAAAGCATCTGTTATAAAGCATCTGTTATAAAGCATCTGTTATAAAGCATATTTAAGGTTCTGCAAGAACCTTTTTTTTTTAATAATTAACCTAACCCAGAGTTGCTGCCCATAAATATTAATGCAAAAAGTTTGAAGAAGAGTGTCTTTAGCTTCGCTTGTAGAGAGACTGAAGTTCTTTATAATCAGGTTCACTTTAACACAGTAACTTTGATATTGTTTCCTTATGTCTGAGTCGTACTGGTTCTTCTCAGTTTGAAAATAATAGTTGTTCAGTTTGAGCTTTTAGGATGGAATTGCATAACCTTAGTTTTAATAACATTAAAATTAATATCGTGGTTCTGTGAATATAATTCACAAATTCTTATATGTTGGTCTAGACCCTTAACAGAAGGGCTTATTGATACCATATCATTGGCATACACCAAGTTATTTATCCTCATGTTATCTATACAATATCCCACTCTTGCTTCATTAAGAGAATTAATTAATCCAACAATATACACATTAAACAACAACAGAGAAGAGAATAAGGAACCTTGTCTGACTCCACATGAGGAACCAAAACATGATTTAAAAACATTAAATCAAGCTTTAATTAATCTCAAAATAATTTTATTTACACATGGTACTGAGGGTCATCTGAATAGTGACATGAAGCGAGTTATTACCACTATATTTGGCGTTTTATATTGAACATAAATAAGGTTCCATTGAACCAGAGGATTACCAACTTCTCCAAAGATGACTAGTAAATGCAAAAAACTTCACTTTTTTTTCTACGTGAAGGAAATTCGCACCTAGGTTAGATCCCATTCTCCCGACACCGGAAGGGCATTTCATTAAGTACATTCGCGCAAATTTAAAACTATCTTCCTGTTCTAAACATACAGATTCTATTATATTTTTCTTACATAATTATTGAATTTATTATTAATTTTATTACATTAATATTGCATAATTATTTATTACAGAAATTATAAGTTTATTATTACATTGGTTATTACATTTTGTTTATTATACAGAACTTATAAACCGAAAAACGAATGAAAAAAGCCGATTGGGAAACAATCCAGAGAAATTCGCACCTACGTTAGATACCGTTCTCCCGACACTGGAAGGGCATTTTATTACAGGGTCCGCTTATAAGTACATTCCCACAAATTAAAACTATCTTCTTGTTCTATACATACAGATTCTAATATTGACATAATTACTGCATTTATTATTACATTTACATTTTTTTAACATTTATTATTATTACCTTTACCCTAATTATTAAATTTATAATATTACCTTTATTATTACATCTATTGCATTTATATTTATTTCCACATTTATTACTTCCATTATTACATTTACTAAAGGCGAGTAAGGAAACATTCCAATTCAGACATTTAAGAAATTACACTTAGGTTCGAACACGTTCCCACGACTCCGTAAGGGATTTTTGACCAAGAATCTCATTAAAGGGTCTAACTTATAAGTACCTTCGCACAAATTAAAATTATCTACTTTTTCTATACACACAGATTCTATTATTTTTCTTTGACATAATTATTACATTTATAAAGTACCTTACTTGATTCCCAATCTATAGCATGATTATTTTGGCTGGCGTGATAAAAAATGGCATTATTAGTATTACAACTTCTGAAGGCATATTTGTGTCTTTAATACGGGTTTCAAATTTCTTCCAGTTTCTCCCACGTATACTAAATCACAACTTTTACAGGGAATGCTGTAGACACAGGCTTGTTCCTCTTTTGCCACGTTATTCCTAACCAATTTAATTTTCACGGTAGACGAATATTTGAACGCCAAAGCAAACTTAAAATCTTTCGTCAACGGTTTTACTCTTTCTAAGCCGGCAATGTAAGGCAAACTAACATATTGTTTTTGGTTAACTGAAGGTTCCCGAGGGGCATAAAAAGATTTTCTGGCTTTAAAATACTCCTTTCTGATAAACCACTCGAGATATTTTAAATCCTTAAAAATGTTCCAAATCTTTGAATTTTCCGGGTCCAGCAAATGTGGGCTACAAATCCTGAGTGCTCTTAGAAACATGGAAGAAATAATTGAGCTTTTAACCCCTTCATCATGATATGAAAAATAATGAATGTACGAATTACAATGAGTAGGTTTTCTATAAACCGTGAAATTGGGCTTTCCGCTTTCGTGAATGACCAAAACATCTAGAAAAGGTAATTGTTTGTCGTTCTCCCATTCATATTTAAATTTAATAGAGGGAACAAGATTATTTAATGACTGAAAGAAAGTGTCAAAGTTGTTCCATATGAATGGGAGAACGACAAACAATTACCTTTCTAGATGTTTTGGTCATTAACGAAAGCGGAAAGCCCCAATTTCACGGTTTATAGAAAACCTACTCATTGTAATTCGTACATTCATTATTTTCATATCATGATGAAGGGGTTAAAAGCTCAATTATTTCTTCCATGTTTCTAAGAGCACTCAGGATTTGTAGCCCACATTTGCTGGACCCGGAAAATTCAAAGATTTGGAACATTTTTAAGGATTTAAAATATCCCGAGTGGTTTATCAGAAAGGAGTATTTTAAAGCCAGAAATCTTTTTATGCCCCTCGGGAACTTCAGTTAACCAAAAACAATATGTTAGTTTGCCTTACATTGCCGGCTTAGAAAGAGTAAAACGTTGACGAAAGATTTTAAGTTTGCTTTGGCGTTCAAATATTCGTCTACCGTGAAATTAAATTGGTTAGGAATAACGTGGCAAAAGAGGAACAAGCCTGTGTCTACAGCATTCCCTGTAAAAGTTGTGATTTAGTATACGTGGGAGAAACTGGAAGAAATATTGAAACCCGTATTAAAGAACACAAATATGCCTTCAGAAGTTGTAATACTAATAATGCCATTTTTATCACGCCAGCCAAAATAATCATGCTATAGATTGGGAATCAAGTAAGGTACTTTATAAATGTAATAATTATGTCAAAAAGAAAATAATAGAATCTGTGTGTATAGAAAAAGTAGATAATTTTAATTTGTGCGAAGGTACTTATAAGTTAGACCCTTAATGAGATTCTTGGTCAAAAAATCCCTTACGGAGTCGTGGGAACGTGTTCGAACCTAAGTGTGAATTTCTTAAATGTCTCTGAATTGGAATGTTTCCTTACTCGCCTTTAGTAAATGTAATAATGGAAGTAATAAATGTGGAAATAAATATAAATGCAACAGATGTAATAATAAAGGTAATATTATAAAATTTAATAACACTGGTCAACAAAGATTTTTCATCAGAGTAAAATTTTGTGGTGGTGGATAGCATTTTTCACGCTGATTCCAAAACTGCATTCAGAATTTTTCTAGCACGTATAGTTTTCAAGATGAAGGCCATATATATAACTACACAGATTAACCATTTTAAATAGGCAAAATACTAATATTTCAACATTTGATTGTGTTTATTTATTGTGTTTTTTTAGTATTCATCTTATTGATTTCAATTATCTTAATTATACATCTTATGTATTCAGGTGTGAGCTTTTACGTCTAGCAGCATTGTGATTCAGGCAACAACGCCGTGCTTTGTGTCAAAAGATCAGTCCAGTCCAAGAACTTGTTGTGTCAAGTTGGTGTACATTTTTTTTTAATTTAGTTTGCTCAGGTCAGTCAACATGCCTCGACAATGTAAGAATGACCCTGAAAGCAGTTCTTTTGCATAATGGTAATATAATGCCATCCATCCCATTGCCCATTCCGTCCATCTCAGAGAGACATATGACAATATGGGATATTAGGGTTATGACATTTTTATAACCTCATGTTCCTGTATCATAAACGATGAACGTTTGCCCCCTGACAATGAAAATAACAGTTTTTTCGATATATTTTGAAAAAACTTCACCCCAAAATAAAAAAGAAAATATTAATAAAATAAATAAATATTGGTTGCTCCTGGTATAGCTATTGCAGATGGGTCTCTGTTCCAGTGATTTTCCAGAGTATTTAGTGCTTTTCGGTATTGTTGCAAGATATTGGACAATTTATGATAATCATCAGGTAACCAATCGAATGGTGCAATGCAGCTGTCTCGAATATACTAATATACTATATTTGCTTTCGGGGTGACATTTTCTTTAATTCTGAGAATTAGGCCCTTTTTTATTGTTTTCAAGCAAAGGTTCATGGAGTGATGATACAGGAAAACAATATTTATGACAAAAATTAAAAAGTCATAACCCTAATGGATATACTACTTAAGCAATCAAATACGACAGTCATCAATGGAATGTTGTGGAGATCTAAAAGTTATAGGAATACTTATGGGATGCAGTCAGGATTCACAAAATTTTGTTGTTTCCTTTGCCTGTGGGACAGTCGCGCCACTATAGAACATTACACCAAAAGTGACTGGCCACTAGGTATACATATGTCCCAGGTATAAGCAATGTCCAGTCTGTCCCTTTAGTGGATCCCCAAAAGATCTATCTGCCACCTCTTCACATTAAACTTGGGTTAATGAAGAATTTTGTTAAAGCAATGGGTAAAGTCAATTCTGAAGGGTTCCAATACCTTCAAGGAAATTTCCGAAGGTTACTGCAGCAAAATTGAAGGAAGGAATTTTTGTTGGGCCACAAATAAGGGAGGTTTTGAATGACACTGAATTTGAAAAAGTCCTAAGTCCGCTGGAATTGAAGGCTTGGCTGGCGTTCAAATGGATATGTGAAAACTTTCTTGGAAGCAACAAGTCACCTGCGTATAAGGATGGAGTCAAGAACCTCCTTGATGCCTTCAAAGAAATGGAGTGTCGAATGTCGTTAAAAATTCACTTCCTGCATTCCCACTTAGATTTCTTTCCTGAAAACCTTGGTGCAGTGAGTGACGAGCAAGGAGAACGCTTCCATCAAGATATTCAGATGATGGAGAAGCGCTACCAAGGATATTGGAATGAAAGCATGATGGCGGACCATTGTTGGATGCTGTATCGTGACAATCCAGGCCAAATTTACAAAAGGAAATCACACACTCAGCGCTTTTAATAAAATAATGTATATATTCTTTATTTATAAGTACATTGAATAAAGTATATGATGTATTTGTTGTTTAGCATTCCTAAGTGTGATCTATACATCCATAAATTTTCTTATAGCAATATCAAAAACTTAAAAATATCAAAACCAGTGTATCTATATAACTATACGTGCTAGAAACAAAATAAAACCAGATTCGGAATCAGCGCGAAAATTGCAATCATGTTTGTGATGAGAAAAAAAAGTTTCATTTTGTTGGCCAGTGTAATTAGGGTAAAGGTAATAATAATAAATGTTAAAAAAATGTAAATGTAATAATAAATGCAGTAATTATGTCAAAATATTAGAATCTGTATGTATAGAACAAGAAGATAGTTTTAATTTGTGGGAATGTACTTATAAGCGGACCCTGTAATAAAATGCCCTTCCAGTGTCGGGAGAACGGTATCTAACGTAGGTGCGAATTTCTCTGGATTGTTTCCCAATCGGCTTTTTTCATTCGTTTTTCGGTTTATAAGTTCTGTATAATAAACAATAATGTAATAACCAATGTAATAATAAATTTATAATTTCTGTAATAAATAATTATGCAATATTAAATGTAATAAAATTAATAATAAATTCAATAATTATGTAAGAAAAATATAATAGAATCTGTATGTTTAGAACAGGAAGATAGTTTTAAATTTGCGCGAATGTACTTAATGAAAATGCCCTTCCGGTGTCGGGAGAATGGGATCTAACCTAGGTGCGAATTTCTTAACGGTCGGTCCCTGGACTTTTTTCCCTCTTGTTTTGGTTCATTCGTGTTTCTGTATCCACCCGAGGAGGATGCCAGTGGGCGTCGAAACTGTCGTGGAAATAAACTCTGTCTATTAGAGTGGGTTTTTATTTTCAAAGATGACTAGCTTTGTTTTAGGAGATTACTGAAGTCAGTAAGTTGGCAACAAGAATTTAATTATAAAGTGCTTATGGAATAAGATCATTTTAGAAAACATTCAAAGTAGGTGTATACGAGTAGGACATCATCAGGGTGAAAAGCTGAAAATGCTTGAAGAAATTAAAGGCCAGAAATGTCATTCAAGAAATTTTAAAATAGTAACGAGCTAGATCTAGAAAATTAAATGAACCGAAGAAATGAGTTAAATAGTTAGTTACGAAAGGAAACATAGAATCTGAAATAAATCTAGTTGAGGATAGTAATAACGACGACCCAAGGATATTATTTAACTTTTCTAAGTGTAACAATAAAGGAAGTGATAAGATTGGCCTAATACAACATCGTGAAAAACAACTGAAACTAATTCATAATAGTGTTCATTTACTAAATTATTTTCGTTCGGTCCTCATACTCGAGAATTTTGAGAATTTTGAATTTGGCTTTGTAGTTTGCGAGAGTACTGCCATTCTTGACGAGATTCGTGTAAGGAAGCAGGATGATGGCGATGATAAACGTATTATTAGAGTAAGAAAAGCAAATAAACCGATGGGTCTTAATATTTAGGCTACGACACTCAAAAAAAGGGGAAGACAGTTTAGCCCAGGCTCTTAATACTGTGTTTAATAAGTTATTAACCACACAATTGGAAATGAAGAAATGTCCCCTTTTTTCAAGAAAGGTAGTAGAGAGGAATTATGTAACTACAGGCATATCAGTTAGGAAAAGATTGTGAAAAGCCATAAAGGATAACAGTGAGAAACGCTTAAATAGTTAAATCTTGTACTAGACTTTCAGCATGGACTCAACAAGGTAGATCTTGTTTAACCAATCTGTTGGAGTATTAACTAGTGAGATCGGAATTTCACATATTTTTGTAAGACATGTGACAATGTTCCACAAAGGCGACTTCTACAAATTAAAAGTACACGAAATATTAGAATTAGTTGTAAATTGGGTGGAAGAATGGCTTAAGGATAGGAAACGAAGAGAAATATTAAATGGCTATGAAGAAGGATGTAAAGCTGTAACAGTCATTAAGTGGAGTGACACAGGATTCAGTTCTGGGACCTTTCTTTCCGCTATGTATTGGGTGTGGAGACGATCACTAGACACGGGAGAAATACCAAGCATCCTGAAGAGAGTGAACGTAGTTCCAATATATAAAGGAGGAGATCGATCCGAAGCCAAAAACTATACGGCAGTGTCGCTTACATCTCATCTCACCAAAATATTTGAAAGAATGGAGAAAAAATCTACGACTTTCTGGAAATACTGAAAAAATTAAATGATAAACGTGGATTCCGGTCAGGAAGATCATGCCTATCACGACTGATGAAACGCTATAACATTATTGATGCACTTGAAAATAATGAAAACTATGATGTAATATACACAGACTTTGCCAAGGCGTTCGACAAGTGTGACCATAAAAGCATAGCACAAACTGAAATACATGGGAATAACAGGAAAAGTAGGAAAATGGGTATATAATTTCCTTAGTGGGCGGCAGCAAATCGTTACAGTTCAAAAATATCTTCATCAGAGTCAGAGGTCCTTAGCTTAATACCACAAGGAACAGTATTAGCTCCATTACCCTTCATAATCATGCTAACTGATATAGATGAGGAAGTTACCAGCGACAACACCGTAACATCCCTTGCAAATGACACAAAAATTAGTAGAAAAATAAACCCAGATGATACAGGATCTCTACAAACAGACATGAACCGAATCTACAATTGGTCTGAAGGCAATAATATGGAATTTAAAACTGAAAATTTTCAACAATAAAGATATGGAAGAAAAAAGGACCTAAAATCTATGGAATACTATATCCCAAATGAACAGGAAATTAAGAGGAATTCTAAAGCAAGACATTTAGGTGTTCTAATGACTGATGGCGCGAAATTCGAAACAAAATAAGGTAAGAGTAAACAGAGCAAAAAGAATAACTGGGTAGATACCAAGAATCTTTAAAAAAAAAGATATAATGATTCCTCTTTGGCAAACACTGATCATACCCAAGTTGGAATACTGCTCGGTCTTAACATCCTCCTATAAAGACGACATTAGTCAACTAAAAGGAATTCAGAGAAGCTTCACAGCCAAGATCAATGGATGCAAACAACTAAATTACTGGGAAAGGTTACGTGAATTAAACTTGTATTCATTGGAAAGAGAGAGGTACACCATTATTTACACTTGAAAAATAATGGAGGAACTAGTCCCTAATCTTATTTTGACCCCTATAACCACTCAAACAACAGTAGAAAGTAGAAGAGAGAATGTGTCGTGTTCCCAAATTAAAGGCTAGAGAAGAAACACCCTCAACCTTGAAGTAAAATAGTTTTGTTGTGAGAGAATTAAGACTGTTCAACCAGCTGCCCAAGGAACTAAGGAATGAGTGTAGCGGTGGATATCTTCAAAAGAAGACTAGACACCTGACTCAGAAAAATTCCAGATGAGCCGGGTGTAGAATTGGAGAGCACAAGAAACCAACTCTCTTTCACCAGGTCAACTCAAGAGGAGGGGCAACAAGCTTGACCCTCGTGAAATGAATCATCGCACGGAACATTTGAAAGGTTGAAAGGTTGTGCATCTGAGTCACTTACAAGGTATAGGTAGTAAAATTTTGAAGTTTGCAGGCGATAGCTACAAGGATGTTTGGAGTTCCTTCAAGTTGCAGAAATATTTAGATAGGTTGGTAACCTAGACTGACAAATGGAGATGGAATTCACTGGCCAGAAATGTAGTTTTTTCCATATAGAAATAAGAGAAAATTCAATTTTAAGATGCAAGGTAGCTGGTTAGTAGTAGTTAATAAAGAAAAATAGTTAGGAATTATTAGATAGATGATCTCAAGTTTATTAAACTGCACATAAGCTTGAAAAAAGACAAAATGTTAGCTATAAGAGTAATGGAGTTATTTATAGATTTTATAATTCTTATGTAGAGCGTTTCGTGGCTCGATCGGTTAGGGTGCCGCCCGGCAGTGCTGAGACTCCGTTGAGTCGTGGGTTCAGACCCCAGTGCTGACTAGAGCTAGGGTGGGGGTCTCTTTCTTGTATCTTGGTCACGACGAAGCGACTGGCCGGCCACCCCTCCTTTAATTGACTCAGGCTAAGGTAGACCAGGGTGGGGCCTCTACCCCTCACTTCCTTGGGGAAATGGGACATGGGCATTACCCGTTACTTATAATTCTTGAGAGAGACCTCACCTACAACGCTTATCAGAGCATATAGATATGCTTGAAGATATATAACGAAATGCAAACAGGCTTGACTCAAATTTAAGATTTAGAATATCGACAGAGGTGAAGGAATTGGGAACGTTTTCGTTTGAGAGACGTCTTTGATACGTCTTAGAGGAGACTTTATAAAAGTTTTTTTTAATTTTTAGGTTTACGTAATCTTAATATAAATAACTTTCTCATTACACTCAGACTGTATAACTTCACGCCACGAAAAAGTAAGGAGAGAGACGTGTAGTATGGATGGCCATAAATAAATTTTCAGCCACGGAATGGTAGATTTTTCGAATGTAGTAACCAGTAGTTCGTTAGTAGTCTTTAAAAAAGGTTTGATCTTTTCATGAATGAGAGGAAAATTTTTAATTAGTATTCAATTTAATGTTAAATGCTCAGACCATTCGACAGTTCTTTGACTGAAAGATAAAATTCTGTAAAAATTTAATATTAAGTTTACTCCGAGATATTTTGTTTTAAGAAGAACTGTTGATGTGTGATCAACCCTGACGAAGTAAATGGTTTTTAACTCGGGTTTCTCATTTGCTAGAGATAACATGCAAAATCTGATATTATGATTGGACAGCATGAATTTAGTGGATTGTTTTCAGAGACACGATAAAGCGTAACTACTTGACGAGGCACTGTTAAAAATATATTTCAAGGACAAAATATGGGCATTTTTTATTTGGTATTAGAAATCTTGTCTGCTTGGCATGTTGTCTTGCTTTTATTAATCTCGGTAATTTTAGCTGGCACAAACTTTATGTCGTAGAAGACGTCAGTTTGCCATATCTCAAATCTTTCGGAGTGGGAACACACGCAAAACATAGCAACTAGTACAATCAATGATTAGGACTTACACCAAGAATTTTTTAATCTGTAAAAATACGAGTCATAACTATTTCAGACCGACATGAATGCTCCGCCTATATTTGTGACCGTGACCTTTGATGCAAGGACCTGATTCTTGCTTGCAAGACATCGTCTTGTGATGATCCGTGTGTGTATGAAATTTCATCATTTTATGTTGAACGGTTCAAAAGGTATGGCGCAAACCCTACTTCACCTCTGACCTCTATTTGTGACCTTCACCTTTGCTGCAAGGACTTGATCGTTGCTCGCGATACATTGTCTCGTGATGATCTATATGTGCATGAAATTTCATAAATTTATGTTAAGCGGTTAAAATATTATACCATGGACCTCATTCTTGCTCATAATGCACTGGCTTGTGATGACCCATGTGTGTGTAAAGTTTCATTATTTGTGTAGAGTGGTTCAAAAGTTATGGCGCCATCACGAAAGTGTGACGGACGGACAAACTCAATTCCGTATGTGCGTATGGTCCCTCCATATTTTCCTGCTAATGTCTATAACCAGTAGCCCTACAGAACTCTGAACCTAAATATCCTTCGGACAGGCTTGACGTAACAAATTTATCCAGCCCTCACCTTGGCTGTTGTATCTCCTCTGTAGAGCGTATAAAGATGGTGAATAGCTGCCTGCGCCGATGAAAGGGGATGAGGTTGAATGCGAAACAAGTGGAAATTATGTCCAAGTTTGTCTGCAGTAGCGAGAAGCATTCCCGAAGGGTCAAACTGCAGAGCGACTATCGGGGTCCCTTGGTGGGCAACGAAGTGGGCGATGACACCAAGGCACAACCCACCAGACAAATTCACTTCACATCCACTCACTCTCTGCAAAGAAATAAACGTTTTAAATGTGGTTTCGGGAATCTTTACTACAGAATAGCTATAAACGGTATGTGAATATACTCGACTTACTCGTATATTCCATATATGTGTCAAAATACTACAATATTACAAACTAAGACAAAACTAAGAATTTCATTATTTATTTTTAAGGTTATAATTCTAAATAAATTAAAATTTAGATCTTAATGACTTAAAGTTTCCTCACACAATTTGAAAAGTCATAATGAAAAATCAGTAAAAGTTCACAGATTTTTATTTGCAACCAGAAATGAAAGGCGTATAGAGATCTACATCTGAAGGATTACACTAAGTATGGTACGATACAGTAGCTTTGTTGTACAAATAAATTTAAGGTATATTTACAATAAATTAAAGAGGAGACTACCCCTTATTATAAATTGTGTTACGTAATAAAAAATTATAAAATAAAGTCTTACCTGGGTGTCAACGACAGTGACGACTCCAGGGTTAGTGGATGGAGAGGGACCCTGAGGCTGGGACGTGGTTCCTTTCTGACCCATAAGATTCGAGGCAACAGTTTCTCCCAACTCTTTCAAACCCTTAGTTAAAAACTTTCGTAAGGTCGTCGATTGATTAAGCAAAGGGTTAAAATTATTTATTTCAAAGTGGAATTTATAAAATTTATCTAGCTACATATATTCATTAGTACAGACTACCTACGTGATTGTTAAGTGCGTGAGCAACCCTAAATTATTGCCATTCTCCATATTATACAGGTATCCCTCGTTAACAAGGATGCGTTCGAAACCATCTCGATAACTTTCGAAATAGTTAACTTGCGAACTTAACTTAATGGGAAAAATTGAGTTACATTCAGCGTCGGTCAAAATCGACCCTAATTTTCGCTCAAAACCCATTTTTCAGTATTCTTTCTTAGATATACTGTACTTTCCTTCATGCATTTATTAATAATTTATTACAAAAAAGTAACAATACAATGCGCAAAACAGAAAATTAAGCTTATCCCGGCCGAGTGTAAACGGAGGCTGATGCTAGGAAACTGCTTGTGAGCGACGAGTGGGCCCTGCTATCTATCGGCACGCGGAAAATTCGAATGAGCGCTCGCTAACTTACGAGGCTTTTCGTTAACTTACGAAAAAATGGGATAAATTGAATTCTCGCTAACTAACGGGGATACCTGTAATATATGAATAATGCTAGAAAATGTGTGGTTATTCTGCAATCGCGGAGTAACCACATATTTTCTAATGTCTCAAAACTACTGAACTACAACAATATAATGGAGAATCTAAAAGCAAACCTTTGTAATCGATTTCGCCGCATGAATTACGGTGGATTTATAGGACGACGACCCTTCCACCACTACTCCCCCGCACGACTGGTGAATGGAATAGAGACGACGGTCGGCGTAAGCGAGCCACTGATCACCGAGGGCAATAGGATTGAGACTACAGAACGAAGTTAAATGGAAGTTAAGGTTATGTTTTAATGTACAACTTTTGATCAAACTAGAAGCTAGAAGGTAAAATATAATCACACATTATTTAATATTATAGTTTCTAGTAATGTTGGGATTACCCGACAGCCAAAGCTTTAACATTACAAAACCCAGTGACCTACCTCAGCCCTGGACATTTGTAACAAGTACTGATGGTAAAAAGATCTTCAAAACTTGTTGCTTCGAAAACAGCCAATTTTTCAGGGAACGTAATAACAATAACATTTTTATTGGCATAAATATCTTGAACCTGGTTTTTGAATTTTATTGTTTTCAGCTAAATAAAAACAAATAAAAAATTAGGCCTCGATTTATAAACAATAAGAATAAAGTTATTAAATTCTAGAAAGCCAGAGTGGCCTATTACAATAAAAGTACACTAGTTTTTCTGGAAATGATGTCTTTTACTGTACGCGGGTTAATTTTTACTATTTGGTAACAATAAATTGTTTAAGTCAACCCTTAAATCTAATTTTCATTATGGGGTTACGTAGACCCAACACTCGTAGCTTTGTGCGCGATCCCACACGGCTTTCTCGGGTTAAACTACTAAGTTTGTAAAAATTTTGCTACTCCATTAAATCAATCACATTATCGCTGAAAATAGATAAATTCACCCGATTAAATGAAGTGTCGTGACAAATACAAAGGTTTCAAGTCTTGCATACATCATTAACATAATTCCATAGTTAATTAATTTCCCGTTGCCCGCTTGAAAGAAGTGGGTAGAAGAGTTTGTTTTAATGTTTTCTGTTGGAGCCGGTAAATGGTTTAATGGTTTCTTTGGCATCCCTCTCGGCATCCCGGAAACCTATAAATTCGCCGAGTGAAAGTGCCTCACTCTTCATTCTTCTCACGACCTTGGCACCTTCAACTTCAGTCACTTTCTCTCCCGATGACGTTTTCCATTCATCCATTGACCGGCATTTTGTTTCCTTACCGGATGCCCGAGAGAGATCCACACTCTCACGTAAGGACTTCTGAAACCGGACGCAGGCCTATAACTCTAAGCAACAACGTAAGCAACCCCTTTCCTGCAAGCTTTCTCAGTTTTCCTCATCATCATCCAGCTGATCGATAGGTTTCACCATCAAAAAGCCTATAGTTTCCCATCATCAGAAACAGACAGGCCTACTGAGCACTGACATAAATTCCTTTGCAAGCGATTCCACGCATATAAACTAACGGCTTCCAGGATTTCAATGTTCATTCCGAATTGCAAGTTTGTTTCTCCATCTCAAAAGCCTACACAATCTACTCCACCAGGTTTGGTAAACTTTTGAGTAGGTCCAATCGTCTTGGCCTACAGTGTATTGTGTAGTTTTAGGCTCTCGTGTAATAGCTTACGAACTAGTGACCGATGCCTATGCG
Source organism: Bathynomus jamesi (assembly GCA_023014485.1). Lineage (NCBI taxonomy): Eukaryota > Metazoa > Arthropoda > Malacostraca > Isopoda > Cirolanidae > Bathynomus > Bathynomus jamesi. Next base: position 119,813 of record JAJOZX010002925.1, read on the forward strand.
AGATCAGGCTATATAAAAGTGACTCATACTGTTCTAAGCATTTTACATTTTCGTTAGTGTGTCTCCACGAGTAGGCCTCATTTGTCTTGTAAAGTTTATTCGTGTTGATACGCCATACCGTATATTTCTTTGTCGTAATTATTGTAACTATTATTATTGCATCATTAATTTATGTACTGTATAAACGTCTCGGAGCTATTAAAGAATAGGGACCCCAGCCTTCTTTAGTTAGGCTTATAAGGCTAACTAACGAAAATATCACGACCTAATCTAACCAATCGTTAGGTTAACTGTACGCCCTTGACGATTGGTTAGGTTATGATATTTTCGTTAGTTAGCCTTATAAAGCTAACTTGTACGTAAACAACTGTTATTCATTGTAAAAAGATATTTCCTTTATTTTTGTTAATTAAATAAAAAACCACAAAGTTATTTTTATCTCCTTGGTAGAATACTGTATATTATTTATTTGTTTATGGTTGAGAAACCATTGGTGACTCCGCTTAAACAGCTTTCATTTAAATTTGCCTTCATTATAGTCGGCGTACAGCCCTTGAACAACTAGAAAAATATTTGCACTTTTATTTGCAGTGATATAAATTCCAGCTTAAAATACAAGGTTTTAATACTGTGAATATATGAGGGGTCCCGCGTCTTAAGGTACCTAAGCGCCAAAACTAAAATTCGTCAAAAATCGCCTCCAAAGTTCAGCAATATTCTCGCAATAGTATCCGTTATTAATTGAGCTAGAACGTTCATTTTTGGCTAAATTACAGTTCTAAGTATGCTAATGAAGATGATGAGTTTTTGGAATAGATTTTCATATTTTATATATATATATTTTTTTATTTTCTTATTATGCCGAACTTTGGGTGAACTTTTGGCTGGCGATAGAGGTGAAAATAGTAGTTCGCTTCATAAGGTTTTCAACCATACTTCTAGTGTCGTAAGGTCATTATAACCCAAATTACGCGATAGAGGAAGGGTGAAAATAGTGATATCCATCAAAAACACATTTTAGCCTGTGGTGGCGCTTAGGTACCTTAAGACGCGCGACCCCTCATACTGTTTCACGCGAATGTATTATTATTCCAGCATTTAGAATTTTACAAACTATTATTATTATAATAAAACTAAGGCGGCTATAAACACTAGTATGGTGTGAAGCATTTATTAAAAAAAAAAAGTATAGGAATTTATAAGAATGCGAGAGAAATATAGGAATCTTCACAAAGCTTTTTATAGTTGTTCTTTCTCACTCCATTTAAAATGTAATAAAAAACAATATTAAAATTAACTTTGGAAAGGTAGGATGTCAATTTATGTTAAGTAACTTTTCAAACTTGCGAAAGAGTAGGTAACGTGTCACAGTATTTTACTTAAGGGCATAAGGCCTAAGTCTGTTACAACGCAGTTTTTAAGGTAGTTTACAATCTAGTCACGCAAGTTTTATAATGCTGATCATTTTTAAGAACGAATTGAAATATAGGAAACTAAGGAACGAGCTAAAAAAAATATACGAACACTGGACATCTTGCGCTAGTTTTGGCGTTTATTGAACCTGGTTTTAAATGAAAAAAAATGCAAAATGAATGGTCGTCGTTACTGCCTAATTCAAAATTGATTTAAAGTACAGAAAAAGATAATGGAAATCAGTCAAGTAGGTGTAAGCAGATCACTTAAGGTGGGGATGGGTTTGCCAAACCCTGTCAGACCCTACCCAACCAATTAAGGGAACAGAACACTCCGTACTTCACACAAAATACGTGGCAAACTTACTAATACTAGGAATACCCACGAGAAGGCAGTTTCTAATTTGTGATGTTCCAAAATTTTAAAAGAAATATAATACGTTATATTAAGATGCGTATCTTAAGAACTATACAAAAAGTAGTTATATTTCGTGAGTGGTATATGAAGTCTGTACCAAATTATAAAGTTAACTATAATATATTTTCATGTAAAAAGGCTTGATTTTAAGAAACTGAAGTTAATATTTATGAAGGACTTTGGAAATTTGTATAACATTTAGGCCTCAGACATTTTCAGAACTGCAATACTGATGTACGTGTGAAGGTTAGTACTAATCTAAAACGAGTGGCGAGAATCTCTGAAGTCCATACCCATCTGTACGTTTTTCACGGCTGAATCATCCCCCACACAGAAGTGCTTAGAAGAATTTACATATTAATCAGTACTACTCAGGATTCGCAAATTTTCAAAATTTTGCCACTGAATAACGATTTGCTGTCGCGGTGGCACGTTCAAATATATTTTTGAATGAATTAGACATAAATACGACATATTTCATCTCATTTCGGGTTCACTGCTTTCATTTTTTAGTAATCAATATAATATGTCCGGTTATAATGATCTATCAGGAGGTTCTCAAGGCTTTATTAAAGGTGGGAAAAATAAAGATTGTTAAAAGAATACTTGTCACTGGATTTTTTTAATTTGAAAACACTAGTGGTGATTATTAGTACGATATAAATAATATTACTAATATAGCGTAAAACAGCACTACCATATACCTTAAAAACTGCGTAACTAAAATTGTGTATTTTTTTAATACACAAACTGCCTACACTTACAAAAAGTTAATTAAAGTAATTTTCTTCTTGTGAATGGGCCCAAATATCAATAACCATTTACTTTTGCTATTTTCATCATATATATATATACAGTATATATATTTTATGAACGAAGTAGGGGAGATCTCCAAGGCTTAACAATGCCATTTTTTTTTTTTTTTATAATTTTGAAAAGATTGTGTAGTGAGGAATAGAGGGAGAAGTGTGTGTTTGAGAGCATACTGGACTGCTCACAGGGTAGATGAGACACGGAAAAAGATCAGCTAAAGGGAACAGTAACGAGAGAAACGGGACTTCCAACACTCCCTGTCTCCTGGCTGAAATGTCCATCTCAGAGGTACTTTCCTGGTCGATTGGTGTCTACAATCTCATTATATACAGTATATATATAATATATATATATAATATAAAATGAGTGATCAAAAAGTATCGATAATTTTATTGCTATGGACAAATGAATGCAAATAAGAAATAACCGTTTTCATATGCGAGTCTTCCTGCCCTCTGGCGTCTGCAGTCTGAAGCAAAATCTGCTACCATGAGTGAAACATTGGAGAAACATTTGCTCGTACCAGAAATTGAATCTGTTGGACATTTTCATCCGTACGAGAAGTGGAAGGGCGGCCACCGCGTTCCTTGTCTTCAAGTGATATTTCTCCATTTTTAAACTTTTTGTGCCATTTGTAAACGTTAGCTACACTGAGAGCATCATTTCCAAAAGCTGTTTTAATCATGTCGTTCATCTCCGAACGCGCGTTGTTCCATTTCAGAGATTTATACGTACTGCAAAAACACACCTTCCTTTTAAGTGCTCCAATCAACTACTGACTCATGGTAGCAGATTTTGCTTCAGACTGCAGACGTCAGAGAGCAGGAAGACTCGCATATTTGTCCTTAGCAATAAAATTATCGGTACTTTTTGATCACTCCTCATATATATATATTTATTTATTATTACTTTTTCAATCCTTAGATAATCTGGTTTTTGTTAGATTAGAGAGATCAGGTTTTTAGGGGTAATAATGCCTACAGTAAATGGTAAAGTTTACCACAAATTTCGTGCCACAAATTCAGTGGTATCAGTGACAAAATGTAAATTACGTGCGATATACTAATTGCATTTCAGCAACTCTCATCAGTTCTATTACAACACAACCTGAAAGACATTCAGCAGCCGTGTGATATTAAGGCCTATTTAAGTTTCTTTTTTATGACAATCTTTTTCTGATACTTGAACTATGAATTAGCAAACTGCAGTGCTGAAGGATTTATTTTCATTCTTCCTTCCAATTTAATGACCTAGTCATCACGACTTTTAGTGTAACCTTTAATTTTTCCTAAAAGTGAAAATACTTCAAGCATTTAAGTAGATGGTCATAAACATTCAAACCCTTCAAATTTCTTTAATAGGTCGAAACTACAGCACTGTTTTTAATAATGAAAAAGTCTTCAAGTGATATGAGGACCTTAACATAAATAATATGGGGAAAAGCATTCTCACTTGCAGACCTTCAAAATGTTTTCAAAATCAAGCTACGCAATTTTTCGCGTCCTATATGAGAATGATGAAATTTGTACAATATTTGAAAGGTCAAGAAGACTTACTTATCACTTATTAATGAATGACAGCTGAAATATCTATAAAAGAATACCTGTTCTCCAGTTTTCATAGATATAAATGACACGGAATGAAACTGCAGTCCTGGGCCAGCTGCATCACAAATGGCTAAAATGGGGCGCTTCAATGAAAATCGATCTACTGACGATTCTGAAATGTTGGGGCTGACGAGCACCTTTAGTGTCCGAACTGGTCCTTGACGCCATGAAAATACTTCAACTGCTTCTCCATTTGCTGGAATCACCCACGCCTGAAAACAGTAGAAATATCATTTATATCTCTTAACATCTTCAATATTCATTAGGACACTTCTACAAAATCTTTGAAATTTACTTAGTAATATCCAAATTTGCTGCTAATATCTGCTAAGATTTATCTTGACACTACTAAAAATTTTTGCTCTGTATTAGGTACCTATTAGGCCTAGGTAGGATCCACCATTTTTATAATTTTTGGCTGTTCTAAACCATATACCTAAAATAGGGTTAATTAGGCTTAACTTACATATACAGTGGTACTTAATACCAAAGAAATGGACAGGCATCTATGAATCATAAATAGAACCTACTTTACTCAAGACACCCTCTAACTTTTTTTTTATCTACATATGCTACAAGATTCAAGATCATATGTCAAAGTTCCTACTTGTACTTTACAATAATTTTATTCATTTAAGCTTTTAAAATTAATATGTCACTCAAGAACTAAATGGCACAGTAATTTATACTAATCCATACAACCTTAGAAAGAATATTCTGGATTTCTCGGCTAATTAAATGCTTATTAATGTATAGTCGAAATTATTACTGTACACAAATACAGCTATAATTTTAAATATTTCAAGATTTTTTCTCAGAATAAACAAGAACTATGTCAGAATGACATTAATGTTCACACCTAAATTTGTGAATTTGACTTATGATGCAAGTACCTGATTCTTGCTTGTGACACACTGTCTTCAGACAATACATATTTGTATAAAGTTTCATCAATTTACGTTGAGCGGTTCACGCAGACACAAAAGCGTGATGAATAGACAGACAAGTGCAATCCACCAATTAATAATCCACCAATCCAAAAATTAATTTGGGGGCATAAAAGGTTGACAATATCAACATTAATATAGGAACGAGACTCCCAAAAAACTAGAGAGAACATACCTGGACTCCATTTGCATATCCTATTATGAGAAGAAAAGGAGGAGCATTGCCATTGCATTCAATAAAATCTCGATATTGTGATAAATCATTTATGTCACAATGATCAAATCTCACCCAAGTAATTCTTTCTTTTCCTTCATAGTGAGAAGGATTGTGATATGTTTGAGGTACAACCTGGAAATATAGTGAAATATAAGAGCAAAAACCCAAACAGAATAAATGACATTGAATGTAAGTAAAATACAGAAATTAAAAGAATATTAATTATTGAAGTGGTTACAATCACAAAACAAATTATTAGCATAATACAGCAATTTTAACTGAATATTACCATTATCTTTATAAGTACATAAACCTACTTAAATTTTAACCCCTTCAATACAGTGACATACATGCGTATGTCCAATTAGCATGCTCCAATATATGACGACATATGTGCAAATGTGAACAAAGAAGAAAACTAAATTATACACCTACGACATTTCTGCTTTTAGTTATAAATATTTAAGTTTTGGACATACGCACGTATGTCATCATATAATGGAGCACGCTAATCAGACATATGCATTTATGTTGCCATACTGAAGGGGTTAACAATACCTAATCAGGCTAAATTGCCCTTATGCTTTAATGGATTTTCCACTAAATGCCATACATTTCCATTTCATGCAATTCTTAATAATTTATACCAAGGCTATTTATATACCATAAATAATAATGTGTTCTGATATCCAGTGACATACTATATATTGTTACATGTACTGTACTGTTACATCACTGTAGCTGACTGACATCAAAGGAAAAATTAAACAGGAACTATGTCAGAATGATATTAATGTCCCTTCCTCTACTCATGACCTTCACCTTTGGTGCAGGGACCCTGAGTTTTGTTCAAATCATCATCTTGTAGTGTGTGTGTGAGTGTGTGTTGAACAGATTGATGGACAAGTGTAATCCAGTATGCTCCCCTCCAAATTTATTTGGTCAGGGACAATTATTAACTAGAAAACAGTTAAGGCGACACTTTTTTATACCCATTTGTCTACCAACTACTTTCTTTATTGTGTGGAAGGATGAACAGCTGGGTTTTGCTGCGCGCTAGCTGCCATCATCGGGTCTCGATCCCGGAGCCAAAGGATTCGTAGTCAGCGACTACATACATACATGGGCTACGTCGTGGACGATGTCGTAACACCGCCTCCCGGAGATCAGTGAAGTTAAGCAACAATGGGTCTGGGTAGTAGTTGGATGGGAGACCATCCTCTATGCCCAGATTATGTAGCGACCCGTGGTTCAGATCCCACGTAAAGCTGTAGGTCCCCTCCGTCATATGACCTTGGATGTTGCGAAGGAGGTTAAACAACCCCAATTAAAAAAATATATATATATAGGTGGTGGTGGAATCACTGGGTACAAATCCACCAGCCTTATGCTTGATTCCTGGCAAGAGCAGGTGGCATTTAGCTCAAGCTTATCCAACTGCTCATTTTTCCATACAAAAAAATTGGTTGGTAGATAAATAGATACCCTGAGTAACCTAGTGGTTAAGATGCTGCACTGCTGATTGAGAGAAGTTGTGAGATTGAGTCAAGGTGAGGATTCTGCAAATTCTGACTTCCCTGGTGGTGAGTCATGGTTTGGATTCCACATTAAGCTGTAGGTCTAACTAAGGTGAGATAACAAGTTTGACCTTCATCAGAATGATCAATTCTGAATCTAAAAAACTGGTGATGCACAAATCATTTCAAATCTGAAGTTTCTTGCAAACCTAATAATAATAACTTGTATGTTCACTTTTAATCTGACCATCTCCCTTTGATAAAATCTTCAGTATTCTTTCTTCTATGTTTCTCAGTGCATCAAGAATTGTTAACCTTGATTTTTAAATTCTTATGAACATTTGTATTAAATTGTGTTACCCTGGTTCTATTTCTAGAACATCGTTTAAGTGAAGCTAAAAATAGGTATTATAATAGTGTAGTTCACAAAGAGTTTGGTCATAAAAGTATCCTTAGGTTCCCTTACCATGTATATTTTAAACACCTTCCAACTTTACTTAAAACAATTGGAATTAACATAGTTCTTCAGTATAAAAATACTATTAAATACCACTTAATAAAAAACAGCCTACATAATGCATTTGGTTGTGCCTATTCTATCAGATGTAAACAATGCAACCCAATTTATATAGGTCAAATAGGAAAAACTTTAGATGTCAGAATAAAACAGGATAATCTGTTTAATATGTGTGTAGAAAAGTGAATAATTCTAATGCATTGTTTAACCATATATACATATAACCATAGTATTAATTGGAAAGGTTCTAAAATTTTTGTAAAAATAAAGACAACCAGAAGAATATTCCAGAATGTGCATTCATATATTTTCTAAATCTGAATAATAGTTCAAAAACTTATAAAATGGAACATATTTTGATAAAATACCTTTTTCCCTTAATCAGAACTGGAACTTGTTAATTTTTGCTATACTGTATATATATATATATATATATAATATATATAATATATATATATATATATATATATATTTAACTGCAATGACCACGCAGTATATTAATGTATAGAAACGACGTAAGTATAGAGGAGTGTTCTGCACACGAGGAGTGCAGAACACTCCTCTATACTTTTCTATATATATATATATATATCCAAAAGTCAGGTGGTGATTTTATTTTTTTAGTACATTGGAACTCTCATTTCTATTTTATTTTTTTTGTTTCACAGTTCCAAAATCTGATGATGTAGTACTATTAAGTGTAAAAATTAGAATGGTGTACTTCAAAATCTATAAGATTTCCTGTTGATCACCACCGCAGAAAAAAGTTAATGTTTCTGAGAGTGCATTATTTGAACTAAGTCCACAAATGTGAGATGGGAAAAGTATTAAAAAAAAAATAGATCAACTTCAATTTTCATAAAAAATTTGAGAAGTTCTACATCAATTAAATGTAAAAATCAGAATTGTACAGCATTTTAAAATTCATATACAGAGCTTTACTTCTTGACCACTTTTACTTTAAAAAATAAAATAATTTTAAAATTTGAGCTAAACTGCTTTATTTGCAAAAACAATGTTTTCTCCATTTTCTCAAATAATTTGCGAGGTAGCTATGCATTATGCTATACAGTATTTCCAAAAAGTAAAAGCTTAAATTTTTTATGAAATTTAATACATTTTACTAAGCTAAAGCTGATGCTGCTAAAGGTACTGCTATTGCTAAAGCTCCTGCTGCTGCTATTATTACAGTATTATTATTATTAATAGTAGTAATATCTGAAAATACTTAAGTTTAAAAATTTAAGAGCAACTTACTTCATTTATAAATCCAGCAACATTTTCTACAAAGGATTTTTCATTCACAGGTTCTGGTCGAACTCTCTGCCCCTGAACTTGCTTTGCAGCACGGCCACTTTCTCCTGACATCACTAATGCTGTAGCGAGTTGGAAATGAAGAATTGTTAGCATATTAGTTGTTATCAAAACATTATGCCCTAATTCTATATTCTATATAGTAATGAAATATACAATGGTGTATAATACAATGCTAATAATATGATTTTTGAACAGATGATGAGTTGCTATTCATTGACCAGAATGCAGAAATGCATCTTACTAAAGACAAGATAATGCATACCAGTATGTACAAGTACAGTAGTGTACTGTGTGCAATCTATATGTTGCATTTTTTTTATGCAGGAAGGGGCCAAGGGCAAATGCCCGCAAAAGTGCCAAGAATGTTAAGAGAAGAGAAAGGATTGAGTGGTATATTGTTGAAGGTAAGGGGATAGTTGCGTGGAAGTGTGTGACGAGTAGACAGATGGAGGAACTGTAACATTTAAATTTGTTACATTAGAAATCTTTCTCCTATATTTAATTAAATAGTAGTCTATTTTTTAAGATAAGAGGTGCATTAGTATTGACTATGTACTTATAATCAGTATTTTTACTCTTCAAACAGTAAATAAAAATTATATATTAACAATAACAGATGCAATTAACTCTTAACAAATTTGGCTTTAAAAATTGTTTAGAGAACTATGATCTATAGAAATCAGCCATTCCACAAGAACCTCTAATAGTTGGAAGGGTCTCAAAGACTACAAACATGGCCATTTCTAAGCGGATCTTAAAAATATCCCTCACTTCAAACAAATCTATGATAATCAAATATTTCACAATGAAGGTTTAAGTCACTGTAATGAAGTCAAAATTAACTAAAATTTTAATCAGATTACAAATCTAATTTTGCCAAAAAATGTACCCACTATTCTAATTTTAATTTAAAAGTGGGTACATTCACAATTCTGTACAATTCAAATTTGTTCACAGATATAAATTCAAATAATTTGTGCATTCCCTCTAAGACAGAGCTATTGTAGGGGTTGTTGTGAAGTATCTTCACAAGACTCCTCACCTGAGCAATGAGTTCAAACTATATTTCCCAGTTTCCTTTATTAATAATCTGTTTTTTCCTTTGGTTCCCTTGTATATACTTGATGTGGGTCAATCCCTTGATATATTTTTGTTTTTCTATGTCCATGCTAGTAATCTTCTAATTATTTTCCCTGTTCAGTCACTATAATTAACCCTCCAGTGAGTGTTATTGCAGACTGGAATTTTTTTTTTTATGAAAGAATAAGAGGTCAAGGGTGAATTTTGAAATGCCTGGGCACTCTGCATTTGAATGATTAGAGGCCATAGAGAGGGGAAAAGATGGATTTAGGAAGATTGTTCCAGAATTGACTGGCTGAGTAGATGAAAGATTGAAAATACTAACTAACCCCTGCATTAAAAAGAGCAGAAAAGGAATGACAATGTGTCAAAAGTCTGGTACTGGATACTCTCCTTAAAGGAGGAGGCATGCAGTTAGAGAGTTCAAAGAGCAATGTCCATTATAATAGTGATAGTAAAGAATGAGAGGCAACTTTGCAGCAAAGAGAGAGGGATTGAAGAGTCAATAATAGGCAAGGAATTTATAAGATGAAAAGCCTTTGATTCCACCCAGTCAAGTAGAATTTGAGCCACCCCACACATGAAAAGCATACTCCATACATGGTCAGACAAGATCCCTGTAAAGAGACAGCAACTAAGTTGGGGGTGAAGAAACTGCAGAGCCAGTATAGCACACCTAACCTCTTTGAAGCTGTTTTAGAAAGAGGGTATATGTGATCTTTCCAGGAAATCACAAGAAAAGGGAATGCCAAGAATGTTAAAAGAAGAGGAAGGATTGAGAGAGAGTAGAAAGATCAGATGTCAGGTACATCGTAGCCATCCCACATGAAGCATGGAGTAACTGTTGAGAGGGATGCTTTGTGAAGCAGGTGGAGAAATGAAGAGTGAAATCATCAGCATAGGAGTGGATAGGACGGAGTGTGACTTAATAAGATGACTGATAAATAAAAGGAAAAAAGTGGATGACATGACAGAGCCCTGAGGAACACCACTATTAATAGCTTTAGGAGAAGAGCAGTGGTCATCTACAACTGCAGCTATAGATCAGCCAAAAAAGAAATCAGAGATGAAGGCACAGATAGAAGGATAGAAACCAAAGGAGGGCAGTTTGGAAATTAAGGATTTGTGCCACTATCAACAGCTTTTGATGTCTAGTGCAATAGCAAAAGTTTCACTGAAATCCTGAGGAGGATGATGATGATCAAGAGTCAGAGATATGAAAGAAGATCACCAGTAGAGCACCTCTTATGGAACCCATATTGACAATCTGAAACAAGATTGTGAGTAAAGAGATGTTTAAGAATCTTCCTATTAAGGATAGATCCAAAAACTTTAGAAAGGCAAGAAATCAACACAATTGGACATTGGTTGGAAGGTTGAGCAGAGTCACCCTTCTTTGGGACAGGCTGAATGAAAGAACTTCCAGCAGGAAGGAAAAGTACCAGATAAAGACAACTTTTAGCCAAAAGAATTTGCCTAGGCAGGTTGTCAGCATAGTACAGTTCTTGAGAACAAGAGGAACACCACTTTCAGGACCATATGCCTTCATGGAGATGAGCCCAGATAGGACAGATAAAACATCTTTGGAAGCAGTTTTAATTTCAGACATAATTAAGTCAGAGGGAAGGGGTAGATGGAGGACAGCAATGCAATTACCCAGGGTTCAGTTGGAGGCAAAAGTTTGAACAAAGAGTTCAGCTTTATTGGGAGAAGAAACAGAAACTGAGCAGTCAGAATGGAAAAAAGGAGAGAAAGAAGTAAAGTTGTTGGAGGTGTTCTTGGCTAGATGCCAGAAAGAGCAAGATGAATTAGAATTGGATAGGTTTTCACATTTTTGTTGGATGAAGGAATTTTTGGTGAATCAAAGAACAGAGTTTGCATGATTTTGGGGCAGAAATATAAGCCAAGTGAGAGTCAGGAATTGGATGTTGATTGGATATGGAGATGATCACTAGACATGGAGAAATACTGAACATCCTGAAGAGAGTGAACATAATTCCAATATACAGGTTTCCCTCACCAACCACAGGTTTTCTTTTGAGTATCCATGGGTTTCCACAGCAGCCCATGCACCAGCCTACCACCCACCATTTCAAATCAGCCACTGCCATGCACTCTCCCACCCACCACCCATGGCATTGTCCATGCCCTGTCCACTGTCTTCCCCCTACCTCTGGGTTCATTACTTTTCATCTCACCACAGTCACCAGGTCATCTGTTGATGATCCTGAGGAGGGGGACAGCCCCTCATCCTTCTAACCCCCACCCAAACATTACCATCATTGTCATCATTATTATCTGGAGTCTATTATGATTATTTAAGGGAAAAAAGATGGTTCTTACACACTATGTTCCTTTATTATTCATATTTATCATGTTTAGTACAAGCATAGGATGCATATTTTTGACCATCACAAATCTTCTGGAACCTTACCCAGTGTGACCATAGCCACAGACCCCTAACCCTATTTTTCTCATAAACCTTTAGTCTTACCAACTGTGGTTTTACCATGGGGTTTTTAGGAATGTAACCCCTACAGTTGGTGAAGGAAACCTGTATAAAGGAAACTGATTGATCAAAGGCCAAATACTATAGGCCAGTGTTAGTTACATCTCACCTTACCAAAATATTTGAAAGAAAAGTTGGAAACTTGGAGAATAACAGGAAAGTAGGAAAATGGGTAGATATATAATTTCCTTAGCAGCAGCAAGTTGTTACACTTCAAGGAATATCTTCAGAGTCAAATTTCATTAGCTCAGTACCACAAGGAACAGTATTAGCTCCATTACTCTTCATAATCATGCTAACTGATATATGGTAGATAAGGAAGTTACCAGTTACAGCATAGTAGCATTCTTTGCTGATGTAAAAAATTAGCAGAAAAATAAGAAACCCAGAGGATAGAGGATCTCTACAAACAGACATGAACAGAATCCACAATTGGTTTGAAGGCAATAATATGAAATTTAACACAAATTTCAACTATTAAGGTATGGAAGAAGGGAAATGGACAGGAAATTCTAAAACAAAAGATTTAGGTGTTCTAATGAATGACAAAAAATTTGGAACACAAAATAAGATAGCAGTAAACAGAGCAAAAAAAATAACTGGACAGAGACTGACAACATTTAAAAGAAGGGATAGGACTATCATGATTCCTCTATTGAAAATACTGATCATACCCAAGTTGGACTACTGCTCGGTCTTAACATCCTCATATAAAAAAGACCTTAGTTAACAAAGGGATTCAGAGAAGCTTCACAATCAAGATCAATGGATGCAAAGAACTAAATTACTGGGAAAGGTTCCATAAATTGAACTTATATTCACTGGAAAGAAGAGATGGGTACACCATTATTTACACTTAGAAACTAGTCCCTGATCTTACTTTGAACCCTCTAACCACTCAAAAAACAGTGGAAAGTAGAAAAGGGAGAATGTTTAAGGTTCCCAAATTAAAAGCTAGATAGAGAACATCCTCAATCCTGAAGAAAAATAGTTTTATTGTAAGAGGACCAAGACTATTCAACCAGCTGCCCAAGAAAATAAGGAACACAAGTGATGTAGTGGTGGATATTTTCAAAAGAAGACTATATACACCTAGCTTAAAACAATTCCAGATGAGTCAGGCATACCTGGCTATGTGAAGTGGAGAGCACAAGAAACCAACTCTACTTCACCAGGCCAACTCAAGATGAGGGCAACAAGCTTGACCTTTGTGAAATAAGGAATCATTGCATGGAACATTTGAAAGGTTGAAAGGTACCTTCTGAACAGGCTTGGGTTCAAGTACAAGTACTTCGACTTACGTGCAAAATTTTGTGTACTTGTGATTTAAAGTCAATGTACTTGTACTTAGCCCATAAGTACTTTCAAGTACATGTTTGTTGCATGTAAACAAAATTAAATGTTTATTTAATGTCAACAAGGTAATTATTTTATTGCAATTGTATTTTCATTGTTGATAAATTATTTCTATTATAAATTGTTATTGCAAACCAAACTGCTCAATTGTTTCCTTCCTTTTATTCTGAGTACTGGTACTGTATTGTGTAACTGCTGACCAATGAGAATATTTTCTTTATTTTCAGAATTATTACAGATAGCACGGAATGCACTGAGCAAACTGTGTTTTATTATTTTCATTCAAACTTGGATACCAGTATTCAGTTATGGATAAATATTAATCAATAAATTAATCATTACCATTATTAATTCCTTAATTGTTTAATTTGAAATAAACTTACAAGTATGTAGATCTGATTTAAAGATTTTTATTAAACTACCTATAAAAATGTACTTAAGTACATCATTATGTAATTGGACTTGAAGTATTATGCAAAAACTCTGTACTGGTACTTCTACTTTCCTTTAGTACTTGTACTTGTCCACAAGTACTGCCACCAGTACTTGAACCCATCCCTGCTTCTAAAACTCTCCTCTCTGCTGCGGATAGCATTGATTGGAACAAGCAATGCTAAACAGTTTTTTTTTTTAGTAGTAGTAGTAGGAATAGAATATGGAATGTACACCTCCATGCCCAAGAGAATAATGTCTGATGCACTCAGAGGAGGGGCCCCAGCACAGCAGCAGTAATTATTCCATGGGAAATCATAGTAGTACTGCCTAAGCACCTCCTAATCCATGGTGCTAAAATGGCAAAGACAACATCTCTTGGGAGGATCCAAAGGCCAAACTGGAGCAATAGGACAGTAAACAGCTAAAAGATGATGACTGGAGGAGCCCAATGGAGAAAAGAATTTGACAGTAAGGATGAGTGATAAGAAATAAATACAGAATGTTGGGCTATCTCCCTAAGGTGATCAGGGATATGGGTAGGGTGCTGTACAATGTACTCTAGGTCATTCAGGATAGAGAAGTTGTAAACTAGTTCACCAGAGATGTTAGTCCAGAAGTGTTAAATATGCAAGTCTCTCACGTTTTTCTCCCCCCACAAAAGTTCTTGTTAAATGTTAAAGGGTCATTTGTAAACCATTTGCTAGCTTAAAAGCTCTAGAAGCCAAACTCTTTGGAAGATACCAGAAACATGTACTACTGGAGAGCCAGTTAAGGTATTTTTTTTTTGTCAACATGGTGCAATTCTTTACCAGCATTTGTTAAGTAGAATTGCCTGTAATTATTATTAATAGTTCCCCTAGTGTTTGACAGAGAATTTAACTTTGTCAACTTAGTTGAATGATGAGAAATAAATCCAGAATGTTGTGCTATCTAAGTTAGATTTTGTTGTGTTATCTCCACCCACAGTGTTATGGTTTTATTTGATGTATATATTCACTTACACTAAATAAGTGTGGGTCTGTTTAGTATATTTAGCTAGGTTAGAAATAGACATTAAGAAGTGTTAGTCATTGCCCCAGCTTATACTGCCTGCCTGAGCACCTTCAGCTATATTTAACATAATCCTGTCATTTTCAGTTATTGGTTAACTAAAATAATCAGATATAGATTATCATCATATAGGTAACCAGTTATTTAACTCCAGGGATCTGCTCATTTTCTATGCTTGGTTTCGAGCGTTTAATGCCTAATTTATTTACTTATTTATTGATCAGCTATGTTCAATGTTCATATATTCATCATGGTTAATAATATAATTTATATTTATCCTCTGAAGTTGCTACTTATTTTATTAGTTAGTTATTTTAGGATTTCAGTGATTAGTTATGCAGTCTGGTTTCCAATTGTCATATGTTTGTTTATCATTATGGTTATTATTGTTGCTCAATTGTCTCCTGTGCACGTAATTAATGATCCTGCATTATTTGGACAACCTGGATGGGAACCACAAATATGTTGTCTATAACTCAGACCCAGAACCTGAGTACTACCACTCTGCGTCTCAACCTACCTGGATAACAAGACACTGGTTGGGAACTAATTCCACTTGATTTGAACTTAATTACAAGTCCAAGTGATGGCACTGGGGATTCACAGGAGTTTCATAGTTTTACTGCCAAAGTCAGGCATGTTGAATAGACATTAACAAACAGATATTCAGTGCTTCTCAAATTAGGTCTGTGTTTAAGTTTGGAGTGCTGCTGTGCTAGGGAATTCTCACATACCTCTTTAACCCATCTCCTGAGCTTCTCTTTCTTGATTTTCCTCACTAGATTACTTTTGTACAAAACCTCATTTCACATAGAGTACTTGTGCACATAATCATATTTGTTTTTTGTTTCCAATATTTTGTATAGCTATATATTTTTATAATAATAATTAATTGTAACTTATTTCCAGAGAATAATAAAAGGATAAAGAAAGAAGGGTTTATTTTTATATTGGTTGCCTCAAAAATTGAGTCCCTTTCTTGGACACTGAGTGGTTGGGAGTCATCTCATGATATGAATATAGTAACTGAACATCAACCATTTTAGTATTCTATAGTTCTTCTACCCTGTGGAGTTGTCTAGTCAACCCTCATTTCCTGTAGTGATAGTTAGTGTGAGGAATGAACCAGATATATACATGTTCTTCCGGAAGTTATGGTTAATGCAGCAGTATTTTGAATCAGAATCACGAATATTCCTTTGGACAATACAGTTATCATGAGAAGAACCAGCGCAGGAATGATCATTTGTTGAGTACATTTACTGGAACCTGAGTAATGTAATCCATCTTTTGTGATCCTAGAATCGCAACTGCGCAAGAGAACATTGGAGAAGACTGCCCAACACCCATGATACACTTCCTTCAGTGAATCTTGGCCATCACAAACCCATAACTGAAAAGGTCCTTGGTAACTCAAAAACAATGCCACCTGGGGACAACAGTGTTATTACTTTGAGGTTCATTGAGGTACCAATTTATGGGCCCAGCTTGATTGTAAAGGTAGCAGGCTACCATTTTAATGCATTATATATAATTAACTTCTCATGGAAAATATAAAAATTATTTTAAATTTACAGTTCCAAAGTAAAGGACCTTTTCTATAGAATCTTGCCCCCAGTCTTCTGGCAGTTTCCTACCTCTTATTTCTGACTCCCAGGAATAAGAATTTGCCTTATTTGCCTTATTTCTTGATCCACTAAATGACTTAATATGTTCAATGTTTTGTTAAATACAAGAACAAGAGCAATTTAAAAATAAACAGGTATGGTACATTTACATGGATATAAAGGAATTGGGTCTTGGATCTATTAATATAAAAAAATAAATTGGGTCAATGACCTAATTACATCAGCCTATGCAGTCAATGCAGCACTATGCCATGGCCATTGTTGCAACACCACTTCCTGTTGATCAGCAAAATTAAATAACATTGGGTCCAGGTAACCATAATAGAACTTTGAATGGATTGACCATCCTCTGCATCCAGATATCTTTACCTGTGGTTTGAACCCCCACACACAAAAAAAAAAAAAAAAAAAAAACCAGTCCCCTCCTATCACACAATCTTTGCTGTTATGAAGGAGATTAAACAACCCTAAAAACACTCCTCAAAGACATCTAGGGCTATTTCTGTTAGTATGCATGAAGCAAAGGTGACAGGTTCTGGAAAATTATTAATCTAATATAGATGCTCCAAATCTAAAGTAAGCTAGTTAATCTTATATTCATATGTTAAAAAAAATAAAATAGTAATGGCTCTTTCCCTCAATAAATAACATTTTTAAAAAAGCATAAAATGTTTTGATCTAAATTAGGAAAGGTGAAGGTATAATAAAATACTATAATGGGGCCTTCAAAAAGCTGAATCTGAAAGAGAGAAATTTAAGTAAAAACTATCATTCATAGTATCGCTGATAAAAGACACCAAAATGTACAACCTATTCCTGGATTAACTTTAAAAAAAATAATGTTCACGAATTTGCCACACTGAAAATATTTTGACCAGAACAAGAAAATTACACAAACCCAAATTATCTTCATTAAGTTTTATACAACTATTTTATAATTTAAATGCTGTGAATGATTGTTAACTTGGCTCTGGGTCTCTGCCTATACTTTCAGTCAATGCTGTAGATTAAATTACAAATTCTCTATAGGTCAATTCCATATGAAATCACCCAAATTTTGAACAACTTCCCAGGTCACCCTCTCAGAAAATTCTGAAAAAATTATCATTTGTAATTCTATCCAACTTATGCACAAATTCCAAATTTAGGTCAATATTACTTAAAATTTTTGAGATAGAGCAATTTCAAATTATGCTTTTTTTTCCTTATCTTTTGGTATCATTGGCAAAATCACATGAATGTCCAACTTTAGGCAACCATATCTTTTTGTTTATCCCTTCATAAGACTGATATGTGGTATATATGGTAAACATTAGTCATAGAATCCATATTTGATTGCAAACTATAAGAGAGGTTTGATTTGACATCTACAAGGCTTCAAAAATCAAAGAAAGCTTAAAAATTCACTAATGGTTACCTTCTTTTCACTGGTACTGATGAAAAACTATCCATACTTGAGAGCTGAAATTAATTTTACAGTTTGTCATAATGTATTTGTAGTCAGAAATGCTTTCAAAAGCTCTACCTATTATCTATAGAAGTGGAAACAATAAATAATAAAAAAATTAGAAAATTTTATTTTTGCAAAAAAAAGCCTATATTCATGCCATTATTACCCCATCAAGACAGTTAGCCATCACTTTCATATTTGGTGGTCAGCTTCCTTTAATTTAATTTTTTTTTCAAAATTACCATAATTTACACAAAGATGCAAAGTAAAAATACCAGAGTAGCATGAATATATTTCAGCATTACACATACATATATCATGAAAAATGATCATCTGAAACATTCGAGAATTACAGATACAACTTTATATCCTCCTGTCATTTAATAAGGTACCTGAAACTGAAAAATATTTCTGAAATCAAGATTCCAACTTAAATATTCAATTTGTTAAATTCACCATGTCCTCAATTTAGTAAATATGTACTGCTTAAACATGTGTTAAAAGTGAAGTTCCTACAAATGAATTACTTGATTACTCAACATTCATCTCATACTTAAAGCACTCTAAAGAAATGTAGGAAATAGTGTTTGAATTTTGTTAAGGTCACTTGGATTTAGGGTATAATGATGAGCACCTCTTCCCTGACAGTTGGTGAACTTACTACACAGATAACATGTTGGAATGGCACCCAGCATTCATCTGTTTTTGATATTGCTGGCCAAGACAAAACACTTTTCTGTGATCTTTTCATGAAAGTGACTAAAACATCAGAATGATCGTTTATATTACCCACATACCAGTTTCCGTCATAAACACATGCTAAATATTTGCCAGGCTGGCAAGTTTGCCATCTGCCAACATTTTGATCTGCGAGATCTGCATCATCATCACCAGTGCCTATGGTTACAGTGGTGTGAGAACTTTGTCTTTGTCACACTCAAATTTTAGAGGAGAACAGTCCAGGACACTAGCACTTGTGTTCAGTTCCTGACAAAGAACTACTTCTGGCTGAAAATCTTCAACTGATCCACAAGACCTACTGGTACCTGCTCCATCATCCAGTAGAGGCTGTAGGCATTGTTCTTCATATTGTGTGGGACACTTGCTGCACTCTGGGAACAGATTTTGTCCTGGTTTTATATTCATCATCCTGGCAGTGTCACTGTCTACAGTGTGTAGGGATTCTGATAATCATAAAAAAATACAATTCTAAATCAAATTTTTCTCAAAACTCACTTGCCATAAGATACAATTTAACTACAAATGTTATAAATGAATATAAACTTACTGGTATTAGATAGGAATGTTAGAACAATGTAAATACAACATTCAATAATAATGTAATATATATAGGAAACTTGCTTGCAATTTTCTTTGTGAACTTTTCTTGGGTCTGCACAATAGTGTTGAAGATTTTCGTAATGAAACAAAAACATTTTCTCATGATGAAAACACACAGTATCACTGTTTGCCAACAACATATCACATCTCCATGACAGCAGCGCTTTATCCTCACTGATTAACTGATCCAACATGAGTATACCAAGTTTTTCTCAGTAAGTCCTTTTATGACATACATCATGTAATTTCTGAGAATTCTTGAGATTGGGACATCTTATATATAGTAGCAGGGATTGCACAAGATATGTACAAGTTCAGACAAGATTAGGTCATCATATTCCCTGTATATAATATTGCGCAATACTAATATTTCTTTAACAAACTCAAACAAGTTTACTGTTTGCTAAACAATGATCATGTTAACCCACTATGCGCCATAGCTGGGGAAAAAAGGGGGTTAATGGGGTTATCACCAAGCCATATATATGAGAAATTTGAGGACACCCTCATGGCAACAGTTCACAGAGTGCTGGACCAAGAAGTTCCATCCGTTTTTCAGGACATCAGCTTGAAATTCTGGCTCAGATCTGATCAAAAGTCATTTGACACCCCCAGGTTCACTGCAGTGAGGGTCATTTGACCCCCCCAGGTTCACTGCAGTGAGGGTCATTTGACACCCCCAGGTTCACTGCAGTGAGGGTCATTGACACCCCCAGGCTCACTGCAGTGAGGGTCATTTGACACCCCCCAGGCTCACTGCAGTGAGGGTCATTTGACACCCCCCAGGCTCACTGCAGTGAGGGTCATTTGACACCCCCCAGGCTCACTGCAGTGAGGGTCATTTGACACCCCCCAGGCTCACTGCAGTGAGGGTCATTTGACACCCCCCAGGCTCACTGCAGTGAGGGTCATTTGACACCCCCCAGGCTCACTGCAGTGAGGGTCATTTGACACCCCCCAGGCTCACTGCAGTGAGGGTCATTTGACACCCCCCAGGCTCACTGCAGTGAGGGTCATTTGACACCCCCCAGGCTCACTGCAGTGAGGGTCATTTGACACCCTCTGGCTGATGCAGCTTAAATATTGAAGGAAGCTGACCACCAAAACCAAACTTTGACTGTAATTTGCCTAAATGTATATGAACATATGGTAAAAATATGAAAGTGATGGCTAACTGTCCTGATGGGGTAATAATGGCATGAATATAAGCTTCTTTTTGCAAAAATGAAATTTTTCTTTTTTTTTTAATAGTTATTGTTTCCAATTCTATAGAGAGAGAGCTTTTGAAAATATTTCTAACTACAAATACACTATGAAACTGTAAAATTAATTTCAGCTCTTAAGTATAAATAGTTTTTTATCAGTACCAGTGAAAAGGTAACCATTAGTGAATTTTTGGGCTTTCTTTGATTTTTGAAGCCTTGTATATGGCAAACTATAAGAGATAGGTTTGATTTGACATCAAATATGGATTCTATGACTACTGTTTACCATATATACCACATATCAGCCTTGTGAAGGGATAAACAAAAAAGATATGGTTGCCTAAAGTTGGACATTCATGTGATTTTGCCAATGATGCCAAAAAATAAGGAAAAATAGCACAATTTTAAATTGTTGTATCTCAAAAACTATAAGTAATATTGACCTAAAATTTGGGATCTGCGCATAAGTTTGATAGAATCACAAATTTTTCAGAATTTTCTGAGAGGGTGACCTGGTGACCTCTAAGTGACTTCATATGGAATGACCCTATACACAAACAAATTCAGTAAGTAGCTACTAATTATATAGGTTTACACTGTGGTGGCAAAATATTAATATTTATGCTGTAGTTATTGACATGACTGCAATATGCAAATGAATATCTGCTAATGCTCTATACATGTACTATATGGCAGTGGGTCCACAACCTTTTTGAGGGATGGGATCCCTAGAATGTGGCTTGGTAACATTGCAACTCATCACCTTCCATGTATTGTTACCTTTTTATTAACATAAATGAAAATGGTATTTTCAGTCAAATTGATTCTGATTACTCTACTTCATAAGGTATAGACAAGCTTTAAATAGAAAATTGGAAAAATTTTTTAAGTTCTGCATTAATTCAAGTATTGCATAACTATTCCCTCAAAAACCTGTTCTACTTTTTTAATGTTGCTCAAAATTAATTTTCTTTAAAATATCAACCTAAAAGTGATCAAATGAAAGAAAAAAAAATATGAGCTTAGGCTCATATATTAACTTGCTGAATATATAGAGCAATTTATTGGGTATTTCTTTACTATTACACCAGTCTCCAGTAGAAAGTTTTAAAAACTGGGTTAGGTTAGGTTTGCTTAGGATGTTTTAGGTGCCAATTTTGAAGGTGAAATTTGTTTTTCCTATGGTTTTTGATGTGTTTTGTATTAATCTGACTTTCAAAATCTTCAGAAACCACTCATTTTTGTGATTCTTCCAACCTAAAAACTCCCAGTTCCCAGTGGGGGTCTCCCAGGTAAAAAAGGTTAGAAAGTTTTAAAAGCTTTAAGCTTCAATAACTTTAATAAATTATTTGTGATGGAAATGAGTATCATTTTTTAATTCAGCACATTGAAGAACATTGAAAACCAGCTTTTAAAACTTTCTACCAGAGACTGGTGTACTAGTAAATATTTACCATTTATTGGAGCCTACAAATAACAGTAATGTATAATATTTTATAATTTTCACATGCATGCCAGATATTTTTCTTTGTTTATATAGCATTCATTAAGAACATCAGAAGCAGAAGGATAACTTAAAGCCACCACAGCTTTTTTAGGTTATCTGTCCAAAACAAGAACCAAACCACAACACTTCCAGCCAATCAGAATTCATTTAACAAATTTTGACTATCAAAAAATTAGTATCCCCAAAACTTAATATTTTCACCAAATTAAGAGCTGACTATGCTACCTACCCAGTTGGGCCTATTTAGAAGGCATGTCAAAGCTGATTGAAGGACTGGACTCATGGTAAGTCTAATATTGGTATTCAAAGTTAACTCAGGTTTGTCATGTTTACTTGGAATGGTTAAATTTAATATCTACCAGTAATTTTAACCTTGTGGCTCTTAACTTCAATGTGGGATATACCTTAACTGGGAAATTTGGTAGTAGTTTACCTGATTTGATGCACCATTTAAGCTAAAATGTTAGTTTCAGATCTGATGGTGTCACTTTTTAGATTATATTGGGTATTTATGTTACTTTTCCTATTTTATATAGGACTTATAATCACTTCATTGATATTTTGAAAATATCAGCGTAGCAAATTGCTAAATTTTTGCCAAACTTCTCAATTTGGGCAAGAATTTTGAGGAAACTATTACCCAGACAGGATTCAGAGACAGAGTCAATGATACTCTACCCACACTCATGATGCAACTGCTGTAATGATAAAGACATTTCCAATTACAAAGCTGCACACACAGCTACATCATTCAATTTAAACATAGGGTATTCCTATATTACCTATGATGAGACAGACACAATTTGAGTATGTTGGAATTGAGATATGTCTCAACATAATTAAATAACTTCTATAAATTCTTGGAGGATGAGTATGAACCACTTGCATAAATTTACAATTTAAGAATATAGGTAGTGAAGAGCAATTTAAATATTGTAAGAAATGTATAAGTGTAAAATATATAAAAATGGTGAAAAATATGATTTTCAATCTATTCAGCATGTGTTGTAGGCCTATATTTAGGACAACCTTGTGTAGCATAGGGCTAGTACCCAATTAGTTAAAGGCCTAATTACATGATTACTGAGGCTTTAACAACATTAAATATTAAAATACCATTAACAGCTTTCTAAAAAATAGACAAAATTAAAAATAGTAATGGAAAACATTATGCACAGCTCACAAAAGCTAGCTTGTAGGGGTAACAAATCATTTCAATTACAAGCCAGGTTAGGTTAGGTAGGTAGTCAGTTAGGCAGGGTTGGTACCCAAAAACCCACCAAAAACCCACATCAATTTACTTCTCAAACTTATTTTTAACTTGGCATTTTTTATAATATGGTTATGCAGTCTTATATATTAACAACTATAAACTATAATTAATGTGATAAGGCCAATATAAACTAAAACTTCCAGAAACTATTTATTTGACATGTAATGGTACCTAAGATTGATTACACTGGTATGCATCAATTTTGCTGTCAAGGGTTTTGTAAGTGATTCTTATAGAGTTTTTCCTGCTGATTTCGAATCTGCAATCCGTTTTTCTCACTCAGCTCAGGTTATCCAGCTATGGCCTCATAAGTAAAATAGAATTTTTCGTGATTTTGTCAAAGCGGAATTGGAACAGTAACATCTATCATCACTTGTTTCACTTGTATAATACCTTTTTTTACTTTTCAGGCATATAGATAAAATATTTCATAATGAATAGAGCGTGTAAAAATGATCCCAATAGATTCTGCTACATATGTGGGACGGTTACCATGCCAAATAACCAGTCCCAAATCACTAAATTTGTGAAGACAATGTATAGAGCATACTTTGGAATTAAGCTAGTGGACCAGGACAAAAATTTCGCCCCTCATATGTGCTGCAAGACGTGCATTGAAAATTTGAGAAGATGGAGCAAAGGCAGAGCAAAATCTTTGCCTTTTGGAATTCCCATGATTTGGAGAGAAGGAAAGGATCACGTGACAGATTGCTATTTCTGCATGACAAACCTCCAAGGTGGGCTTATAAATTTATTTTTCTTAAATATTTTGAAATCCTCGTATGAAACTTGACATAATATTCACCATAATGGTAATCATACATTTACATATACATATTGTTATAGAAAATACATTTACACATACATATTGTTATACAAGTTACATTGTATATGTAAATGATTGTATATTTTCTTTCTTTTTCATTCATATTGTCCCCGAAGGGACAATATGAATGAAAAAGAAAGAAAATATACAGACTCCATCGACCTATTTCATATCTTACAGACCGCAGCCTTCCCTCACGAGCCGCCACTGTCTGAATGCTTCTTCTATTTCATATGCAAGTTTTATATCCATGTTTCTGTGTTTCTATTTTCAGGAGTTAACAAGAAGAATAAACACATTGTTGTATACCCTGACATTCCTTCTGCTGCTATGAGACCTGTACCCCATGGTCCTGGAATTCCAATACCCGACCCACCTCAAACCCTGGACTTCGATGATTCTGATGATGAATCAATGACCAATACCAATGACCAGTCCCAGTCGTATATACCTCAAAATACCGCTTCAAATGAGCCGAGGCCTCTCAACCAGGCCAAACTTAATGATCTTACCAGGGATTTAGGACTTTCCAAATTAGCTGCCGAGATCTTGGGCTCACGACTTCGAGAGGACAACTTGCTGGCTCCGGGAACAACATTCTCCTGGTATAGGGAACGAGAGGAAGAATTCAGCAAGTTTTTGCAGTGCACGAAAATACCTCTTCCTTAGTGTACTGCTACAATGTTGAGGGGCTAATCGAATCCTTGGGCCTGCCATATAATGCATCAGAATGGAGGCTATTTATAGACTCGTCTAAACGAAGTTTGAAAGCAGTACTTCTCAACATTGGGAATAGGGTTGCATCAGTCCCTGTAGCACATTCCGTACAACTTACTGAGAGCTACGATAACATGAAAATTTTACTGGATGCTCTCGTATACGACCAACATAACTGGAGGATCTATGGAGATTTGAAGGTAATACTAATATCATAAGTAAACTAATGCTATTGACTTTTTTGTTTTTCCAAAGGTTATTTGAGAGCGTATAAGAACACTTAACTTCCCCACAGAAGTGATACAGTCCAATGCATAGATTTTTTTATCTGATAGAACAAATTCTCTAAATTCTTTAAATATTTTCTTTTTTTTTCAGATTGTGGCATTTGTATTGGGAATGCAAGGGGGATACACGAAATACCCATGTTTCCTCTGCAAATGGGATAGCCGAGCGGATGAGAAGCACTATGCACAGCGTGAATGGGCATCCAGAGAGAATTTTGAACCTGGGTCGCATAATGTCGTTTCAGTGCCCCTTGTACCACCAACAAAAATTTTGCTCCCACCACTTCATATTAAGCTGGGCTTGATGAAAAATTTCATCAAATCAATGAATAAGGAGGGTTCAGCATTCTGATATATCGAGAGTAAATTTCCTCATATATCTGATGCTAAACTAAATGCTGGGGTTTTTGGTGGTCCTCAAATTTGAACTTTGATCAAGGATACTCAGTTCAAAAACGCAATGACTCCAACTGAGAAGAATGCCTGGCAGGCATTCAAATCAGTTGTCACTGATTTTCTTGGCAAGCGTAGAAGTCCAGAATACGAGTCCATTGTCGAAAACTTGATGGAAGCTTTCAAAGCTCATGGGTCGCGCATGTCCATAAAAATGCACTTTTTGTGGTCCCACCTGGACTATTTTCCTGAAAATTGCGGGGATTATAGTGAGGAACAGGGTGAACGATTTCACCAAGATATCAAAATAATGGAAGAGAGGTAACAGGGAAACTGGGATATCAATATGCTGGCAGACTATTGCTGGTGTTTGAAGCGAGACGTGCCCGAAGAAAAACACAGACGGAAAGCCAAAAAAACTTCATTCCTTCCTCAATAAACTTTTTTCTATATTCATTGTATGAATAAAAGTATTTATTCACACAATGTTTTCATTTTTCACGAGTGTTCTTATAATATTACTCGTATCTACAGTGTTTAAGCTAAAAAAATCAATAAATTTGTGGATAAAATTGGACTTATAATAAATGGCCAATAGAGAAAAAAACCTGACCTGATTGAGGAAAACCAATGTCATTTTCGAATTCAGCATGGTCGAATTATATAATATGAGTTGAAAAAACCCTCACAGCAGACAAAAAAATTTCATATGCATACCAGTGTTATTGATAAGTATGTTCAGCATCTTTTGACCTTAGGTGGCGGTAAATTTGAACCAACATTTCTGCCTTTTCTTTCCCTAACCTATTTCACATTTTACTCCATACCAAGCCAAACATTGAAAAAAATCTTTCCAATGATCCAGAACTGGCTGAACAACTATGAAGAGATCTCATAAATTTAGCAAAACCTAATGGTAACCTGGTCTCTTTTTTTTTCTTTCATTTCAACAATTTTCCACCAATTACTAGCTGATGTAGAGCTCACTATACTATCTTTGAATAAATAAGGAGGAAAAATTAGTGCATCTTTTAAGCAGAATGCATAATATCCTGTCATGTATTCGAATTTATTTCAATCAGCCATTCTTGAACTCTATTCAGTTTTTGTCCTGAAAAATAATAGAAGTGTATGGAAACAAAAATAAAGCTAATAATATAGATTATCTAATTTATGCTAATTGTTATCTAATATGGCAATGCCAGATGATTTGATTCAGATTAGAGAAAACTCTTCTGCCCATACAGTTGAGTTATCTATGTTTTATATATTGATAGTAGTTAAGCATTTAGGTCCTATTTACCTTCATACTTTGGGTCAGTTATATTTGCCAAAAGATGACATGGCTCCATAGCTTTTTAAATCTCTTAATAATATCTTCTTTGTATGGAGCTAATTTTTTATCTTGGATTAAAGTGAGCCAAATTTCAACAGCATCAGATAATGTTGTATTATCAGCCTGCAACTGTAACAAAAAAATAAAAACTATAAAGTTATATATGGCTGAATGAAAACATCTGTAAACATTTAGAATTATGTATTGTTAGAATTTATTTTTTGGGATTACAAGTTACAACACATAAAATGAAGTGTATTTTAATTATTTATTAGTAGTGCTTTAGTACAGGATTCTATAAATAAAATGTGCACTATAAGTCTATAAAATATCTTTAAATTAATATTGATATTTAAAGTTAAGTAATTTTAACTGCATAATATAAACACACCTTATCTAGAGCATTTCCAACAAGTAAGAGTTGTGACTGTAAATTGAGTGCCTCTCTCTGTATAGATAAGTTATCTATCAATTTTCCAATGTTGTGATCAATGTCTTCAATATGCTCTCCTCTTATTTCTATATATAGAGAGTAATTTTACAAATAGGTTTTTATGCATGCTAACTGAGAATTCCATCTGGTTTCATTTGGTAGTTGCAGCATCATACCTCCCTTCTCCATTAACCAACCCTAAAATATAAATTTTTATTACAAATATTGCTGGATTTGACAGCATAAATAAATAGCCTATGCAACTTATTAATGAGTCGTGAATTAGGATTCACACTGGTGACAGTGGTAATGCATAAAAGTAAAGCTGACAGTAGCTAATTTATTGGATTTGTTTTTAGCTTACATGAGGTTGGTGATGGTTTTGGAAATATTTGTTAATTTCTACAACATGCTTGAGAACTGATTTTGGGGAGATCTTTTTCTACCAAGTTTAGATGGTGTGCTGAACAGCCATAAGTAATAAGACTGTAGTTGTCCTCCTTAAGAATTTCTCTCATTCTTATCATTTTGGTTCTGTTATCAGTGCATATAGCAAATACCTGAAAATAAAATGTCATAACTCATAAGGAACTGAGCATTTGAGTACACCAAGGTGGAGAATTACATTCAGTTTATAACTAAAATAAAATGTACCTACAAAATAGTTATACTTACACATCAATGCCATATATTTCTTTAGTTTTTGTTATTGCTTCTCTAGCTAACTGTGCACAATATTTTGCTGTCTTTTTTGTACTTCCAGCATCTACTGCTGAAATCAGATATGGTTTTTTTCCATTATGAATACTGTGCGCAATAATAGGATCATTACCTACTAAACATCCAGCCATCTTGTATAAGGGTAATGGTACAGTCATCAAGATTAAGGTCATTCTTCATTTCATGGATTACTTCATCATTAACTTTTATTAACAGATCAGATGCCAACCTTTTCCTATTTGGTGGTTCATATCCTAATCTTAGACCTTTGATTAATTCTATAAATTCTTTTTTTTCTAAAACGTTGAAGGGTATGTTAGCTTAAAAAAAGAACCTTGCAACTTGTAAACCAAGTTCTTCCTTTTGGTCCACAGTCATTCTTACCACAAATGGTGTAATTGATCTTTGCCTTTTATGCTTTATTGGTGTTGAATGATAGAATGTGGATGATGAAGAACCTGCACTAGTGTCACTCATTTCAGGCACATTTTCACTTATAATCTTTGCCAGAAGCCAAAGTTGGAGGAAGTGAATCAGTTTCAACTGATGCTCCAAATTCGAGTCTTGGCATACCTCTTGCCTCATTTTCAAAACATTCCACTTTTCTTTTACTGCATTTCTCTAGATGATGTTTCACTCTCTCAATTTTTCGAGTAATACTTTCTTTGCAATAATTGCATAGTACTCTAGTAGGCTGATCACTTAATAAAGTCACCTCATCCCCATTCGCTAGCTTTAGATCTTCCACCTCTATAACTCTGAGTTTGGCATCTTAAAAATTTAAATTTGAGTTAGGTCTAAATAAAGCTGAAATCTGCTGTTAAGAAATAAAGGAAAGATCTAAATTTAAGATGGAGAAAATTCTAATATGTCATTATTATCTCTCATATCTAAACTTTCTATGAAATAAAGATGTCTTTTTAATATATAATGTAGATTAGATAAATAAGTTAATAAAATAATAGATATATTAGGAACTACATAATTATCAAACCTTTCTAAAAAAAATATTCAACCCATCAAAAAAACAAAAACCCAGTTGGGTTGTTTTTTTTATGAAAAACCCAAGGTTTTGCCAACCCTGCAGTTAGGGTACTTAAATATATGTAAATGATACAATAAGAACCGATTAGTGATTGAAATGACTCAAAACTGCTTATATACCTAGGTAGGTTTTTAAGTACTTGGGTATCTGGGTCTATACCATGCTAGGTTGTACTGAGTCTATAATTATAGAAGTGTGAAGCAATTCTAGAAGAGGTACCAGTAACTCGTGTATACACTCTAGAGAAGGTAAGAACAATTAGTAAAATTGGGTTGAACAATTAGGTTATTAATTATGATTAATTATTATTAGATTAGGTTATTAATTATGAGCTCTCTCCAAATTGTATCTAGATTCTTAAATTTTACCAAAATCTTATTTCTTTAGCCTGGCCAAGCCAAGGAAATATTTTGAGTAAAATTTTAATCTAGAGATAACTCTGAGATAGCCCATAAACCATGCACACATTTTCAGATCAGCAGACATTATGGTGACATCATGACACCAGTGACCTAATGATATCATGGATGGTATAATGATAATGTCACCATGATGTCCACTGATCTAAAAATGTAGGCATGGCTTATGGGTTGTCAAGGAGCACTGTCTAGATTATAAAGTTTTATGCCCAATGTACTAGTGAAAGGGTTTACTAGAATTAGTGCAAGAATTCTTTTCCAAAGTATATTAGTACAAGACCAGACTTCAGAATTCTAAAAATTCTCATGCAATACTCCTATTTTTGGCAAAATTCTCACTTCCCAAACTATGAAATTCTTGTTTATATTATTTTCTAAATCTTATGCTAACAAACTTTAAATTAGAGAAAATTCTCACATTAATTTCAATCAAATAATGTTAAATTTTAGTTTAAACTTCCATTCTCACGTTGAGCTTAAGAATTTCAGTTAAAACTCTTACCAAACCCATTGGATGCAAATAATTTGAGTCAAAACTCTTCCCCAATACCAATGGAAAATATCAAGCAGATTTTTCAGGCTGGGTGTAAACCTTCAAAATATTATGAAAGATTTTTTCATATCACATTCAGACTTCCACAATTTAGAAGGCAAGAACTTTCTGAACACTGTCATGCAGATTTTATAGTTTTGGCATTTTCGGGTCTGCCTGGAACAGATCTCGACTTGTCTTTGGTCCTAGTTAACTAACAATGATGTGTGTGTGTATATATAGGGCTCCAGTGAGTACATAGGAGAAATTTTTCCTAATCTAAAAAAATCAAACTAGTCAAGGAGTTGCTTATCTACTTTAACATGGGGCTACCTCGATTTGGGGTCAACTTGGAACATCTCAATTTGACCTTTGTAGGCTTTGGCCTAGTTCACTACAGCTCAAACCTAAATGAATCGACTCACCATTGGCCTACAGACGTAACTTCAGAGATCATAAAAGTCTCTTGCTTGAAAAGTTTAATTAAATATTAATTTGTGTTACTTCTACATAATAAATAAAAGAAAGCAAATGCAAATTAAATCAATACACAAAAAAACTAATATCTTCTAGAATGACGAATACTGCGTAGATTCCTTTCTTCACAGCTGATCTTTGTTATGAAACGTATTTATACGATCCTTATGTATCTGGCTTCTTTACCAAATTACTTGCAAACTATAATTTTATTTAAGAATATAGGCTGCATTTAAGAATTTTGTCTTTCAAAGCAAATAAAAAAAAAGTTTTTTATTAAACAAAAAGTTGTAAATATAAGGACACGAAGACGCTCATATACTACATTTAAGTCTCAGATTAAATCCACGTTTACAGATTGGAACAAATACAGCAGCTGATCAGTATAGGTTTCAGAAAATTTTCAGGGTTACGAAGCAATTTGGGAACAGTGAGAAATGTAACCATTTTGGAACTAAAAATTTTAGTGAAGTCGAAATTATTATTAAAGTACAGTAATAAATATTCACTTATTTTTGTTTTTATTATGTTCTAACTTTCTTAATCATAATATGTACTGCAAAAAATATTTTTTGCATGACATAAAAATTACTATTTAGTTTTCCTCTCAAAACGAATCTCAATGTAAATTTCGAGTTTGTTTAAAAAAATAAAAAAAATATAATAATAAATAAAGTTGCAAGTTGCACATTGTCCGGAAAATACATGAAAAAGTTTAAAAAAATAATAATAAAGTGCATATATGCAATTGCAATGTTGATCAATTGTTGCAAAGTGCCAGCCCCCTTCTCCCCCGGGGGTAATGGGGGAGGGGGTTAGCCCCCAAAGTTGCATAAAGGGGGGTGAGGGGGTTTTAGGGGAGAGGGAGAATGACCTCCCCCCAAAGGGGTAACCCAGGCACCGAAGGTGCCCTCGCCATATGCGAGTTTGTGAAGCACAAGCAGTGAGCCGAAGACTCTGCTTGTTTAAAAAAGAATATTTTAATTGAATGTGCATCATTTATTTCATGAGTTTAATTATGAAATTTATCCCACAGTAAATTCTATCTTGAAATATATTTCAAAAAATATTTTCTGTAATCACTGAAACTTAATTTGGCTCTAACTGCTCATCTTATTTTATATACTGGTACACAATGTTGGGCACATTACTTTCTATAAGTAACGGCGCTACCTCTACCATTACATTGATAAAAAAGTAACGTCGTTACCGCTTCAGTTACTTCTATGAAAAAGTAACGCGTTACCGTTACCGCTACCGTTACTTTTAAGAAAAGACTAAAGAGTAGAAAAGCCTTAATAATACCAAATTATACTCTATATGACTAATATGAGTATGACCAAAAAATCAAAACATAAACTCAAATAAAAAAAATGGCCTGTCCCAAAAAACTAATCTTGCAGATTTTTCTAGGAGTGTGTTGTTCGAATTCAGGAACACTAGTTTTTCAAAATTGGCAGCTGATAGTCTTCCTCGTTTGGAGGAGCTAACAGCTAATAAATGATCAGTTTGAAAGTAACGAGTCGCGAGTAACGATTGAAATCGCTCTAAAAAGTAGTGCCGTTACCATTTTCGTTACATCTCGAAAGTAACGGCGTTACCGCTACAGCTACTAAAAAAGTAACGCCGTTACTCCTAACACTGCTGGTACATATATTAACGTGCGAAAATTGAGGAAGCTCAGACACGGGCAGTAAATACTTTAGATGTATTTAAATAATAAATACATTACTTGAAAATAAAAGTAATTAAATACTAAATAAAATACAGGTTTTCAGAAAGTATTTAAATACTAAATACATTACTCCTAAAGTGTATTTAAATACATTTCAAATACAATATAGATACTTTAAAAAAAACACACAAAATCACTGCAGCCATGTTACAAATGTTGTCCTCGTCTAATATGATCAATAGGCTAAGGCTAATTACACAGTTAGCGCTGAACTTTACACAACCACATATGACGATGCCTCAGGATAGACTGCCGGCTGCCGCACTGCAGCTGTGAGTCTGTGGCAATCGCCACTAGAGCAGGCTGGAAGTTCCATTGTTTAAGGTGCTTCCAGAAAGTTCCAGCCTGCTGAGCCTAGAACTTTCTGGAAGTACAAGCACCTTGAAAAATATTTTACTGTGTTCTGTGGTACAGATTAAATACTGGGTGGTTTGTACTGTACATCCTAGCAAAATTGAACAGTTCACAAAAAGGTATTTTAAAAATGTATTTAAAAACAGATATTTACAAATACTAAATACTTTTCGAAAGTATTTAAATACGTAATTAAATATACTTTCCAAAAAGTATTTATAAATACATGTATTTAAATACATCTTTAAGTATTTTCAAATACATTACTGCACATGTCTGACTGGAAGCTTAAAACAGAACTACAATGGAAATGTTACAAAATCGTTTCTGTTAAGTCAAGACCACCTTGGTCAAATTGTGAGTCACAGGAATCAACCCTCAAGTCAATCTGAAAGGTCTTTTGTTTTCAACATAGGTCAAGAAAAACATTAATTTTTCTAGGCCTAAACAGAGATGGGCAAACAAACAAACAAACAAACACTTTGTTTCAGACTCAACAGGTACAAATATTATACAAAAGGTCTATAGAAGATTAAGAGATAATTGTCTAGGGCACTGACTAAGTAGGCCAGTGAATCACTGTGTGTAATGAACATACAATTGCCTACGCCAATGCTTCCAGATTTGAGATTTATAAAATATATCGAAGACCAGTCCACTAACCATGGTTTCTATTATCTTATTGACTGACTCACCAATCCTAATCAATAGTCATAAATCTAAATACAAAATTGCGAATGATACTGGGACAGTTAGGCACCTTATTGACTACAAACAGTATACTGACACTAGTGTTAGAAAATCTAGAAGAGGAAGAACCATTGTTGTCCCAAGGCGATATGATGACTAAGCTGATTGATGCAGCATTGCTTTTATATACTAAGTTAAGGTGTATATATATCCATCTCATAATTGTAAGGTTAGTGAAAAATTCACTTAATAAGAGCTAGCATTTTTGGGCTCTTGTGGCATCAGTGTTCGGGACGCTGGTGGCATCATTTTGGGGCGCTGCGCGTCTTTTCTACTCGTTTGTGGGATGTCGTACGTACAGGGTGTGGTCTTGTAGAGAGCTCTCTTGCAATTCAGTTTGGTTGTTTAGATACAAGATTGTTGCACCGTGCAATAGTCCAGGTTGCGTTGTTGTTGCAAGGTTGAGAAAGAAGACCATAAATAGTACCCTTTTTGTTTACATTACATTCATGTAACTAAGGTCTAAGGTAGGCCCGCATCGAGTCAGCAACCCTGAGGTTACCCTGAGGTAGGACCTAATAGGATCTCAAATCCGTAAGTTTTAATTTAGCTTAACTTGGGCTTCAGGTAGAACTGGCCCTTTAGAATTTGGCCGTTCACGGCTCAGCTGGGATTTTGAACCCGACAAATAAATAAAATAACAACTAGAAAGAGCACCATTTACAAGTTTTGGCGTCCTTAATAAACAGTAATGTATTTGATAAATACTTAAATACGTATTTAAATATAATTTGTTTTATAAATACATTTTTCTCAGGGTATTTAAATGCATATTTAAAAACATTGTTATTGGTGTATTTTGTAATTATAAATACATATTTTCAAATACATTTTTAAATACATTTGCTAAATATCAGTTTATGTGACGTATTTTGAGTAACTCCTTAAAATTCTTTTATTGCGACTAGTATCAACAGTTACTAATAATGGCAGTAATTTTGTAAAGGTGTTCCGTGAATTTGGAGTCATAACCTCATCCGCTTCCACTGAACTGACTGAAGCTCTAGAAAGCGAACGTGATGACAACCGAAAATGAGGACCGAATTGATGAGACAGAGGAAAAAATTGTCTTCGTAACTCCAACAGATACCGCCGAAGAGTCTTCCGAATATGAAATTATTTTCTCCAATCATGTCAGATGTGCTTCCCACACTTTGAGTCTTGTTGCAACAACAGGTGCTAAGCTTGTTATGAAGACACCACAGTTTGCATCATTAACTCATGCTGCTATGGGCAAAGGTACAGCTGTGTGGAATAAGGCTGGTGGACCGAAATCCGCCTAAGTTATCCGGGATGTAATACGCTGCTGTTTGAGGTCACCATGCTCAACGCGTTGGAATTCTCTATATGATAGTCTTGACGAAGATGCTCAAATACTGCAATCCTCTTCTTGCCGCAGTAACTCAGGGTTTCAAGACTAGATTTTCTTACTATTTGGATCTTGAGCCCAGAGTTAATGATGCAGTTGTCTCAGCAGTCTCTCATCCCTTCTTCAAGCTCAGATGGGTAGGCTTGAAAAAGAGTTGGGACTACCAAACCACGACAGCAACTGTTCGTGATAAGCTTATCAATGTGGTCAAAGATAGGTATAACCGACGATGTGAAAAGGGGCTCACCTCTCACCTTGGAAAATGATGATGAGTATTTTCATTTTCATAAGACACTATAGCATCACAATCTGGAGAGGAAACTCCAGACATGGCCGTCATCAGATATTTGAACGATGCAGATACCAACTTGTCCTACCTGTTCAACGACAAAGCCATTCAGAAGGCCTTCGTCAAGTACAACACTACGCTGTCTTCTTCAGCTCTAGTAGAGCGTCTTTTTTCTTTTGCCGGAATAATTCATTCACCCAGGAGAGGGAAGCTGTCCGACGGACTTTTTGAGAGCTTGACAATGATGGAAGCGAATATGTAGTGGAATGAAAGTGCTCAGAGGCTTAGGTCCGGGGTGGGTGGATTTTTTTCCATTATTGGGAGTATTTTAATCTCTCATGTTTTTTGTAAATCGAGAATTTAATTATTTTTCCTGTAACTGTTCCAAACTGTACTGTGTTATGTTTATTATGATTTATGTAGTCCCTTCTTTCTGTTTTCTGTTGCCTCTCTCTGGATTGCTTTTGTTGCGGATAGGAAGCCTCAAACTAATATAACAATAATAAACACTGAAAATGGAATGTGCTTAGGATGTATTTAGATTGTATTTAAATACATTTTTGAAGTAATGTATTTAGTATGTAATTACATTCCAGTTTACAGTAATGTACTAGGGGCACTCAATATATTTTGCCTCACCCTTTTTTCTTAGCTAAATAATAGGCCATGGGGGCCGTAAGTGTGAACTTTCTGCGCTTCATATAACCGGATTTTTCCAGTTTGAACCTCCCCTCCTTGTATAAAGCCGCTTTTAAACACCCTTGTATAAAACCGATGGTTAACGCATTACAAAAATGCGCTTGACTGTGTTACCCCACCCTCCATACAGTCCGGATCTGGCACCTTCAGACTTCCATTTATTTGGGCCAATGAAGGATGCTATTCGTGAAAGAAAGTTTCAGAGTGATGATGAGGTTGTTGAGGAGGTTAAGAGGTGGCTCCAATGGAACCCAGCGGACTTTTACCAGCAAGGAATAAAGGCCCTTGTTTCGAGGTGGAGGAAAGCCGTAGAAAAGGATGGAGATTATGTGGAAAAATAAAAACTTGTAAAAAAAGTATGTAACTACGTGTGTACAAAATTTCTGGAACTTAAAGGAAACTTGGGGTAAAAAAAAGGTGTGGCAAAATATATTGAGTGGCCCTCGTATTTGTTATTTAAATACAAATTTGCGTGGTATTTAGTATTTAAATACATTTTAACTATTTATGCCCATCTCTGGGCCTAAATGTATTTAATTTTATACTTCAAGATTAAATTACAGACGATTAAAACGCATCATAACCTTTCCATGTCGAAATACCTTTTCACCTTTCAGGATCTGTGACCCGTAATTTTTTGATCTAGAAATTAATTACTGTATTTAAAAAAAATACTTTAGAAAATTAGGCTATTCCGACCATTTTATTGATAAAGTGTCGTATTTACAAAGGAAAACTATTACAGTTATAGCAATATAACAAGAGAATAAGATGAAGTGTAATTGAAGGTACCTTGTAATATTCATTATAATATAAAGAAACTTTTAATTAGATTTCTAATAATTTGGGAAAAGTCATCAAACCCAGCTAACTAAAGGCAAAGGCAATGGAGGGTGTATTTATGCTGTATAATAGTCCTAAGATATATAGGCGAAACTATAAATATAAAAATAAGATTTTATCAACAGTGATAGGCTCTATAATATAACAATTGGAAACAATAATACTGTAATTGTTTTGTTAAACATAAACAGAAGTTAAACCATTTAATAACGTTGATGGAATCGAAATTCTAGAAAAAAATCACAATATAGAAGAAAGAAAAAATTATGAGTCATTTTATATTTATTTCATGGGACAATCTGCTTCAAAACCATGTTCGAGACAGATGAATTTGTTTACAATACAATGAAACATACAAAAGGTAAAATGAAATGAATTAGCAGAAGTGTGATGCCCAGAGAAATACAACTGTGTCTGGAAATGTTGACGGAAGGGAAGGAAGTGTTGCTACAGCTATACGTATATGCACACGAGGTTTGTTCAAAAGGTATCCGGACTGATGTGATTATAGACAGAATATGATACTTATAAGGTTTGGGGCTTAATCTCCCTCAAAGTACGCTCTTTCTGAAGCCACACACTTTGCCAAACGATCCTGCCACTGTTGAAAACGTTTTTCGAAAACACTTTTCGGAATGGCCAAAAGCTGCTCCATCGAATTTCTTTTAATGGTCTCAACATCATCGAATCGGTGTCCTTTCAGGGTTTGTTTGAGCTTCGGAAACAAAAAAAAGTCGCATGAAGTCAAATCCGGCGAATATGGAAGCTGCTGTACTTGAGGGTAACATTTCCGATCAAAAATTGCTGGACAAGTTGCGAGGAGTGAGATGGCGCGTGGGAGTCCGGAGACTGGCTGCTTCATCACGATAACGCGCCATCTCACTCGTCGCAACTTGTCCAGCCTGAGGCCATTGTAAATAATTTTAAAAACTTAACCGATAAGATTTAAAAAAAAAAAACTGACATAGGAATGGTTGTAGGAATTCTCCCAAGAATGCATGCCAGTGGATGTACTTTAACTAAAGCTGTTAGCATAAACAATGGAGTTAAATGTATTTGCGAGAAAAAAAAGGAATAAAGTTTGTTGATTTTTTGCTTACATTTTTCGATAACGGGGAATACTTTGGCTCGGATGGGATTAATTTTAATTTAAAGGGTAAGAAGAAATATGGCCATCTTCAGAACATTAACTTGTATAGTCTTTTTAAATTAGGATCCTCAACCAGTAATTGATCCTACTCCACCAGTAGTTAGTCCTACTCTGCCAGTCCTACTCTGCGACCACAATTTGATTAAATCTGACCCCAGGGTTCCAATTAATACTCGAGAAAAGACGCACGAAAGGTTGGATTTCTCTACAGCAAATTTTGAAAGTTTCCGAAGTAGTTTAGACACTCTTGAAGTTCTAATAAGTGAGGATGTCAATGTCACCTCCCAGCACCCAATGTCAATGTCAATGTCACCCTCCCTACATAAATACTTTGTATTCTGGTTGAAGCTTGGTCATGTCAGAAATTGACGTTGTACTGACGTAGTCACAACGTAAAACTTAAATGTTATATTGTAACGTTGATACAACGTTTCATAATGATGTTGTATACGGGTGAAGTGCAAGTAAACTTCTGACGTAATCTTTTGTACGTAGCATAGACGTTGTCTGCACGTAAGGTTTTACATCCATAGCATATAGTTTCGCATTACATTATCCTTTGTTACAAAATTGTAACGGAGTTACATACGGCATACTACTATTTCAAATAGGGCACCTTTGTTGGACCGAATTCTATCCTTGAATCGTTGAGATAACGTTGTATCTATGTAAAGTTTACATAATATCACAACGTTGTGAAGACGTAACTGAAACCACACAAATTTACGTTGTATCTACGTCACAGTGCTAAAATGCAACCTTGTGACAACGTTGTACCTAAGTAAAATTGTTAGCTGGGCTGGAGCTCATGTAGGGATCAATTTAGAAAATTACAGCGCACTTTTATATCCACTAAAATAGTTTCCTCTTTGTCAACCAAGATGCCGAAATGGGTTAATAATGAAATTAGCATTGTTATAACGGAATGAAATAGAGCCAACAAACTACTTAAGTCACATTCCAACCAGACTAATTCAGAAAATTATGTGACGTCGGAGGGATAAATCCTTAATTACATGAGCTAAATGTGAGGAAGATAGAGTTGTTTCTTTCTGTAAAGTTAACCCTAAAGAGATTTTTGCCCATGTTAACAGCAGGAAGCCAATTAAAAATTCTGTAGGTCCCTAAAAGATAGAAATATGGCACAAATTCAGTGACATAGATATAGCCAAAGGTGGGCAGTTGCGCCGCAAAAAGTTGCGGCGCAACATTTTTTGGTTTGCGCTTGCGCTGCGGCGCAACTTTTTGAAAAGGGTTGCGCTTGCGCGTGCGGCGCAACTATTTCAGCAGAGTTGCGGTTGCGGTTGCGGCGCTACAAAAATCGTTGCGCGTGCCCACCACTGGATATAGCTAATATGTTAAACGAGTTCTTCGTTACAGTCTTCACGGAAGAAGACTTAACCGAAGTACCAAATCTCCGAATTACGTTTGACGGTGGCTATGACAGGGCAGGATTAACCATTAAGCAAAATAAGCCCGTGCTTAGGGCATCAAGGGAAGGGGGGCACCACAGAAATTTTCCATCGTCGGATTTACCATGGATTTATTATACTATTATAATCGCGGCTTATAGCCTATAAGCTGTTGAAAACTGAATTATATATTCATATATAGTATTTTTTTTCATTGTTTGAATTTGGAGTGAACAACAACTCTTTTGAGAGAATAAATATATTTCGTTGTAATCACACACTTTACGCTTTGCGTTATTATTTTGTTTATATCAAATCTTTGAGCGCCATATTAAAAATACATATAGATTAAATATTTTCGTGTGCTATAGGAAGTTATTCTGAACGTGTGATTTGTGCATATAATATTAAATATATATTTTACATAATCATTTGGTATTGTTTTACAGAAAGATTTAGGTTTATAGAATTGTAATATAAATTAATATTAAAATAAAAGAAACTATAAACTCTCTATATTGCTGTTGTATCAAGTGATGTTTATCACGGCCATTATAATAATAAGATATACTGACCTAAGTTAATTAGCGTTGAAGAAGTTTATCTGTTGCTCTCTCTTCTTCTCTAAGGTAAGTCTATGAAGTGTACTTTATTTGTATATATAACAATATTTTATCATACACGTATCTTTATTTTATAATTTATTTATCTATTGTCATAACAGTATAAAAGAATTTAGATTGTAATAACCAGAGTGAATAATTTGTAATGTATATATAACATCAAACGTAGTTAGGACAATTTAGGCCCTAAACAAATGTTCATATTTCCTATAATTAAATATTGTGTTTTAAATAAATAAATAAATGTAAATATAAAATGTGGCTCGTTAATAGTGAAATGTTAATATTGATATTTTTATAGATTGCGTATTATTAATTCTAATGTTAAGTATTTTATTTATAGGTTTCGGTTCCTTCTTTCGGTTCCTTCTTTCGGTTCCTTCTTTCGGTTCCTTCTTTTGGTTCCTTCTTTCGATTTGATTTGTATTCAACATTTCGAGTTGATATTTCGGTTGAGTTATATTTAATTGCCACTTATATTTAAATTGCCACTTTGGTTGTGTACGGTTCCCATTTTGTCTTTCTGAGAATAAAAGAACAAAGCCAAGATTGTGATATGTGTAACTGTGTTGATTGCCACATAATATACAAATAAAATATTCTTTTTATTTCTGTATTTTACAGACCCCAAGAACCAAGATGAAACGTGTTCAGTTAAGTGGTGCACAAAAGCGAAAACTATCAAAAGAGAAACAAGAGAAGACTTTGGATTTAGAGTCCAAGACTGCAAAGCTGACTGATTTCTTCACACAAGTTCCACGACCACAACGTCAACATGATGTACCGATTCTGAATCAAAACCAATCTCCGTCATCAGAAGTGGACACAAATACCACTTTGATCACTTCAAAATCAAAATATGATGACGTTGGAATCACCGAGGTGTCACAAGCAGGTTCATCTACCACATGTCTCACTACTGATCTCACTTTGCTTGTAAATTCTCTTGATACCTCTACTGCAAATGTTGATTCAAGTTGCTTTACAAGACATTCTGGGGTTGAAATAATTGCTGAAAATGAAAGTTTAGTGGACCATGGTGATGGTGGTGAAATGAATCAGTCTGCAGAAGATGAAGTAAATATAGCAAAAGATCCAGGGTTGTGGCTTGATTTCTCTGCTGATGATGTGGCTTATTGGATTGCTTGTGGACCCAGTGACTGTCAACACCACAATGGGCCATTTGACAAGTCTTACCGGCATTTCAGTAGTGGCAAACCAGCAAGATACTGTTCACAAAAACATTTCGTTGGGACAAAAGCCAATGGTGAGAAATACAAGAGAGAGTGGTTATTGTATTCACCATCAACAGGATCAGGGTTGTAAAAAGATGATTGATGCTTACCCAGAGGACTTGAACACTAATTTCTCTGCTGAGCTTCAGCAGTTTCACTCATATGTGTGCCATAAGTTCAGTGCAAAAAAAAAAGTAAAAACAAGATTCAGTCATGCTGAACTTTATAAAATAATTGTAGAAGACAATATTGAGTGTGCCTTCCCAAATGTAGAAATTGCCTTTCGTATATTTTTAACATTAATGGTCACAAATTGCTCAGCTGAGCGTTCATTTTCTCAGTTGAAGTATATTAAAAATACCAACAGAACAACTATGCAACAAGGCAGGCTGGATGCCTTATCTCTACTAGGTATAGAAGCAGATGTGTTACGTAAGATTAGTTTTGAGGATCTGATCAAAGACTTTGCAATTAAAAAAAGTAGAGAAAACTTTTCAAATATAAATGAAGTGG
Organism: Bathynomus jamesi; assembly: GCA_023014485.1. Taxonomy (NCBI): domain Eukaryota; kingdom Metazoa; phylum Arthropoda; class Malacostraca; order Isopoda; family Cirolanidae; genus Bathynomus; species Bathynomus jamesi. The sequence continues at coordinate 161,569 of JAJOZX010002925.1, forward strand.
AAGTATACAAAAATAAACATTATTTTCCATCTTACTGTAAGTTTTGTTTCATTTAAAAAAATAAAATTTTATTTTATGGTTTATTTTTGTTTATATTTTGAATTACATATATATGGGGCACCAAAATCTTTTAAGTGCTTAGGGCCTCTAAAGGTCTTAATCCGGCCTGTGGCTATCCCTTAGAGACCATACGTTTTACGAGAAATGAGGTACAGTAACTAATTGACAAAATAAATAAATACAAATCACCCGTCCTGGCTTATTTCTTCCGAGGGTATTAAAAGAGGTCAGCCATACTATTGTTGATGATTTAGTAACCATATTCAAACAATCATTCAAAATAGGGATAGTTCAAACCGACTGGAAATTAGGAAACATAACACCAATCTTTGAAAAGGGGCGACAGGCAAAATCTTTGTAATTACCGCCCGATCAGTTTAACGTCAGTTGTCGGCAAGCTGTTGGAATTCATTATTACAGAACGTATCGTGTATCATCTTGAATCAAACAATTTAATTTTTGATTCTGAACATGGATTCAGACGGCATAAATCTTGTCTAACAAACCTGTTATCATTTTCACTTCTCTTATGTAATAAATAAACTGAATCTCATTAATTTTGCATAAAAACTTTCAGGCTTCCAGCATATTCAGATTAGAATACTATGACTGTATTAATGCCATATCATATATCTGAATTGTACAGATAAATATGGAAAAATACAGTTTTGCAAATGCGATCGAACAAACTCCAAATACTTTCGATGACATTCATTTCCTTTCGTCAACGCATCGATATTTTTGATAGAAAAATCGTATGAACATATCATCGACCAAATGGGTATGAAAAAGATGCGAACTATTTCGACAGAGCAGTAGAAATGATAGTATGCGGTATAAATACATATAGTAGTAGTATTTAAGACATTACGAAGGAAACTAAATGATGGAGCGTTATTTGTTTGACAACTATGATTGCATGTTTGACAATAATCAAATCATTTAGTGGCTCAAAAGTGCTGCATTATTTATTAAAGACAGCTATAATAACACCTGCTATCAACCAGCTTTGTTCCGCAAAGGTCGAATGCTTTATTACAATCTAGCTTTTGGTGACATAAACAAATGTGCATTAGCCGATTTCCTCCAGTTCCTTTCGACCATTATAGGCGAGGTGTTTCTGGCCAATACCTCTTGTCATATTCATGCCGTTTTCAAAATTCTCATCAAGTAATAAAACATTTGCCTCCTCATTGTTTCTTCTTTCAGTGCGTTGAAGGCAATGCTGAAAAGAAGGTTTCGTGACCAACAAGATGTCATACGAGAGCAGAGAGGGCGAGAGAGGCCGGAATAACACTTATTCACTAGATGGAAAACCACTTATATCGGGTAGCCTCAGAGGTCACACCAAACGTGTCCATCGAAATTTTGAATAACTGTTATAGACATTGCACAACGTACCTACTCAAATGTCTTGATAGAGTAGATATTTGGAAATGAGTAAACACTTACGTTATTGTTTACGTCTCTGAAATGTGTACGTAACCTAACAATTGTATTTTAAATTGTTAAATACATTGTTATAACATTGTTGTTGTTAGGTAGGAGACAAGAAGTGCTGGAACTCCCGTTTCTTCTGTCACTGTTCTCTTTGGCTGATCTTTTCCTGTCTCATCTACCTGTGAGCAGTTCAGCATGCTGTCAAACACACACTTCTCCCTCTATTCTTCACTACACATACACAGTGGCGGTCCTAGCTTACATGACGCCCTGGGCGAACCTCACCTTCAGCGCCCCCCCCCCCTGTTCGCCAACACACACACATTCGAATCCCCCCAAAATAAAGGACAGACATAACTCTTTCACAAAATAACTTTTTATTGGACTAATTGTTGGAACTTCAGAACCAAAACAAAGACTCAAATTTCTGAATTTTACAAATCCTTCATCACGTAAATAGAATAACTCACTTAAGAGAATGTAATTATGATACTATGAACAGGAAAAATACAAATTAAATTGCACAACTGCCATAAATAAACTAGAGAATCAAATTTCTAAATTGTACAAATGCTCTATCACATAAATAGAATAAGACACTTAAGAGAGGGTAATTATTATGCTACACTTTGAACAAGAAACAAAATAAATTGCACCACAGCACAACTGCCATCTAAAGCCTGACTCTTCTTACCTTCCTTGATGCAAAGTCATGACTTAAATCATCATATGAAATCTGCTCAGCAATTGTATGATTTATACTGATGATGGCCAGACCGGTAAGGCGTTCCTGTGACATAGTTGACCTCAGGTAGGATTTGATGAGCTTCAGCTTTGAAAAGCTCCTCTCTGCTTCAGCAACAGTGACTGGAAGAGTAAGACCAATTCTGAGAGCAGTCCACAAATTTGGATATATTTCAGAGAGCTCCCTTTCATGGATAAATGTCAGCAGTTCAAGCAAGGATATGGTCTTTGATGGCAAGTCAGGCAAGTTCTTCAGCTCCTGTGCAAGCTCTCTGCCATCCAAGTCAGATTGTCCCTTAAAGTGTAGTGTAGTACTAAGGTTCACACATTGTTCTGTCAGCTCCTCAAATGTGAGATTTTGGAAATGTGTCAGCACTCCAAACTTCTCTCCCACAATTTCCAACGTGGAAAATCTTTCCTGAATGGCTGATGTTGCAGCATCAACCACTGCATTGAAAAATGTCACCTCCAGCTTCTTCAAAGCATCAATCAAGGGCTCATCAGATGCTTCATAGGAGAAGTGCCGCTTTGTGGACCTCAGCCGTTTTTGTTTTAACACAGCCTCCACATTCATTTGTTCACAGATATCTGTGGCTGCCATTTGTGCAGCCACAAAACCTGTTGCCCTGTAATTGCGGAGACCTCTCTCTGTTTTTTTTTAGGAGATTTACTGCAACATCAACGTGCATGCTAGGAGACTGCATCTGCTTGCTCACATGCTGAATTTGGCACAACAGGTCATGCCACACCACTGAACAAATGGCGAAGCGGTATGACCCAACCTCCTCTGACAGAGATTGAGCCTCGACCTTTATTACAGAGTCTTTGGTGTGGTCCCTCACCTCGATCAGTGCATCTCTCACTGCAGCTGCCTGATATCTCAGGGGCTCCACACTCTTGATCTTGCTTTCCCACCTTGTATCAGACCACATCTTCAATGTGATGTTCACATGTTTTTTCAAAATGGCCCATCGTTGTGTGGAGGCTGAAAACAAGTTGTAAAGCTTCTGCAAGATGCCAAAGTAACTTGTGGCATCAATAGATCCCTTAGCAGCATCGGCCACAAGCAAATTCAGAGAATGAGCCCCACATGGAACAAACAGAGCTCTGGGATTAATTTCTAGGAGCCTGGATTGAACACCCTTGTTTTTTCCCCTCATGTTGGCCCCGTTGTCATATGATTGTCCTCTACAGTCCATGAAAGGAACTTTTAGCTCCTCCAGTCTCTTCAGAATCAGAGATGCCAAATGTTGACCAGTGGACTCCTCTGCCTCCAAAAACCCCATGAAATGTTCCTTTATATGGGGCTTCCCCTCCAGTGACACAACCCGAATCACAACTGACAACTGTTCAGTGTGGTTGATATCTGGAGTGCAATCTAGAATTATTGAAAAAAACTTTGATTGTTTGATGTCGCTCACCATTGCTGAAATGGTCTTGCTGCTCGACAAATCAATGAGTTCGTTTTGTATGTGGTGGCCGAGGTAGCTGGTGTGACTGGAGGTCCCTTTTTGGACACGGTTAATGTGCTCTTGCATTATAGGATCAAATTGTGCCATCAGTTCAACTTCTTTCAGAAAATTGCCATTTGATGGTGAGAACAATTTTTCTGTATGTCCCCTTAGTGCCAAATTCCTAACTGCCAGAGAATGCACAATAGCAGTGAGACGTGTCAGCACCGCTCTCCATCTCAACTTCTCAGCCTCCAGAAGTGCCATCTCCTGCTTGTCAATGGTCTCCCCCTTTCTCATCCTCACTGCCAGTTCTTTCCAGATTTTCATAGAATTTAGGTGTTCTGAACTGTTGTCATGTGATGTGAGCAATGAGCTTGCATGCTTCCAGTCCGAGAGTCCCAAACTTGTTAAATTTATTTTCCTCTTGTAAAATAATGTACAACAGAAACAGAAAAGGCTGTTGTTTTTTAAGGAATAGACCAACCAACTTCTAGTTATATTTTCCCCACTAACCAATGACTTCCTGAAGTATTGATGGTGGAAACTTCTTCCGTCACTGTCGTTTCTAGGGAATACAAAGTCAGATGGTACTTGACTTGGTCCCCTGGAAACCAGTTGTGTCCGAATTCTCTCAGTCAGAACTGAAGGCCAGTTAGCAGGGTCGGTGGACAGAGACTCATCCTCAGGAGGCGATTCTGCTCCAGGCATTTCTAATAGAAAGAACAAGAGCATTACTCATTAGTATACACACCTAAGTTAGATAACACATTATTCACAGCACTTTGTTATGGTGGTGGTGTTATGGAATTATGGTGGTGAAACACCACACATACCCAGTAACCCAGACCCAGTGATAATAACATTATAATTTATAACTGTTTGCAAAATGCTTTGCAGGGATGCACACACACATACACACACACACACACACTCACAGACATATGTGCACACAAACTCACCTGAAGAGTCCTGCCGGGGAGAAGTAGAAGCAAATGGGTCTTCATCCTCAGGATCAGACTGCATTTGTGGAGACATATGTGAGGCTGAGGAGGTAGATGGCTCCTCAGCCTCAATAATGGCAGAAGTAGACGGCTTCTCATCCTGGCTAGTGGCAGAGGGTGTTCCAAAATATTTCAAAAGTGCCCCTGCAAATAGTAAAATAGAACATAACAGACCAATGCATGAATAGGCTAGTACAATTAATTTAACATGTTATTAAGCACAATTTATTAAACTTTTAGAATAGGAAACAAATGAATAATACAACCTCCTTGGTTAATGGCTAATTATATACATAATAGTACACTTCAAATGACTCAGAAAGCTATATCACAAAATAGCAGTGCAATATAGCAGTGAAGAGTAGATGACATAGCTCTATACCTTTATCTTTTGCTCGTTTCTCCTCTTCTTCTTTCCTCTTTTTTCTAAACTGAGCACCTGATAGCTTTGACCTCTTCTTATCCATTTGCGGTTATTTGACAGACCTTAGTGGCTTAGTGTGAAGATTCGTTCTGTAATAAATAATATACATTTCACTATTTAACCAAACCCAGAAAAATAACATTACATATGTTAAAGTATGGGCCTTTATTCCCAATAATATTAATCTGGAAGCATTTTGCATTGTTTAGGTCTTTTATGGGAAGGTTTATGGAAAATGCAATAGATGGTTTTTTATTAATAAAAATATATTTATTGATCTTTTATTATTTATTTTATTTTATTTTTTATTTTTATTTATTTCTTTATTTATTTATTCTTATTTTTATTTTTTTTGCAGGCGCTCATGCCGCCCCTCCACAAATGCCGCCCTGTGCGGCTGCCCATATTGCCCATATGAGGAACCGCCACTGCACATACATGCATGGGCGTCGATTGAGCGGGGGGCGATCCCCCCTCCACTTTTTTGTGTGAGGGGGACAACATGTTTATTTGAAGTTGTATTTCTTTAATATATCTCTATTTGATCATTTTTAATGTCTCATTTGTTTATCTGTATCTAAAGTAGCAAGTTTCTTAACAGAAGTGTAATTTGTGTCAGTTGAATTTGAGAAGCGATCGACGTCCATGCATGCATACATGCAATTTACACACGACAAGATCTTTTCAAAATTAAAAAAAATGTCATCGTGAGCCTCAGACACCTTGATTTGGACTCTTTCTTTCTTATACAGAGGGAAGAGCATTCTTGCGGGCGCTCGCCCTTGGCCTCGCCTCCCTATATAAAAAAAACTGATGATGTATATTAACCTTTCGTCATTTCATTTGAGGTTTGTCAGGTGGTAATGAAAACTGATGGAAATCGCGTAGAATGTCGATATTTAAATGAGTACTATCCATTCTTAAAGTCTTTTAAATCTGGCGATATGTCAAAGATGGAATGGTTTGCTTATGTGTTGTGCTTCGCTGTCGAATTGATCACAACTTGCCAAAAATGCCCGTACTTTGTCAATTTGTTGTATATTTTGTCCCATCTCATTTGCAAAACACATTTTGAAAAACGAATTAAATGGATACAGTACCTCATTTCAACCAATTTCAATAAAATTAAACATTAAAACTATCTAATAAAAGTACGAGTATATTCTTAAACAAAATTGTCTCTATCAACAATAGAGTACGTGGGTAAGTCGTCGAATCGGCGAGTTCAACACCACATGGTTTCGGCTTTTAGTTTAGAAATGATTATCCGAAGAAGTTCGTCCCAGTAACCCAGAAAGGCGAATAGCTTACGTCGGTGGTTCTTAACCTTTTTAGGCTGCGACCCAAATTCTGGTCGCGGGGCTAGTTCGGCGACCCATACCTTCAAACAGTTCACTCGTAATAGATAATAAAATAAATACTTAATGGTAAAATGATTAGGGATAACATAAATAAATGATAAATGACAATTTAAGGACCCAATCAAAATGACTTGGCGACCCAGGGGTTAAGAACCACTAGCTTACGAGCTGGCACTGACTTCGATCACATATTACTTCATATAAAAAATATCAGGGATGTCGGGGATGTCAAATGTGGATTTTGGGGTATAGGGTAAGGGCGCTTATATTTTTGTATTACTGTGATTTTTAATTTTAACCGCTCTATTTTTGTTATTTTTTTGTTGTTCTTGTTTTAGATAAATATAAAATGACATCGCAAATTTACGATGCTAAATATTTTTGGGTAATGTCAACGTCAATTTGATGCCGAAATACTGTACTCCCTCTCCAAAGGCAATGAAACAGTACGGGGCTCCAATAAACCTTAGACCCCCCGCCCATGGCCTAAAGCCATAAACCATTAGAGGTACAGTAAAACTAAACATACCTTACAAAAGAGAATTTAAGCCTGCATTTAATGAGAAACAATTAAAACTTGGTGTTCCCGCCATTGGCTTCCAAGACAGCCTGAATTCGCTTTGGGTAGCTTGCCAAAAGTGACGTGAATAGATCTTGATCGTTACAGTTTCAATGTGTTGCGTCATTGTATCCTTCGAAAATCGATTTGCTGCAGGTTCTTGAAACAAGAGACATTCAACCTTGTCCTTTATAACTGATCCAGTGTGTTCACAGACGTTCAGGTCAGGAGAATTTCCTGGCCATTCTTCATTTCCAAAGAAATCGATCTCATGGTTCCGCAACAACTGTTGAGTGGCTAATGCCTTAAAGCAGGGGGCCTTATCGTGCACAAGTGTGACCTGATCGACATCCATAACATTGTTTGGGTTTCTTAGAAAAGGAATGACATGCTGGGATAGAATAATATCACGAAAATACTGTCCATCCCAACTCTGACCATTTGGCTTCAGCACCCACATGAGCTTCTTTGCAGTGAACAAAACAAACACACCAACATAGTCTGGACTTTTTAATAATTCGCGATAATGTTCATTGTCGTCGATTTCATCTGGTGTTGTGGCCCACACTCGATCACTTTGGTAGTTAGGCCGACGTGTTACGTAAACAAAAAATTCATCGGAGACACCTAAATGCATGAAATCATCTACATCTCAATCTTCAAGATAATGGGCAAACCACATTCTGTCATTGATGTTAAGTTGAGTTTTTCTTGGCTTTGGAAGTTCATGCCAAGGCTTTAAACCTTGCCTATGACGGTACAGTCGAATGATCTCACTACTAACGATCTTTCCTCTCAACACTTCGATCTCTCTAGAAAGTTTAGCACAGCTGTTTTTCCGCTTACGCGTACTGCTTTCAATGATGTCCTTTGTTTCCTGAGAGAGTGGCAAATTTGGGCGGCCAGATTTGATTGTATCCATTTCACATTCATCCAAAGTTTTATTCCAATTTCTTTTGACGAAGTCCTCACTTCTTCGCAACTTTTTGGCAACCCATGAACGTGTTATAAAGGTGGCTCCAGCATCACGAGCTTCCCGAAATGTTATTGCTCGTATGCGATCTATCACACGTTGCCTCTCCGAATCACCAATTAATTGAGAAGCCATTATATTATCACTTTATCAGCTAGAGTAACTTTAATACCTGCAATAAATAAAGAATTTTATAAATTTTTATAATCACTAAAAACCATTTCGATATAAGTAAACATGTAAGCTGCAAATGGGGTGGGGGTGGGGGCTAAGGTTTTTTGGAACCCCTTACAGTGTCTGCTATGCCAAAAATACTACTCCAGGAAAATTACTTCCGTTCAACCCATGAAAAAAAAGAGGAAAAGGAAAAAGTAAAAGTGACCTACTAAAAAATGAAGAATAAAAAAAGAGAAAAAGTCCCGGCCCCAGTACAGCAATGAAAGCCTGAGTGAAATAATCGTGGATGAATGTTTTGCAAAAAAAAGAAAGAAAAAAACAATGTTAAAAATGCGAAATCACAAAAAACCGATTATCTTATCGATTATACAATGACAGCATTTAGCCATGTCGAGAACCTAGAATTTGGGCGCTTAATGACGAAGATTGCACCTCAGTATCGCCTAAAAATGTGCCTTTATTACTGCAACCTCTTGCGTACAGTATATGTATGCCGTCTCCAAAGCCATCAACACCCAACTGGACTTCACAAAATTTTTCTTCGCAACCGACACATGCTCTCCAACCCGTCGGCCAAAGTTTCATTGATGTTAACGTGGCACGGAATCACAGAAAACTTCAAACGAGCGAATTTGGTTTTCTCTCTCCAAACACTTTACAAGCGCCATACCGGGAAATACGTTTCGGAAAATTTTACTGCAATGCTCACACGTTCGCAAATTCTTGAGACCAACAGCTAGTGGTGAATGAAAGCCTGACGTCTTAGAAAGTGTTGCGTGACATTATTGCAAAATGCCGACGGATCGTAATGTATTTTAATCATTCAACAACAGCAGACGACGAGCTTAAAAAAATCCGAAATCGTCTTAGTCAATCTAAGCTCAATTTACTTCAAGCTTAACAGTTTCGTGATAGCATGGCCATGATAATAAAACTCCCTTTCACTTCAGTAAAAGATGAATTCCACTATAGGCTAGACCTACTTGCTCTTCAAATTTCAGTATTAAAACACAAACAAGTTAGTTTTAATCTTCAGTTTCACAGTTAATTTTAAATTGAATTTAATTGCTATTATACAATACTTAAGGGATCGGACCAGAAATGCCCTTTAGGTCCTGAGGAAAAATTAAATCTAATTCATACTGAATGCATGTTATAGACTTTCCCTCTTGTCGCATTGCCGATGCTTAGAGCTTGACTACAGCTTCTGCTTTTCCTTCAACGTGCCTTAGAGTAGATTTTTGAAAATCCTCATCGAAAAAAACCACGAACTTAAAGAAAGATTTGAGTTTTTCTTTCCAAGACGTTTAAACTGTAATTAATATACTTGCCGATCTTTGTAATAATCAAAACATCAATAATAATAATTACAGAATTAATTAGCATTGACTGATATTCTTCCGTTGTGCACATGTTACTTTGCAAATGAGGAAATATGACATCATCGAATTTAGAGTGCGCGAAACATCCGTGCGGCTATCGTGGAAACAAAGTGTGCACGAATGGATGGCGCCAATTGATGCAAAACATTTTAGGACAACCGGGCCATTAGTAGATAGTAGATCTTATGACGTCATGAGTTAAAAATGAACTAATTTGTTAATCTTCCTCAAGTTTAGCTTGTTAAATTTAAACTAACAATTTTAATTTTTACAATCCCAACAACGGGTGAATTAAGGAGCCACATTCAGAAGGATCTGGCACGTTTGTACCGAAGGGAAGGTGTCGGTGACGAGCAGAAAGTAACGTGTGTTGGATTTAATATGATCCATGACTGTTACTTTCTTCCAGTAGTGACGAAGAAACACACCCAGCCGGGACACAAGAGTGAAAAATAAAGATGATTGGAGAATACCGCAAGAAGCGATTGGAACCAGATGGTCCTTTAGCTTGGTGGAACGTCAACAAAGCAAAACACTCCATAATCAGTCAACTGGCTCGGAAATTTTTCTCGTACCTTCCAACTACCATCCCCAGCAACCAATTACTCAGGAGTGCTGCATTTAATATATGATCCCCGGAAGTCGTCTCGAGGGCGAAAAAGCTGAAAAGCTGAAAAGCTGCTTTTTCTCAATTGCAGTTTTTCTCTTCTCAGGTTTGGGTATGAAAAACCCTGAGTTTTGATTCTACCAAAGATGGTATCAGCCAATCCTGTGCATATTGCGTACAGGTGTTGTACACTCCTACTTGATTCAATCTTGATGTACATAATATAATTTTGTTTTGTAAGCCACTTCATGGGAGAAGATTGGGTAAATGGTGGTGGGATGCATAATGAGTTTGGTCTACGTCCCACATCCCGGAAACACTAGGGTGGCTGAAATTCATTAAAATGGCACATTAAATAAATATACACCTAAAAACACCACAGTATATTTAGTATATTTATATAAATATATTTGTTTCTTCATATGCGCAGACATCCATAGTCAGAAGTGCGGATACAGATGTGGATATAGGCGACATCCCTAAAGGAAATCTTATAATTTTACACAAGTGCCTCAAGTAGCACGCACTTAAAGAAGCATGCCTCCAATTTTTTTTTAAGGATTCCTAGATCTTCAGGAAATAAAAGAACAATTATATAAAATTTTTATGCGTTAACAACTAAAAGTAGTAAGTACTATGATAGTGAGAGATACTGTACACATGATCTCCAAACTATATAAGAAAAATATAAAATTCAAACAAAATCCTTTGTGTACTCTCTTACCATTGGCATTACAATATAAAAAATTACATGCAATTTTTTACTTCAAAAAAACATTAACTTAGTGCAAATTTAACACCTAGTGCAAGGCCCAAGCATGGGGGATAAAAAGGGTAACGTTTACTGGGGCCCAGACAGCCAAGGGGCCTGACAGGGCCCAGTTAAAAATGTTTTAAAACTTTATTTTTGTAGTTTTTTTGTTAATTTGTCAATTTTGTCTGTTAATTCTGATCTGATCTGGGTGTAATGCGTTTATTTCAATAAAAATATACAAAAATATGCATGAATGACCTGTATGAAACCAAGGAGGGGCCCGGCATGTGATTGTATACCGTATCCGAGAAAGTGATGCTTGGGCCCTCATTGAGTGCAGTAAACAGTTCATCTGAATACCGAAGGCCATTTCACATTAAATAATAGGTAGACTTTATTGAAACCGAGTACCAAACAAACTTTTCCTGGAAAAATAATTATTATTGGTAATAAATAATGATAACTTATTCTTCTCTTTAAATACTATCACAGTTTTAATGGAAGAAGAGATGTAGAAGAGAGAGGGGGCGAAAAACTAAGAACTAAAGGTTTTAAGGTAAAGACACTGTAGGTTATACACACACACGCCATGAACCAAGATCCTTCGGCACAGTTTAAATGTAAAAATCCTACCAAGCCAGTTCACAAACTGAAACTTGAGGATACTATTTAATAACTTTATGGGCGCTCATAAGATACTTTTTTGACTTTTCACAGAGCCATTTAGAGGTCCATTTATTCCAATGATCTCTCTTCCTAATAATTATGGGAAAGAGAAAATGAGAATCATGGGTTCTATTATTTTTAATTTTTATTTCACTGACATAGAAGTGGAACAGTTAAATGGAGCTAAATACAACTGAGACACTCCTGCAGAATACATGTAAGCTAAAGAGAGTAATTATTTTAAGAAAGTAGTACCATTTTCAATGGAATTAAATTTATGAATTGAGAAAACAATTACTTAACCACATATCTTTAGAGAGAAAAATTGAGCTAAAACTTGGTACTGGTGGGTTCTGTAACTAGGTACCATATGATGCTGTACTATAATCTTTGACTTGGAACCGAAATGAATATTTTAGGTCTAACTTAGGTTTACTTTAGTTATATTATGGTAAGCTGATAAACTATTTTTGAAGATGTTAACTTCTAATTTGTTAATATTCATGAATTTACAGAAATCTCACAACCAATCAGCTGAAACACAGAAAGAATTGAAAATAAGTTGAAGATTAAAGCTAAGGACAGTAATATAGAATTGGAGCTATATTAGGTCTAAATAATTTAAGTAATGACACTGACTGGAACAACAAATTAATATGAACAACAACAACTTCATTATAAGCTATATCTTACTTAATTAGCTATACAGTAGGACTAGTATACTTTAATATGTATGAATAGTCAAAATATTAGGAATTTAAGCAAAATTTATAGTCTTTATAGAAAGAAAACAATAAAATATTAACTATATATATATATATATATATATATATATATATATATATATATATATATATATATATATTATAACCTGCTACACTGTAACTTGGTTAAAATATTAATCATCATCATCATCATCAGAAGGAACAAACAAATCATTTTCTTCCAAGAAACTTGCTATATTTTTGCTTATTAAAGCTCCTGCTGTAATGCCTAAGGATATAGCAATTGTAGCACCAATACAACCTGTAAAATAATAAAAAAATAATAATAATAATGAATAATTTTAATGATGGTACAGATTTTTCTGAAAGTGTGTATGTGTGTGTGTGTGTGTGTTTTTAACTTTTATCAAAAGTTGTATGCTGGATGGGCCTCCAGCTATCTGTGGGATCTGAACCACTACTCCACCAAAGGGATCCCAGAGAAGTGGATTAAAAAGTGAAATACAAAGTTTGAGCTGAGAATCAAACTCAGGATCTTCAAATTAACAGCCTGGTTTCACCATAAGGCTGCTCTGAGCCTCTGACAGGTGTAAAGATAAGCACATTACATCCCCGAAAAAGTAGATGATGAATAAAAGGATATACATACTATATGGAATGTGCATAAGGGCTGCGTATTTCCCACTCTTTCCTTAATCCTGGGAAATGGGATTAAAAAACTTGCAATCCGGGATCCCAGGAAATTTCCAGGATTAAAAAAATTAAATAAGGTTGAAGTACTGGAATAAATTAAATAACTAAACAGAAAACTTCCTTTTATTGAACAAAAACATGCTTTGGTAAAAACTTTCTATAGAGACTAATAAAACTGAAATTATTGATTTATTTGGATTATGACTTAAAACTAATGCTTTAAAAAACAGATGATCAATACTATTATCACTTAAAGATGTTTGAAGTTTTGTGATAAATAATCCTACAGCAGAAAATGCTCTTTCCAACTCTATTGAAGTTGGAGGAATTGTCACCAGAGCATTAAATAAGAGGTTTAAATTTTCTGTTCTATTACCAGTGGCTTTATAAACATTCATTTCTTTTATGATGTTCTTTACATCATATCTCAGGCACAAATCTTGTTGCTCTGTGGATCCCATTTCTTTCTGCACAACTGTATCCAATTTTTCTTCCAAGGACCTTTGATTTGAAGATGAGTTATATGAAAAGAGACCCCTGAAAATAGAATACTGGGAAATCCCAGGATTGATGACAGTTTTCCTGGGAAGTGAGCTGTCTACTTTACTTCCAGGATCCCGGGATCCTGGATGCCCAGCCCTAGCTGCTTTGTGAGGGCATCTCATGTACATATGTGTATATGAAATGGAGTGAAGAGAAAGGTGGCTGCATAGTGGAATGATAAGGTGAAGAATGGAGTGAAAGAAAAGAAATTTTGGAAAATGTTACAAACACAATGTGGCAGTGATGAAATAAGATGTATAAAGAATCCAAGAAAAATGTATAGTCTGATAAAAAGAAATAAAGTGAGTATATCAGGGCTCAGGAAGGAAGATGAATGAACAGCATGGGGTAATAGAAAGTTATGTGAGAATGTGCAAAATGAGCATATATACAAGAGATTTAAAAAATATTTTAGTGAGCTATTAAGAGAAATGAACATGAAGCAAATGTGAAGACAGTTAGTTTTGGTGGTGTATGTAGCATGTTGACTATACAACAGATTGGAAGACATTAAATTAGATGAAGCTGAATGAGCAGTATGCAAGCTGAAGAGAAGAAAGTCTGAAGAAATTGATAGAATATGTGTGAAATGATTAAATGTGAACATAGAATGATGCTTGGATGGCTGTGAAATATACCAGTATGTTAAAAAAATATGGGAATAAGGGTGTTTAATATGATTTGACAAAAGCTGTAATAATACCACAGTATAAAAATAAAGGTGAAAGAAGTGAATGTTAAAATTATGCGAGATCTTTAAGTGTAGCTGGAAAAGTAAATGAAGAGTATTTATAGATAGAGTAAAATATTTAATACAGGTCAGAGATGAACAAGGTGGCTTTAGAAAAGGCATTACATTACATTTGGACATGAAGCCACTTAAGGGTATTGAGGTTATCCAAATCAGATAAGTTTTCTAAAGCATATTTTATGATAGAATTCTGTAAAATATCAATGTCAGTTTTTATTAACTATACCCTCCAACTCAATCTTTGCTGCAGGGCTGCTCCACCTCCAAACATGCATGGAATTACTACAGGGTCACCAGTGCTTTTTTTGACATTATACTGAGAATACACTGTGGGGGCACATGAATTGTGAGGTCATTATCAAAGTACCCAAAGGTACACATATGTATATGAATAAAGGGAGTGCTGGGGGAGGGGGTTTCCTTGTTTCATTACCATTAAATTATTTACTAAACTACTATATTAAGTTGTCCACCAAGTTCAGCATCAATTGAGAGAATATTTTGAACATTTGGTTATATTTGGTCAAAACTAAGAAATAGACTGGGTATGGAGAAGGCAATAAAACTTGTGAAAATTTACAGGCATTTGTGTTTAGCCATCCAAGACACAAAAGATGCAGAATATAGTGATGAAATGTTGATGAGGGTCCTAGAGATAACTGTTGGTGATCAAGAGTAATGCTACACTTTGCTCTTAGGTACACTTCTGTATGTCTAAAGAAAACTCTTCTGTTGCTATAATATCAGAGCCATACCTTATAATTTTCACAATAGCTTTGGTTTGGTCTTTTTTTTTCAAAGTTGATTGTCAGTATTTTTTACAATACTTATGTCTATGAGGAAAGAGTTTTCTTATTTTGAATTTTTGCAGATGAATCACAGAAAAATTTGAATTAATCTTAGAGCATTATCTTGCATTATGTTTTAAGGTACAAACTGATACGTCCAATTCTTAAGTTTTTATCCATTAAAGCATATTAAAATACTCCAATGCACAATGTATGAATACATGAATTATTTTAATTTATTGGTAATTATTTATAAATAACTAAATGTTTTATGTATAGTTAAGCTCAAATTAACCTGAATATTTGTGATTAAAAGCAATATCTGAAAACCCCCCAGTTAAGTGGGCAAAATAGAGGTTTTTTCCAAGTGGGTTTAAAAAAAACAAACCAGGTCACCACTTTGGTGCCAACACTGGAAAGCGAGCAAGACAGTGAGTCCAAGGGGAATTCAAATGGTTTTCCATTGTGCATCTGTGTTCCATGTACATTATCCGCAGAAAACTCTTAAGTGCAGGAATTTTATCCATATGGTTCTACAATTATTTGGCCATGTAAATGTGGGGACTTGGATAATGAGCACCCTGTATTTACTTTGAGATTGGCATGTAAGCTGTAGCCATAAGGTATAGAATTTGGAAGATTTGAGTGTAGGAATATGAGAACAAGTTAGGTCATTGTGTGTGTGTGTATATATATATATATATATATATATATATATATATATATATATATATATATATATATATGTGTGACAAAATGAAAATGGGGGGTACCACAAGGGATTAGTTTAAAGTCCATTACTCTTTATTTTATATCTAAATGATTCAGTGAATGGAGTAGGTAGTAGGGATGTACTGCATCACAATATAGCTGGATAACCAGATACTGGATATCTGGCTTTTTTATTTTGCTAGATACCAGATAATCTGGCCAGATATCGGATAATTGCTGGATATTTGGCTGGATCATGTATTCTTAAGGGCATAAAATTTTAAAACTTGCAATTAACTAGTGGTTTAATAAACTTTTATGGTTCCTACTATTTTACAAAATCATTATTCTCAATGTATTCAATGCTGGAAAGAAAAAATGCAAAGTTGATTGGACCTAGTTCTGCTAAATTTTAAAGAAATCTAACTTTTAGTGTGTTTTTTGGTTAAAAGGAAATCATTATAAATGTTAAATCTAGCCCTTTATTGCACATGGCTCTTCCACATCTGAATAAAATCATCTGGCATTTTAGTGATGATAAAATAATAAAATACACACAAAAACTTGAAATATGAAGTGTGTTTAAAATGTTAATTAATTATCCAGTATCCAGCTGGATCATACTTGATATCCAGTATCCAGCCAGATACTGAAGAATTGGCCAGATACTGGATCGTGATCTGGTATCCAGTGCATCCCTAATATGTAGTAGCTTCTAAATTTGCAGATGATACAAAAAAGTAGTTGCCCTAGTTACAAATATTGAAAGTTCTTATAAACTACAAAAAAATCTTGACAGATTAATTGCCTGGACAAATAAATAGCAGATGGCATTCAATGTTCAAGTAAGAAAAGTCGTCCATTTTGGTAGAAATATGAAAACTTTAGTTGAGATGCTGGTTAGTAAATGTTTGACAGGAAAAAGATCTTGGCATTATAGTTAGTAGTGATCTAAAAAATTTTAAGTAGTGGTTTGAGGTTAAAAATAAAATTAATAAAATGTTAGTTATAAGAGTAAGGATGTCATTTGTAAATTATATAAATTTTATGTTAGGCCTCACTTAGAATACTGCATTCAAGCTTGGTTCCTTCACCATAGACATGATACTGATATGCTTGAAGCTGTGCAACATAGGGCAACCAAGCTTATCCATAGCTTAAGAAGACTGGAATACACAGAAATATTAAAGGAACTGGGTATGTTAAGTTTTGAAAGACACTGTTTGAGGGGAGATATGATACAGATGTTTAAAATGCTTTCAGGTTTGTACAATTTAGATGTAACATTTTTTTTTATGAGAGTCCGATGGAAAAACTGAAGGGCATAAGAAAATTAGAAAACAGAGTTTGTAGATTGTAAATAGCTAGTATATATTTTAGCTTAAGTTATGCAGGCTACTTTGGTAGCTCTGTAAATAGTTTTATGTTAATTAGCTGATGAGGTTGACATTTTGCAAGATTTTATTTAGGGGTCCACCGGATATTGCGAAATATCCAGTATCTGGCAGGATATGGGTCATATCCAGCCAGATATAGGCCAAGACTAGAAAATTAACACCTGTATGGAAATCTGCCATAATATGATGATAACACATTACAAATAATATTTTATATACCAAAAAAATGGAAAGCCTTCCAGGGCCCACCCCTAAACCAGTCCAGCAACACTTTTTATATTAAATCAACACAATACTGATGACAAGAATAAATAAAACATCTGTCCATCCTTAACAATTACAGTTCTATTAATATAATCAGAGCTTTTTACAAAAATGTCTAGGCATTAAATTTTTTAAAAAGAGTAAAATATTGCTAGACCCCTGCACTTGCTTTCCATTCTTTTTTCTCCTTTTTGCCTTTATTTTCAAAACAATACAAAACATTACAAGCTTGACAAATGTAAAACAATACATTGAATACAATATAAAATGCCTGGAATGAAATCAATGAATGGAGGGCAGTATTGTGTAGGTCAGATGCCACCATTCAGCCTGGAGGTCTTCAGAATAAAAAACTCAACAACAGTGATTTAGAACTTTTTTCCATTGTGGTGCAGAAACAAGAGCATTTCTCCTCTTTTAGTTTTAGGCAATATTTGGGATCGCCTGGCTTCATAGATGTTTCCATATTCAGAAAACATTCTCTCTGAAAATACAGAGGATGTGGGTGTGCAGAGAAGTTGAAACAATAGTTTTAAGGAGAGGAAATCAGTCCTCCTGCTTCCAAATTTGAACTGGACAGCGTTTCCTACCTACAAGAGGTTCAGATGCATATCGGTCTAACTCCCCTGCAATCAGTAGAATAGCAGCAGTCTTTTTTTCAACCTTCTTCTCTTGTAACTTACTTCCCCAGATTGCTCTCCTTTTGTGATCTCCATAAAACACGTTTCAAGAATGTTCTCTTCATCTTTCCTCTTTTGCATAGGAGAACTGGAATTTGAGCTTCTTTCACTTCCACTTTCATTTTCATTAGAATCATTATCACCTTCGTCATTTTCAATACCTACAATTTCTTCAATCAGCCAGGATTTAGCCTGCTCTTTTTGATCTTGTTGAAAAAGAAGATAGCTTATACCGCGGATCTATTGCAGTCACAGTCACATAAGCCCTGTTTTTCATTATGTTCAAAGACTTCCTATCATTACTCTCCGACAAAAAACGCACTCGAAGAGAAGTCAGGAGTTCTCTCTTTGTCGTTTGAACACCTTGGTCATCATGGCCAATCTTTGAAAGAAATCTTTGTAAAATACAAATGCTTGGGATTACAGAAGACAAAGTTGATTTTTCCAAACTCATTTCCTGAGTTAGGTGGAAGAATGGTTTTAATATTTTAGAGAGATTTCGTATCAGTGTCCACTTGAAGGATGTGATGGTAGGTAATTCACTACGATCAGCCAAATACAGTTGCACTGGAATTTTTAATTTATATAATCTTTCTAGCATCAAATATGCACTGTTCCAACATGTTGGGACATCTTGAACCAATAGGAGAGGCTCAAGATTTTGCTGCACTTGAATGTGTTTGAAATTGTTACAGGCCAAAGGAGAATGATTAAAGTGAGTTGCAAGGTGGCAACTTTTTGCAAGGATATCAATTACACTCCTCTGAACCATAATTGAGTCACTAATAACCAGTTGAAGTAAATGAATGCTGCAGTGTATTGAAGGTATTTCAGCCAGGTCACTACCAAGAGTCATATTACTAGCTCCATCCCTCACCAATAAATTCCTCTTATTTGCATCAAGATCCCAACTATCCCACATAGAGTGAAACTTTTCAGATACCGGGTGTCTCAAAATAGATGGAACCCATTGACATGATAATAATTTATTACTCAGAAAATAAACTCCAAAAAAGATTACATTTCCTGGAAGCTGATATGATAACAATTAAAAACTGAAGATTTGAGGTCTCTAGATCAAAGGATACATTTATTAGAGCACATGTTCCAAATGACCACCGTTGCGCTGCACACACACTTGAAGCCGACGAGCGAAGTTGTCAATCACCCTGACACCTGCACAGAGTGCAAGGGCCTCTGAAGCACCTCGTCTGGGGCTTGTGTGCCCCAGAACACATTGTTCTTGCTATTGACATACCCACTGAGCAAGAAGTGTGCTTCGTCGCTGAACCAAACATCATCAAGAAAGTCAGGATCCTCTTCGATCTTGTTCTCGAACCACCGGCACATCACAACACGTTTTGCCATGTCAGCTGGTGTGAGTTTATGCTTGATCTGGATCCTGTATGGGTACAGCTGAAGATCCTTGATCAAGATTCTTTGCACTGACGCACGGAAAGACCCAGATCTTGGCAACGTCTTCGGATTGACTTTTTCGGACTCCTTCCGACAGAATCTCTCACCGCATTCACATTGTCAGGAGATCTTGCAGTCACCTTCCTGCCAGATCTGGGTGTTTCTGCTTTCTTGGTGAGATTGTTTACTGATCCTGTGGCTTGAAATTCTGTGCCCAACGATAAATTTGGCTTTTCTGGGATAATTGTTGAAGTTGAACTTCCTGCGAAATTTCGCTTGCACAGTTTTGAATGATTTCGTCTCCAAATAAGTAGTGACGCAAAAAAATTTTTCCTCCTTTGTCCAAGGCATTTTGATTGATAATTATTAGTTGTTATCGTCTCCTCTCTTCAAATCTGAAAAAATAGAACGAGAACATTAATATTGGCAGAATTATTAGCAGTGACATGGGTTGCATGGGTATGCAATAGGGTGGATCGATTTTACATTTTTTTCAATTTCCATATTCTAATAGACACACAAACTTGCGCATGCATGAGAAAATAGCATCTGCAAAATCTTAGCTTAATAGGTAATCATCTTCTGCCCCCGGCAGAGCGATGAAAATCATATTTTAGTAGTCAAAAACGTATTTTTCCTATAATTTTTAAAATATTTCAATATGCATCAAAATTATGCGTGTGTGTTATTTCATGCCTAAGCAACGATATAAATGCTATGGGAAATATATAAATGCATTATTTAAGACAAAGAGCCGATCTGAAAATATGTATATAAATTACCTATTTTTTTCAACATTTGACGTTGTTGCCGGGGGCAAAAGATATTAACGTAGGACAGCGCGCTGGAAAAACGATCATATGAGGTCTTTTTCATCGACTTTATAGTTATTAGGAATAATTTTGATGCATATTGAAATATTTTAAAAATTATAAGAAAAATACGTTTTTGACTACTAAATATGATTTTCATCGCTCTGCCGGGAGCAGAAGATGATTACCTATTTAAGCTAAGATTGTGCAGAGGCTATTTTCCCATGTATGCGCAAGTGTTTGTCTCTATTAGAATATGGAAATCGAAAAAAATGTAAAATCGATCGATGCAACCCTGAGAAATGAGAGGCATGTAACACAGCATTGTATCTTTCAAAATCTTTATCTATCCAGTGACCTGATAATGATATAAAACTTTCTTGAGAAGTTGTGCATGTCCATATATATGAAGAAAAGCTGATATGCTTTCCTTTTTCCGGCTTCTGAGCAATTTTAGACTTGAACTCATTATAAAGACGAGGAATTATAGTATCAGAGAAGTACCTTCTGCTCAATAAGAGATATCTGGGATGGAGGTAGACCATTAGATCAATAAAACCATCATCTTCAACTAAAGTAAATGGCTGGTTGTCCAAAGCCATCATCATGCCAATTTTATGGTGAATCATCACAGACCTGGAGTCATTGATGTCCCATATTTTTTTGGATGAAAAGCTTTCCTCTATTGAGATCTGCTTACTCATTTGGTCCATTTTCTTTTCTTTCAGAGTACTACCAGTAGAAGTTGATGGTCTAGCCCGTATTCTATCTATGCCTATTTCCTTTGATTCAGTCGCAGCTATTCTTTTTTTGTCATTTTCGTTTTTGGCTTCAGCATACTCTTTTGGGTGATTAATCTTCAAATGATTATGAAGAGGTGTTGTGCTAAAAGACATTTGGCCACCTTTCTCCATCCCACATTTGATAATCTTTTGGCAAATATTACACTTTGCAGTGATTGCTAGGATCATTGATTGTATACAGTGACCACACAAACTTGTCATGATTAATACTTAGTAGTTTAATACAACACAAGAACATGAAAGAGAATAAAACAATTAAACATCTATGAAAATAAAAACCCACTCTAATAGACAGAGTTTATTTCCACGACAGTTTCGACGCCCACTGGCATCCTCTCGGGTGGATACAGAAACACGAATGAACCAAAACAAGAGGGAAAAACAGTCCAGGGACGACTGTTAAGAAATTCGCACCTAGGTTAGATCCCATTCTCCCGACACTGGAAGGGCATTTTCATTAAGTACATTCGCGCAAATTTAAAACTATCTTCCTGTTCTAAACATACAGATTCTATTATATTTTTTCTTACATAATTATTGAATTTATTATTAATTTTATTACATTTAATATTGCATAATTATTTATTACAGAAATTATAAATTTATTATTACATTGGTTATTACATTATTGTTTATTATACAGAACTTATAAACTGAAAAACGAATGAAAAAAGCTGATTAGGAAACAATCCAGAGAAATTCGCACCTAGGTTAGATACCGTTCTCCCGACACTGGAAGGGCATTTTATTACAGGGTCCCGAGGAGGATGCCAGTGGGCGTCGAAACTGTCATGGAAATAAACTCTATTAGAGTGGGGTTTTATTTTCATATTTTGACCTTCACGTAGAAAAAAGTGAAGTTTTTTGCATTAATTAAACATCTGAATATACTTAAATTATTATTTATCTTATATTTCGGGAGGGGGGGGGGGGGGCTTGCCCCCAATGCAAAACAAAACATAGCAATATGAGTGTAAAAATAATACGTTACCTAATAATATATATCTGGCTGGATAGATATGGCCATATCCAGTATCTGGCTGGATATGAAAAATTCATATCCAGTGCACCCCTAATTTTATTATAAAATATAGTTTATGACTTGGCTAACTTCAATTGGCCCAAGTGGTTTCATGTTTTCCAAATGAAATACAATATTGTAATGCAAAGTATTAATATAATAATTACAATTTAATCCAATTTTAAAAGCATTTCTAAAATGGTAAAAATCTGTTTCCTTTTCAAGAAATTTGGGAGCAAGTGTAGTTTACGTTCCCCTGATGCAAAAGGGGACACAAACTGCACTAGGTCAAAGTTGGGGAGCGTAAACTACACTAGGATCTTTAGGAGACATTTTTTAAATGAATCCATCAAATAAAACATTAAAACTAATGAAAATATTATGGCTTAACCTAACCAATCATCAATATATATATATATATTGATGATAGGTTGTCATAATATTTTCGTTAGTTTTAATGTTTTATTTGATTAGGTAGACACAGACAAAGGTGGGGAACACAAACTACACTAGGATAATGTCGGGGAACAAACTACACTAGGGTAATGTAGGGGAACATAAACCACACTTGAATAATGTAGGGGAACATAAACTACACTAGGCACCACAGGGGGATGTAAACTACACTTGCTCCAAAATTTGAGTAAACATGTTTGGTGTGGACTACAAGAGTTTGACCAGTCTTTTTTATTTGTATATTTTAATATAATATAGTAAGCTGCCATCTTGAATTTTTAACTATGATTATAACAATGTCACAATTTAATTGGCCTTGGCAAATATGAATGAAGCTAATAAATATAAAAAAGAACTACCTTCATGAAGGCTCTTACCACAAACCTAACCTATGGAAAGAGGTTTTAAAAAATAAAATGCAATGATGGGGTTGTTTAACCTCCTTCACAACATCTAAAGTCATATGCTAGAGGAGATCTACAGCTTTATGTAGGATCTGAACCATGGATCACTACATAATCTGGATACAGAGAATGGTCTCCCATCAAACTACCCTCCAGACCCACTGTCACTTACTTCAGTAATTGATGAGAAGTGTTGTTATGACACTGGCTATGATGTAGCCCACTAAATGGTAAAGGTTAATGAGTGCCCACACCATTTATTGTAAATACAATTCCACCAAGCATCAAGAGGTAGTGCAGTGGAGTGCAGGCTTCCAGTAGGAAGACCTCATTCCACGACTCGCCTATTTCACCTCTTCCAGATTGAGGAAGGTGTTTTTGAGGTGGAACCACCAAGACATAGGATGGACAAAAGAAAGCCCTAACTTATATAATATAAAAATTCCCTTTTGTAATTTAAGTAAAATTAGTTGAAACTAGCACCCTACTGCTGTTGCTAATTATTAATGAATATAAATTTATAGCTCAATGTGCAGAGGTGTAAAAAGTACCAAAATTTGTTACTTAAATTAAAGTAATGCTACTATGATAAAAATGTACTTGAATTAAAGTAAAAGTACCATTCCTGAAATGTACTTAATAAAAGTAAAAAAAAATGTTTTAATACATACCCAAGTAGTCAAAGTAAAAAGTAGTACAGTCAGTCCTCATTATCTGAGTTGCTGCATTTATGTGGCCAAATAATTGTAGAACCATACGGATAAATTCCCCACACTTATGAGGTTTCCACGGATAATGTATGTGGAATGCGGAAGTGCAATGGAAAACCATTTAAATTTCCCTCAGACTCACTGTCTCACTCGCTTTCCCCTACCTCCAACACTCCACCATGACCATGCTCCACCCCAACCTCGATGCTGCGCACTCTCAGTCTCTCACTAACCATTGCCAGTGCTGAACCCATCCGTGGTTTTCTGGTGTTTTCATTCTGATTTTGTTGATTTAACATATTTTATAAGGTAAGGTACATAAAAGGGTTTAAAAAGTGCATTTTACAAATGCTTAACCATAATTTTGAGTGTCATTTATTGTGTTAAGGTCCCAATTAAACCTTATTCTCATTATTTCTTATGGGTTTTAGGTCCCCGCTTTAAGTGGATTTGATTTCTTGGTCCCCATTATCCTCGGATAACGAGGACCCCCTGTACCTCAAACATAATACAGTATTGATAATGATGATGATTAAGCTATGTACTAACTATATTAGGTAATGAAAAAACAAATATATGACTTCAACTGGCAGATGATAAAGAAAGCAGAATGCATGTGATTGGCTAATTTGAGTTCCCATGCATCCTGTGTCATCTGATTGGTTGCTTCAAACATGGGAGTTTCTAGAATGTTTGGGGAAAGTAACAAAAGGTATAGAGAGAAATGTAGTGGAGTAAAATTACAATATTTTCTCTTAAAATTTACTTGAGTAAAAGTATTTAAAGATAAAAGTACTTTTTAAAATGTTGATCCCCCCAAAAATTACTTAAGTATGATTATTTTACACCTCTGAAAGCAAGTCTATATCTTGGCCTCATTCTAAGGTAGCTTTCATTTTACTGAAAAATACTGAAGCCTACAATAATATATTTTGTCAGGTTACAGTATTATGCTTATTTAGCATACTTACAAGACTTAACTATACTGGTAGTTATCTATTTTTTATCCAAATCCTACAATCTTTTCTATTTATTGTATCTTGCTTTTGTTTATACCCAGTGGTGTAGTGCTAAATAAAGAAGCGAGGGAACGCATTTTGAAAGTGTTACTCAGATGCAGGGGGGACAATGGCGAGCGCAGTGAGCCCATACAGCTGGGGGTCCGGGGGCACTGTAAGCCCCCCGGGAAATCTTTTGAAATCTGACCAATTTCAGGGATATTTTGAGGTCATATGCACTGGATATTAGGATATATTCCAAGGTTGAAGATGCAGTATTTCCAGTGTCATTAGATATATGACATCCAGTACGATCAATAAAAATAGCTAACAACTGGAATGATTAACTAAAAAAAAGTTAACAACTGTTACGCCGTGGTGACTGTTTCACCAGATCTTTATAGGCTAGCATTGCCTCAGTCGAAGCTAAAAGAAATGAAACAGTTAATGATTCTTTCTCATATTTCTTCTAGGGGTGGGAATTAAAATTTCATGATGTTAGAGATTTGTAAGTTCGGATTTATTTGAAATAGTGAGGGAACGCCGTTCCGTCTACCAAAAAAGTAAGGGAGCGCCATTCCCACAGCACTACACCACTGTTTATACCCCTTGATTTATATGCCTCAGACAAAATGATGAAATGATGATAATCTAGGCCACTAAAAGAAGTAAAAATTTCTGCTTGTATATCTATAACTGTACTTACAAACATAACTGAAAACTATTGTCCCTAGGAAAATGATCAGGTCCAAAACTAAAATTACTGTGGTAAGTTACTTACTAAATACTTTAGTTTTCAAAGGTTGTGGCATTACTGCATCTGAAGATGTGAATGTATCATAACATGGCTTTGATACATGCAAGCATCTGCTGGCACTCTTGACTTTGTGCGTGGATAAAATTTGCAGAAGAGATCTAGCAGACATTTTCTTATTTATTTTTACCTAGATCTAGTGATAAATTTAAAAGCTTCTGCTTCAACCTTTCTAAAAGATAAATCTGTTGAACAGCTTCTGAGGTAGCTGTAAACATAATATAAACCATATTAATAACAACTCAGCTCTGTTATCAACACATACTTATTTTGAATATAATGAGAGAGAAAACTTTAATGGATACATTCTCAAAGGCATAGACCTATCTATTTGTCTTTCAGAATCAATATGACTAATTATAAACTTGTTTCTGGGCTTCAAACTAATTTCTAGATGGAGTTTTTAGTCTTATGAACTTGTGCAATAGCGATAACTGTTTTCAAAAGCAGAGCCTGCTGCTGCTTACTGTAAAGAAGAAATATGTAATTACTGTAGCTAATTATTGAAATTTGTACATTGATCTAAACCCTGTCTAGTAAACATAGGTTAACAATGTAAATTACCACTCTGAGACTGCAGGATAGAGTTGAAGAAACCAGTTATTACTCTTTGTTCTGTAAATTTAAATTTTTATTTGATTATAACAGCCAGTCACTTATATGACACTGACTCAGAGAAAAGATAATAACAGAAAACGTATTTATAGCCAACTTTACTAATTTTACTTCAGCACAGTTTTAAATAGAGGTCTATTTTTGCATCTGCATTATTTTCATGATTTCTAATTTTTAGGAAGAAATCTAGGCTTTATTTCAAATAAACTCCCGCTTCAGCAAACAACCACTTTCTGTTTATTTTGACAAGAAATTTAAATAAGCCGATATTATTATTGTATTAGTATTATGCATCATAAGTGTTACGCTGTTAGTGGTCAAGGGTAGGGCCAGTGAGAGCTACCCCGGGGAAGGAGTGGTATATGGGCCCCCATGTTTACTCAGTATTTTATTATGAATGTTTTTTGTGTACATAACAAGCAAACTGATTATATGTCCAAGTCACTATTCAAAACATACAGCATGATAATCTCTATAAAATGTATGTTCATTAATTATATTTCCTCTCTGTTATTTAATCAATTGCTTTAGTAATATTTTTAGATTTTGTCCCCCATAGAGGTCCAGGCCCCATGGATTTAACCTGGCTTCCCTGCCCTCTTGGCAGCCCTGGTCAAGGGCTTTTGCTGTCCTTCTGTATATTACTCTAATTAAAATTTGGGACTATATTGTAGCTCAAATAGGCTTAAGCTGTTTTGAAATAATGATTAGACTAATTATGAAATTAACTTATGACTAAATGCAATAATCTAAACACAAAACCAATGTATCTAAACTAAAATTTATAAAGATCTGAGTTACAAAGACTCTTTGGACTAAACTTATATACAGTACTGGTAATGAAGCTATAAATAAATCTAGCAATATAAACATTTAAGTGTACAAAAAAGTATGTACATTTTTCTATTTCAAAATAAAAAAATAGTGAAATAGCGCAACTAGGCTGCAGAGTAAATAGGAGGACTGTAGTCACCAATTGACCAGGGAAGTACAGTGGATACCAGACATGGTATCTAAATAAATAACATCATCATCATTTCTATTATCTACCTGATCAGTTACAAATTCTAAAAAGTCTAAGAAATTAGACAAATAACACCTTCCTGATCTAAATCCATGTTGTGAACCTGAAATAAGATTAAAATTTTCCAAATGATCTTGAATATTATTCTTTATAATTCTTTCCAGTATCTTTCCTGCCAATGATGTTAAACTAAGAGGCCTATAATTTCCGACCTTTTTCTTACTTTCTAAGCTTTCCTCCACTTCTTTGAGAATCCTAGCAAATATATTATCAGGTCCAGCAGCTTTATTTGACTTCAATGTATGAATCACCTGCCTAACATCATCTTTCCTTATATGAATATGATCAAGAATGCCTAAATTTACAGAATCTACAGAATTAAAATCAAAGTTATTTAAACTTTCTTAAGTAAAACCAGAGTTAAAATAATCATTAAAAATACCAACAATATCCTGATCTTTTTCAAACATTTATCATCATGTTCTATTGGGCCAATCCTATCATGCTTTTTATTATTATATTTTATATTTATAAAAACTAAAGTAGTTCTTTGGATCTTTATTGCTATTTCTAGCTAGATGTATTTCACTATGCCTTTTGCTCTTCCTAATCAAACTATTTAGCTTATTTCTTAACTGCCTATAATTATTCCATTTCCAAAATACTACACTGCCTTTAAATTCCCTAAATGCCATTTTTTTATGTTTATGCCAGAGATAGATTAGTAGCAGTAGCTTAGACCCAATGTCATATGTTCATTTGGTACTTCTGCATAATTAATTGACCCAGCAAACAAAATAATTAGTGCCACAGATAAGCTTTCCTCCCCTTCTCTGGGAAACCTGATAATATATTTGCTAGGATTCTCAGAGAAGGGGAGAAAAGTTTATCTGAGGCACTAACTATTTTGTTTGCTAGGTCAATTAATTATGCAGAAGTACCAGATGAATGGAAAAAAGCATATGTAGTACCCATTTACAAAATGGGTAGTAAGGAGGTAGGAAATTATAGGCCTGTTAGTTTAACATCATTGGCAGGAAAGATACTGGAAAGAATAATATTGAAGATCAATTGGAAAATTTTAATCTTATTTAAAGTTCCCAACATGGATTTAGATCAGGAAGACCCTGCTTGTCTAATATCTCAGATGTTTTAGAATTTGTAACTGATCAGGTAGATGATGTTATTTATTTGGATTTTAGTAAAGCATTTGACAAGGTTCCACATAGGAGACTTCTATATAAATTAAAAGCTTATGGGATATTAGGGTCAGTTATGAACTGTAGGGATGTACCGATATATTGGTATCAGTAGATTTTTATAGATATTGGTATCAGCTGATATTTCAAAAGTATGATTTTTCTAAAATTATGAATAAAAGACTATTTAGAAGGTGAAATTTCCAATATTTTATTGTTTTATCACCACATATATATATATATATATGATACACACAGACTGTGCATGGAACAAGGAACTCTTCTAGGATAATTAAATCCACTATAGTCTGAATAAGTAATGGTAAATGACAAATACTATAGTTTTTCTTTTTCATGATGCTAGCCTGATGCAGGCAATGGGTCACTTACAGAGAGGTCCCAAAAATATAGCTTCCCTCACCAGCTATCTGCAAAGCAGATAGGATCCAGCTTTGGGACAGGATCTAGGGCTTAAAGCAGCCTAGCCCAGCTACATTTAGAACCTCAATATAGGCAATTGTGACTTGGTCCGCAATTGATATGGACCGTGACTTATTTTTGGTTGGCAAGGTACTGGTATTGATGGATACCGTAATGAAATTGACTGGATTCTTTGGATCTGATATAATTGCATGTCAGTTATAAATAGATATAGAATGTAACATATTTGTGGATAGTAGTCTATTATGACTTGATCCTCTGGGTCCAGAGATTCTATCTTTAGTTTTAAATTGATAATTAATTAGTTTTAAATTGATAATTATTTAGTTTTGTAAAAATTGGTTATTGCCAATGTACAGGCAGTTTTTACATAGTGGAGCCACCTCGATGGGCCGAAGTGGCCCCTAGTGTGCCTACTATAAAAATTTCTTATGTTCTTATGTTCTCTGTGGTTCAGAACCCACATAAAATTGTAGGTCCCCTCCGCCACCATGGAGGACATGCACAATACACAGTTAGGTAGACCAGCCATGAGTGGATCCTAGGGTCTTTGTTGGTCTGAAACATTATAACATAATAACAAAAGACTTGCTGCCTTCACATCAGATTGAATACATCAAAGAAAAAGGGGTAACTATTATATTTTTAGCCAAAAACCAAAACTTAAACCTCAACTGGCAGAATTGAGCATCCACTTTTCAAGGCACATAACATGTCCGTTTCAAGATGGGAATGAACTCAGAATGGTTCCCTGAGATTTTTTATGATACACACAGACTGTGCATGGAACAAGGAACTCTTCTAGGATAATTAAATCCACTACAGTCCGAATAAGTAATGGTAAATGACAAATACTATAGTTTTTCTTTTTTAGGGAACCATTCTGAGTTCATTCCCATCTTGAAACGGACATGTTATATGCCTTGAAAAGTGGATGCTCAATTCTGCCAGTTGAGGGTTAAGTTTTGGTTTTTGGCTAAAAATATAATAGTTACCCCTTTTTCTTTGATGTATTCAATCTGACATGAATGCAGCGAGTCTTTTGCTTATATTGAGGTTCTAAATGTAGCTGGGCTAGGCTGCTTTAAACTCTAGATCCTGTCCCAAAGCTGGATCCTATCTGCTTTGTAGATAGCTGATGAGGGAAGCTATATTTTTGGGACCTCTTTGCGAGTGACCCATTGCCCACGTCGGGCTGGCATCATGAAAAAGAAAAACTATAGTATTTGTCATTTACCATTACTTATTCGGACTATAGTGGATTTAATTATCCTAGAAGAGTTCCTTGTTCCATGCATGGTCTGTGTGTATCATAAAAAACCTCAGGGAACCATTCTGAGTTAATTCCCATATATATATATATGATGAATAAAACCACGAAGGAAAGGAAACACAAAATGGTGCTCAAGCGCTTTCGTCTAATGACATCCTCAGGAACACTGAAGTATATAAAAAGGTTAAGCCTATATATAGGTTACAGAAAGAAAAAAAGAAAAATAAATAACATACATACAACACACACACATATATATATATATATATATATATATATATATATATATATATATATACATACATATCTATATATACAAATACATACATACATACATACATATATATACAATAAACAGAGAAGTAAAAATAATAAAAAATTAAAAATTAAAACCTTAAAGGATTACCAATGAGGCGTACGTACAGATTGTAAGGAAAAATATCGATTTTTAGCACAAGATCAAATGGATTATAAAAATACAAATTTATACTGGGACTCTGCCGGGTTTTAACACAATGCTGCCTATGGTCAGGTTTCGATATATAAAAAAAAAAAAAAATAAATAAAATAAAATGCAAATTAAAAGTTAATCGATTTTTAGCACAAGATCAAATGGATTATAAAAATACAAATTTATACTAGAACTCTGTCCGGGTTTTAACACATTTCTGCCTATGGTCAGGTTTCGATATATATAAAAAAATAAAATGCAAATTAAAAGTTAATAAAGTAGAAGACAAGTTTACCAAAGATTTAATGTTTTACACTTCTTATCTAAGTCTGCTTTAAAGGAATTCAACATAACAGGATCGAGTTGAAAAAGACCTTTGCTTATGTTGAAGTTATTTGAAAGTTGGATAATAGGCAGAAATGTGTTAAAACCCGGACAGAGTTCTAGTATAAATTTGTATTTTTATAATCCATTTGATCTTGTGCTAAAAATCGATTAACTTTTAATTTGCATTTTATTTTATTTTTTTTTTTTATATATATCGAAACCTGACCATAGGCAGCATTGTGTTAAAACCTGGCAGAGTCCCAGTATAAATTTGTATTTTTATAATCCATTTGATCTTGTGCTAAAAATCGATATTTTTCCTTACAATCTGTACGCCTCATTGGTAATCCTTTAAGGTTTTAATTTTTAATTTTTTATTATTTTTACTTCTCTGTTTATTGTATATATATGTATGTATGTATGTATGTATGTATTTGTATATATAGATATGTATGTATATATATATATATATATATATATATATATATATATATATATATATATATATATAATGTGTGTGTGTGTGTGTGTATGTGTTATTTATTTTTCTTTTTTTCTTTCTGTAACCTATATATAGGCTTAACCTTTTTATATACTTCAGTGTTCCTGAGGATGTCATTAGACGAAAGCGCTTGATCACCATTTTGTGTTTCCTTTCCTTCGTGGTTTTATTCATCATAAAATTTTTCATATATATATATATATATATATATATATATATATATATGTCCCAATTTTTTTTGTTCCTGAAGTTTGTCATGCACACCCCCCTAATTTCTTCCACTCGTGAAAACATGCCAGCAAGATGAGTTTCATTCGTGTTCTTTAATTTTAAGGGTCCCCTCAAACCATGTGTTACTATTGCTGAACAGCTACTCTCTACTTTATACTAATTGTAGCATATTTCTTTTCAGGTTATGGATACAAGAAAGCAGGAGACTGTGTGGTTGGTGGGGGTGTTGCGAAATGAACCCCTGGAAACGCTGTGTCAACTCCCGACAGTGGGAGATGTTCTTCGATGTCTGTTGTTCTTCACTCGGAAGAAAAAAACATCCACAGCGGAAGCTGCCAATGTGGTAGCTGATGAGGTTATGGCGGTGGGTGCTCGGGCATCTATTCCGACCTCCCACAAGCCCAAGTGCGTCGAGAGGATCAAGGCCCTCTCCACGGACTACGAGAAGGTTGCCAGAAACCGAAACCGTGGGGGAGAGAAGCAACTGGAGCGGGAAAAGGGATTCCAAGCCAACCTGAATACACTGTTCGAAACAGCTCATGCCAATGCCATGAAACTCATCAAAGTCCCCGAAGATCGAGACTTTCTGAATGACCAGCAAACCGTGCGGAAGATGTACATCGGAGGAGAGGACCTGGAGTTTGCTCACAGGGCAGCGGAGCGGGAGAAACGCCGAGCAGCTGAAGAGAAGAGGAAGAAGAAAAGCCGCGAAGAGATGGACTCACTGCAAGCAAAAGGAACGGTGAAAAGTGGGTCTTCTTCTTCGGAGTCCATGACCGAAGCATCCAATGATGATGTCCAATATTCCTCTCCTGGTCCTTCGGCTCCTCGATCCACTCCCAAGGACGGCCAAGTGTCGGCAAGGAGGATCATCCAATATCCCAATTTTGCTGCAGCCCTGGATCAAACTGGAACCTCAGTATGCCAAGCGATGCACATTGTGGCTCCAGCACTCGCTGCCGCGGGAGTTGAGTTATCCTCGGTCACCTTGTCCAAATCAAGTCTTCACCATTCACGGCAGAAGTCCAGGAAGAACTTGGCAGCTGGAATCAAGACCGAGTTCAATCCTGATACGCCGCTTATCGTCCACTTTGATGGCAAACTCCTCCCTGATTTGGATGGAGGGAAATCGGATCGCATACCAGTGCTGGTCAGCGGGAAGAATCTTGAGTTGTTGGCGATCCCAAAAATCCCTGACAGCACGGGACAGTGGATGGCTGGAGCTGTTCTGAAGGTGCTGGATGATTGGCCGCAAGTTATAATGTTATAATGTTATAATGTTTCAGACCAACAAAGACCCTAGGATCCACTCATGGCTGGTCTACCTAACTGTGTTCGTAATCGTGTATTGTGTATACACATACGAGGAAAAGTGTAGGTGTGGCTGTAAAGACTGTACAGTAATGTAGAAATGTGTGTGCACCCATTATGGGTCTCCCATTTAAAGGTGTTTGTGGGGAAAGTGAAGATCATGAGTTTTTCAATACCTCACAGTACTATGGGGGGCACCACTCGGCAGAGGAATCTCTTTAAATGGGGTGTGTAAGGACAGAGAGTATCCCCTAACCCAAGACGCTGCCTCCCTATATCCCACAACACTTGTGTTGAGCTGTGGGATCTATCCCCACAAAGCCTTAATTTTACTACCTTAAACTATACCCTTTCTATCAACATGCGCGTCCAATCGATTCTTAAACATGTTTATAGACGTGCTACTAATTACTTCTACCGGCAAACTATTCCAGCTATTTACTATTCTATGCGTAAAAAAGTTTTTCACAACTGCTGTCTCGAACCTTCTACTTGTCAACTTACACCCATTATTTCTAGTCCTATTATATTGAGATATTTCGAAAAAGCTATCTCTATCTACGTTATCAAACCCATTCATAATTTTGAAAACCTGGATTAGATCACCCCTTAACCTCCTAGTCTCGAGTGTAGTCAATTTTAACTCTTTAAGCCTATCCTCGTACGACTTTGACCTAAGAGACGGAATCATCTTAGTTGCTCGTCTTTGAACTCTTTCGATTTTGTCTATATCTTTGCGCATATGCGGATTCCAAAATTGGACCACGTACTCCAAATGGGGTCTAACTAATGATTTATAAAGAGGAACTATAATATCGCGCGATTTGTACTCAAAATTTTGAGCTATAAAACCTAACACTTTGTTCGCCTTATTGACCGCCGCTGTACTTTGTTTCGCTACTTTTAAATCACCAGTGACTATAACTCCTAAATCTTTTTCCTGCTCTACGCTTGTTAAATCTTTCCCTGACATACTATACGCAAAATTACCGTTACGCGAACCTATATGCATAATTTTGCACTTATCCACATTAAATCTCATTTGCCATGTGACTGACCAATCAACGATTTTATTCAGATCTTCCTGAATTTTACCTCTATCTTCGTCATTAATCGCCCTACCACCCAGCTTCGTGTCATCCGCAAACTTTGAAACTGTACTGACTAGGCCGACATCTAAATCGTTAATATATATAAGAAAAAGCAAGGGGCCCAATACAGAACCCTGAGGAACGCCACTCGCTACATTAGCCCAACACGACTCCGCTCCATCAATGACCACCCTCTGTTTCCTGCCTCGCAACCATTCTTCTAGCCAATTTATTACTACACCCCTGATTCCATGAGCCTTAGTTTTTTCAATCAGTCTTTTGTGCGGCACGGTGTCAAACGCTTTTTGAAAATCTAAATACACTACATCAACCGCCCGATGTCTATCGTAAACGTTAACCACGCTTTGGAAAAATTCTAAAAGATTAGTTAAGCAAGATTTGTTTCGCCTAAAACCGTGCTGCGTATTTCTGACCAGATTATGCACTTCTAAGTGTTCGACTATACGATCCCTAATTATTGATTCCAGTAGCTTACCTACAACAGACGTTAAACTGATTGGCCTATAATTTCCCGCCGACACAACAGTGGCAAATACCGGTATTCACAGCGGCGCTTGTACGATTATCCAGGACCAAATGGACTGCCACGTTCTTTTCCTGGCTTGCAGACACCACATGATGGAATTGGTAATCACCTCAGTCTTTGACCTGTTCTTCAGGTCTTCTGGCCCTGAAATTGCGCTGTTCGCTCGCTTCAAATCCCAATGGGAGTTCATCGACCAGAAGCAGGCTTCTCCATTCAACGGCGATGGCCCAAGCGACATCCTTTCGGAATGGGTGGTGTTGAAAAAAGAGCAGATTGTCCACTTCATTGAAGACCAGCTTGAAGTTGGCCACCCAAGAGACGATTACCGGGAGTTCCTGATCCTCACTCTGGTCTTCCTCGATGGTCATGGCAAACGAGATCTCTGGTACAATCGTCCTGGAGCATACTACCGGGCCAGGTGGATGGCCAAAGGCATTTACTGTCTTAAGATGTTCATCTTCCGAAGCCAATTCCACCTGACCACTCACGAGGTCCGGTCACTATGCAGGATAAACGTCTTTGCCGTCACCATCTACCTCCAGAGGTGGTTCGAGGCTCCATTGATGGCGGACGCGCCCGTCAATGACCTGGAGCTGTTGGAGGACCTAGAGCGGTACAAGGCGGTGGATCATGATGTAGGTACCGCCGCATTGATGAAATTCCGGGGCCACCTCTGGTACCTAAGCGAAGATTTAGCCGGACTCGCTATGTTCTCCTCCAAAACCACCGATGCAGAGAAGACGGCCATACTCCAAAACCTGCACAAGAAGACCGAAAACCCAAAAGATCTGCGTCGGCTGGAGGGAAAGAGTGTCTTGACTGTGAGACAGTCGGATTTGAGCACCTTGGTCACGAAAAGGACTCAAAACCTTTTTCATTGCCTAAAGCTGCCGGTTCCAAAAACCCCCAAAGATCTCGAAGGATGTGCACCATCGTTGAAGTCTGTGAACGACGCGGCAGAATGGGCGGTGAAACTGGCGGAAGATTTCAACGAGGGCCTGACAAAAAATGAGGAGGAATGGCAGCTCGTGTACCAAGTCGTTGAATACTACCGCCAGCAGTTCCCCTCAGCAGACAAAAAGATCCTCTGTCCCCCGAAATGAAATGTGCCATTAGGAAGAATTTCCATTTCCTTTAATTTAGTCATTAGAAAGAATTTACATTTCATTCTTCCATTCTAGAATGATTAATGCTGAGCATTTACGTTGTTCATATAGGGTCGAATAAACAAGGTCAATGAGGGGACCCTTCCCCTCCTAATAGGCCAATGAAATTTTGCCCATTTTTTCTGTTCTTCAAGTGTAATTAATTAAAGGGGTGTGCGATTTGACTCTTGCAAATTTTTATTTTCATATGTGAGGCTGGGACACCCTAATATATATATATATATATATATAAAACAATATATATAATTAGTGATGTGAGGCAAGAATATTCTGAATATTCTCCAAAATATTATTTGCCGAGAATATTCGAGAATTTTCTTAGTTTTAAAATATTTTTAATTGTTTTGCAGCTTTTTAGAGAATTCTAGAATATTTCAGAACCTTATGGAACTTTCTTGAATGTGTGAGAATGTTCTAGATGACTCCAGAACATTCTAGAATACTCCGGAATTGGGAGAAAATAGTATATAAAGGATGGCAAATTGTTTCCTTGGTTAGCTGTGGTTGTGTATAGCAAGAGCAAGTATCTACATGTGATTTCCTTGTGAATTGTGATAATTGTCTTGTGAGTTTTGTATGATATATTTTATTAATTTCCATATAATTTTGAAAAAAATCAAATAAATAAAAAAAATTATTTTTTCATAAAAATAATTTTTTTTATTTATTAGCTATTTACTAGCTATTACCAGTATACTGAAAAACTGAAACTGAATACTTCATTACAAGGAATATTTTTTCTTTCTAAACTGTTCTGTGTGATATATTTTATTAATTTCTATATATAATTTTGGAAAAATCAAATAATTAAAAAAATCATGATTTTTTCATAAAAAAGCTATGATACTGAAAAACTGAAATTGAACACAAAATTACAAGGGGTATTTTTTTTATTTCCAAAGAGTCTTGTGAGATATATTTTATTAATTTCTATATAATTTTGAAAAAAATCAAATAAAAAAATCATGATTTTTTTCATAAAAAAGCTATTATACTGAAAAACTGAAATTGAATACTTAATTATTATAAGGGATATTTTTATTTGTTTCTAAAGTGTTTTGTCTGATATATTTTATTAATTTCTATATAATTTTGAAAAAAAAAATAAAATAAAAAATAAATAAAAATATCAATTGATTTAATCACTGCTATCCCTGGTAAATACTGTACTTTGAATTGAAATACAGTCTTTATACAATGATCCAATAAATTTTTTGCATTAGTTAATTTATTTATTTCTTCACTCATCCTATCATTCACTTCTGGCTTAGAATTTCTCCATTTTGACAGGAACTGAAGTTAAGTTGTATCGGAACAGTTGAAAAACCCCTCAGATGTTCTAAAAAAGAAAATTCTTGAAAATTCTTGGTTTGGAGAATATTCTCAAGAATATTCTCCTAAAGATTATTCCTGAGAATTTTACATTATATATAATATATACAGGGTTCATACATAGTCCCAAGAATAAAGTTTCCTGATAATCCCCTGATATATAAATATATATAAAAATTATATAAAAATTGCATAAAAGGTGTAAAAAAAATTCACATTTCATATAACACAATTAAAACCTAATTTTTATTCTAACTACTCTTAAAAAACGTATGCAAAAATCCCATGGCAGGCTGAAAAAATTAATACTAGATAACAAAATGCATGAGTTTTATATAATGTAAAACAAATAGTGCTTGTTTTTGTTAAATTATTTTATATTAACAACATTTTAAATTAATTTATAGTCAAATTATTTATAAAATATTTACAAATAATTAAGTCCTAAATATTTCATAAATATTTTATATTCCCATAACATTCTCAAAAAATAAAAAAAAATAATGATATTTTTGTAGGTGTGTATGAACCCTGATATATATTATATATATTACTATATATAAAAATTATGCTATTAATACACACATCTTTAAATGGGTCAGGATATGGTCATAGATATGGACAAGCGTAAATCCTTTGAGAAATAGGTATAAAGCCAAGAAAACCAAAAAATTATCTTGTAGTCATAGGCAGCTCATAATATTAACCCAGCTAGCTGGTTAAAAACACATTTACTAAGCCCAACATAGGCCCACAGTCCAATTGTATAACAAACAAAACTATGACATCTAATGCAGTGTTGCCATCTTTAATGAAAAGGATTATTGCTTTGTTGCCAAATTTTCAACGTAGAAAATAAATTATAAATATTTTACAAAAATATGACAAACTAATAAATACAGGGGTGGCCAAGTTTCCTGGACCCAAGAGCTACATATGACATTTTTCAGATGTACAAGAGCCGCAAAATATTTTAAAAAGAATTTAATTATTAAAAACATATACATATAGTTATACTCACATTATTAAATTGTTTAATTACTACTTGTAGAAGGCTTAGTTTGGGTCTTCATTTTGGCTGTTAATGCTTTAAAGTCTGGCTGATGTGATGTTAAGACGGTATGAAGAAGCTCAGTCAGGTGTTCATTAGTGAGGGCAGCATGATGTTTTGACTTTACAAACTTCATTACCGAGAAGAGTGCTTCACAGCAATAAGTTGTCCCAAAAACTGAGATAAGTCGGAAACTGGTTTTCCTGAGGTGAGGATACTTTGTCTCTGGTACTTGCTTCCAAAACTCAACTGCAGATAAGCTTTATGTATCAACTTTAAACCCACATCCTCTTGTAGCTCCAAAAGTTCTGTTTTTATTGAAGCAGCTTCCATAACAAAAGGTGTGGTAACAGGACAGCCATCATTGACGACATCAATCAGGAAAGGATTTACAAGAAATTCGAAGCATGGTTTTTAGCTTCTTTAGTTCATCAAACCTGAACTGAAAATCATCAAATAGTCCTTCTAATTTACCTTTATATTCCTCCACTTTACTATCTTTTATTTCAATATCAGGAAAAGTGTTTGCTTGGTTTTTCAGGTGGGGAAAGTGGTCAAATTTTTTTGTTAGTAGATCTTTATTTTATTCTAGAAACTGAAAACTGTCTGTGTAAGGTCAGAAATGACCTTATCCTTTCCCTGAAGTGCCAAATTTAGATTTTGAAGGTGTTGTATTACATCAGTAAAAAACATTAGATCCTGCACCCATTCGTGATCTTCTAGTTGTGGGTATGACTTTCCCTTTTCTTTCAAGAAATCAATGATAGGCTCCAACAGTGCAACAAACCTATTCAGGAGATTACTAGTTGATAACCACCTTACAATACAGTAGAATGAAAGGTCATCTGGCTTATCTTGAAGATCCAGCAGCTCGATAAAATTTCTAAACGCTTGGTGCATTTTTGCATTTGAATGAATGAAGTTCACAATTTCTAGAACACATTTCATGACACTGTCATACCTAAAGTACTTGCTTACCAAATGACCATGGTGAATGATACAGTGAATAAAGAGACACGCAGGATACTTGGGATCATGTGTCAAGAGCCCAACTAGGCCTACATTTTGTTCTACCATAGCTGGTGCTCCATCTGTTGCAACACTGACAAGTTTATTTAATGGTACTTGAGCATTTGATAATGCCTCATCAAGTGCATTCTTTATGTCAACCCCTCTGGTGGTTTCTCTTAGGGTCATTAAGTCCAAGAGTTCTTCTTTCACATTTCCATTGCCAGTAACATAACGAACAAATATTGCCAGTTGAGGGTTATCTTTAATATCTGTGGATTCATTGAGGATCAAACTGAATGCAACAGAATTCTTCAAATCACTCTGCAACAAGCATGTAATTTCAGCACTGATCTGGGAAATACGTCTCACTGTAGTGTGGTGGGAAATAGAAATACTTGCTATTTGTTCTTGAAGCTTTGTGTTATCTGGAGCGAGAATTGCAGTAACATCGGCAATATTCTTCTTCACAAATTCTCCACTACTGTAGGGAAGTTGAGCACAAGTAATATTCCATGCCATAACAAAACTAGCTTCAGTAGTTAAGTCAGCTGTCTTACACAATGATAAAAGTACAGTTTGTTGGGCAACTAGGCTAGATTTCAACATTGTTAACTTAGTCTTCTGCAATTCTGATTTGGGAGGAAATTCCGTAATAAAATTTTTATGGTTAGTTTCATGATGATGCTTTAAGTTACTGGCTTTAAAGTGATTGAGTGCCACATGGCAGATAAAACACACAGGTTCCCTACCCTTAACAGTAAAGGCAAAGCTCTCCTCCCACTCCTGTTTAAAAACTCTATTTTCTTCTTCATATTTCCGTTTCTTACACTTTGTCTCTCAGTCATTTTAATCAACTAAGGGGTTGTATAACTTTCACTTGTATAGCTGAGAAAAATAGCCACTATTTGATCTAAGAAGCCAATTTTAAAACACACTCACTTGTTACTACATGCGGCCCGCATAGTAGCTTGAGGGGTACTGGACACTGATGAGTGGCGATTGGTGTTAATTACGTAATTACAAGGTTGGTACCCAAAAACCCATGACCAAAAACCCAACCTAAAAACCCACATCAATTTACTTCTCATAAACTTATTTTTAACTTGGCATTTTTTATAATATGGTTATGCAGTCTTATATATTAACAACTATAAACTATAATTAATGTGATAAGGCCAATATAA
The DNA here is from genome assembly GCA_023014485.1 of Bathynomus jamesi. Taxonomy (NCBI): domain Eukaryota; kingdom Metazoa; phylum Arthropoda; class Malacostraca; order Isopoda; family Cirolanidae; genus Bathynomus; species Bathynomus jamesi. The sequence continues at coordinate 201,913 of JAJOZX010002925.1, forward strand.
ACTAAAATTTCCAGAAACTATTTATTTTACATCTTTCATTATGAACCTTATATCTAATACTGTATCTAATTTATCTATCTTCTAATTGGCTACCTATATCTAAAAATAAATCATGTTTCTTTTCAGCTTTATAATTTAAATAATTTAAGTGGTACCTAATATTGATTATTGATCAGTATGTTCAGCATCTTTTCACCTTAGGTGGCGGTAGATTCGAACCAACATTTCTGCCTTTTCTTTCCCTAACCTATTTTGCATTTTACTCCATACCAAGCCAAACACTGAAAAAAATCTTTCCAATGATCCGGAACTGGCAGGACAGCTATGAATAGATCTCATAAATTTAGCAAAACCTAATGGTAACCTGGTCTCTTTTTTTTCTTTCATTTCAACAATTTTCACCAATTACTAGCTGATGTAGAGCTCACTATGCTATCTTTGAATAAATAAGGAGGAAAAATTAGTGCGTCTTTTAAGCTGAATGCATAATATCCTGCCATGTATTCTGAATTTATTTCAATCAGCCATTCTTCAGCCTCTTCCTCTTGAATTCTATTCAGTTTTTGTCCTGAAAAATAATAGAACTGTGTGGAAACAAAAATAAAGCTAATAATATAGATTATATAATTTATGTTATGGTATTTAATTTATGCTAATTGTTATCTAATATGGCAATGCCAGATGATTTGATTCAGATTAGAGAAAACTCTTTTGCCCATACAGTTGAGTTACCTATGTTTTATATATTGATACCTAGTAGTTAAGCATTTAGGTCCTAATTTACCTTCATACTTTGGGTCAGTTATATTTGCCAAAAGATGACATGGCTCCATAGCTTTTTTAAATCTCTTAATAATATCTTTGTATGGAGCTAACTTTTCATCTTGGATTAAATTGAGCCAAATTTCAACAGCATCAGATAATGTATTATCAGCCTGCAACTGTAACAAAAAAAATAAAAACTATAAAGTTATATATGGCTGAATGAAAATATCTGTAAACATTTAGAATTATGCATTGTTAGAGTTTATTTTTTGGTGTTACAAGTTACAACACATAAAATGAAGTGTATTTTAATTATTTATTAGTAACAGGAAATTTTGAATTCCTAATTGGCTTGAATGAAATCACATCCCACTGAGACACACTTCCACCAAGTTCAACACCTATCTTTCCTGAAAATGAGTCTGGGCTTTTTGTTGTTCCATCCAGAGGAACAAACATGTGATGAAGAGGGAGCTCATTACAGTGTAGTAGGCAAATGCTCCACTGCAAAGATCTACCAAGCAATTCTTCCAGGCATCTGATATAGTCCCATCAGATCCTATCATGGCAAGTTTGGTTTGTAATTCAGTATCTTGAAGTGTATTTTAATTATTTATTAATAGTGCTTTAGTACAGGAATCTATAAATAAAATGTGCACTATAAGTCTATAAAATATCTTAAAATTAATATTGGTATTTAAAGTTAAGTAATTTTAACTGCATAATATAAACACACCTTATCTAGAGCATTTCCAACAAGTAAGAGTTGTGACTGTAAATTGAGTACCTCTCTCTGTATAGATAAGTTATCTATCAATTTTCTGATGTTGTGATCAATGTCTTCAATATGCTCTCCTCTTATTTCTATATACGGTATAGAGAGTAATTTTACAAATAGGTTTTTATGCATTCTAACTGAGAATTCCATCTGGTTTCATTTGGTAGTTGTGGCATCATACCTCCCTTCTCCATTAACCAACCCTAAAATAAATTTTTATTATAAATATTGCTGGATTTGACAGCATAAATAAATAGCCTATGCAACTTATTAATGAGTAGTGAATTAGGAGTCACACTGGTGACAGTGCTAATGCATAAAAGTAAAGCTGACAGTAGCTAATTTATTGGATTTGTTTTTAGCTTACATGAGATTGGTGTTGGAAATATTTGTTAATTTATACAACATGCTTGAGAACTGATTTTGGGGAGACACCTTTTTCTACCAAGTTTAGATGGTGTGCTGAACAGCCATAAGTAATAAGACTGTAGTTGTCCTCCTTAAGAATTTCTCTCATTCTTATCATTTTGTTTTCGTTATCAGTGCATATAGCAAATACCTGAAAATAAAATGCCATAACTCATAAGGAACTGAGCATTTGAGTATACCAAGGTGGAGAATTACATTCAGTTTATAACTAAAATAAAATGTACCTACAAAATAGTTATACTTACATCAATGCCATATATTTCTTTAGTTTTTATTATTGCTTCTCTAGCTAACTGTGCACAATATTCTGCTGTCTTTTTTGTACTTCCAGCATCTACTGCTGAAATCAGATATGGCTTTTTTCCATTATGAATACTGTGTGCAATAATAGGATCATTACCTACTGAACTCCAACCATCTTGTATAAAGGTAATGGTACAATCATGAAGATTAAGGTCATTCTTCATTTCATGGATTACTTCATCATTAACTTTTATTAACAGATCAGATGCCAACCTTTTCCTGTTTGGTGGTTCATATCCTGATCTTAGACCTTTGATTAATTTTATAGATTCTTTATTTTCTAAAACATTAAAGGGTATGTTAGTTGAAAAAAGGAACCTTACAACTTGTAAATCTAATTCTTCCTTTTGGTCCACAGTCATTCTTACCACAAATGGTGTAATTGATCTTTGCCTTTTATGCTTTATTGGTGTTGAATGACAGAATGTGGATGATGAAGAACCTGCACTGGTGTCACTCATTTCAGGCACATTTTCACTTATAATCTTTGGATCATCTTTGCCAGAAGCCAAAGTTGGAGGAAGTGAATCAGTTTCAACTGATGCTCCAAATTCGAGTCTCGGCATACCTCTTGCCTCATTTTCAAAACCTTCCACTTTTCTTTTACTGCATTTCTCTAGATGATGTTTCACTCTCTCAATTTTTCGAGTGATACTTTCTTTGCAATAATTGCATAGTACTCTAGTAGGCTGATCACTTAATAAAGTCACCTCATCCCATTCACTAGCTTTAGATCTTCCACCTCTATAACTCTTTGAGTTTGGCATCTTAAAAATTTTAATTTGAGTTAGGTCTAAATAAAGCTGAAATCTGCTGTTAAGCAATAAAGGAAAGATCTAAAATTAAAATGGAGAAAATTCTAATATGTCATTATTATCTCTCATATCTGAACTTTCTGTGAAATAAAGATGTCTTTTTAATATATATTGTAGATTAGATAAATAAATTAATAAAATAATAGATATATTAGGAACTACATAATTATCGAACCTTTCTAAAAAAATGTTCAATCCATCAAAAAACCAAAAACCCAGTTGGGTTGGGTTTTTGCCAACCCTGCGTAATTATCCCGCTTAGTGCCTGTCACGCAAAAGAAATTGTCATACACATGACGCATTTTATTGTCAATTCAATTTTTCCTTGTTTTTTCATATTTTTTTATTATGTGAAAAAAAAATTATATTTGTATTATGAATTTTGCCTTTTATGATAAATACAATAAAAACCAAAATTATCTCGTGAGCCACAGTTAACAACCTCAAGAGCCACATGCGGCTCATGAGCTGGGGTTTGGCCACCGTTGTAATAAAACTAATAAACCCTAGCTGGATATCGGTATCAGTTATCAGCTGATACTATTTTTAATTATCGGTATTGGTTATCAGCTAAAAAGCGATATTGGTACATCCCTAATAAACTGGGTAGAAAAATAGTTAGAAGACAGAGAACAGAGTAATTCTAAATGGTCATGAATTTGGGTGGTAGAAAGTGAAAAGTGGTGTACCACAGAGATCAGTTTTTGGTCCAGTACTCTCTATTTTATATCAAAATGATTTAGAGAAAGGAGTAGTAGTAAAATTTCTAAATTTGCAGATGATACAAAATTAGTTGCCCCAGTTACAAACAGGGCTGGATTAAAGTCTTTGTAGGCTCTAGGGTAGTGGTGGTGAACCTTTTTTGCTGGCAGGTCATTTTTGTTACTTTTTATTTAAAAAAAATGAAATTGGGTCAGAATAATTTATTTACTTACAATTTTTAGTGAGAAACTCATTGTTGGATTTTAGCTGCTAATGTTTTGATCTGAGGTTTATATTTAGTTGTGTTTAGTCTCACACATGCAACACTCATATCTGTGCCAAGGCGATTCCTAGTGGTGGATTTGATGAAATTCATGGAGGAAAACAACTGTTCACATGAATAAGATGAACCAAACATTGTTAGCAGAGCTAATGCTAGCTTTTCATTGATGCAAAAGAATTTGGCAAAGAGTTCCATTCTGCAAGAATAAGATTCTCTACTCTTTCTATTGATTGTTGTTCTCTGGTTACACCCAAAATTGATGACTCCAATTCCTTTTCTTGTAACCAGATTAAGATCAATAAATTTAGTCTTCCATACTGCACTTTCTTGGAAGTCAACTAATTCCACTTCTAAATTACCAATGTCAAGCATATGAAAAGCTGATAACTGAAGATCTTCAAATTGAATAGTATAGGGGAATTGGATAAATTGTAAGTTGTCATACATACACACACGTTTTTAAATGTATACTATACGGTACATTTAAAAACATTTCAATGTGTATCAGCTATTTATTTCAGTGGGAGAATAAAATAATTTTGAAACTGTAAGGCAGAAAATATTAAAAATTAGTCATATTTATTTAAATAAAAGCTTGTGGGTCAGTGGTTTGCCATCACTGCCCTAGGGCCTAGGCACTCTCATAATCATAGGCTCCCAAGATAAATCTATAAATATTCGCATTGTATACAATGTATAGGGCCCATAATATAATCATAGATCTATATAATATATGACTATAATACTTTGGGATCACCTGAAGATCTGTCACCCCAGCCTTTTTTAGTAAGCTTTATAAGGCTAACTAACAAAAATATCATGACCTGACCTAACCTAACCAATCGTCAAGGGCATACAGTTGACCTAATGATTGTTTAGGTTAAGTCATGATATTTTCATTAGTTAGCCTTATAAAGCTAACTAAAAAAGGCTGGGGTGATGGATCTTCAGGTGATCCATACCTGATACTATGACTGATATTTTGTCTGTAATACTTTGTCTATGATACATACTTTGATACTATAATTCTTTGACTATGATACTATCCCTGATGAAAATAAGCATATCAAAATGGATGAAATATGATAAAATTAAAGAATCAAACTTTAAAATTGACATGCAAAATATTTTTAATCGCTTTTGATACGACTAAATCTTTCATAATTTATAAAAAGTTTAGTTGGAGGTTGTGTTATGCAACTTGCCTTTTTGATACAATATAAATTATAGGCTTTGCATTATCTGTTAGCTAATTCAAGCATATATTATTATTCAATATGAAACACTCAGCATTTGTATATTTTTCTGTTATAATTTTAGTTATTATTTTGTTTGAGGAAGTTTTAATAGAACATTCAGCTCATTTTTGTATTTATAAGGCTGCATTTGATGAATTAATTACTTCTATTCGTACCTGGTTTAACAGCTGCAAAGAATGAAACACACATAGTTATGATTCAATAAAGTAACTTCTATAAAAACGAACTGCAAATTCTATTATCATTTAGTTGGAATTTGATTTTGTGACAGTTGAATACCTATACTTTGTTAGTTTTTTGTTTTTATAAATAACATTAAATTTTAAAAATAAATGTGATAACTCCTATTATAGTCTGCTACCTTTATGTAGCAATGTAAACTACCATATTTTATGCCTCATAAAACGCTACAAGTGGTAAGACGCACCGTATATTTAGCAAAGAATATTTAGGAAAAAAATATTTCGAAGATTTATCAGCCTGACAAAAAATATATTCCCATAACTTTATTAAAAGAACATTAAACAAAACAATAACATATGAGCCCTGAAGTGATTTTTGGAGATGTTTTTTAGGAAAAAAGTAGCGTCTTATGAGGCGTAAAATACGGTATTCTGCATATGACTTATGTTTTTGGCTAGGCATGTAAAGAAAAATAACTATCTAACCAATGAGTAAGTTTTTTAAAAATGACTTGTTTGAAAATAAGTGTATTCTTAATCTATAAAAACTTGTCACATGACTGACATTTTCTTTGGCACACAGAATTGAATTAACAATACTGGAAATGTTATAATATAATAGCTTCACTCACTTTTTCACATTATTCTAGCTACCGTAACTGTTCAGTTTTTTTAGAAACAAATCTCATTTTTCTGCTCAAAATTGCTATTTATAATTTTAAAATTGATTGTTCAAGGAAGGAAGATGTTGACTTCAATTTTGTGTTTGAAAAGATTTAAGAAATATTTTTTTTTACATTATATAATTTTTGAAAGAAAATGCACTAAATTATATAAAACTTTCCACAGCTTTAAACAGACCTTCTAATTGTGTATTTGGCCATTTCACCACTTCTTAAATGGAAGAATAATAACTTTTTTGTTCATTCATAAAACAAATTTCGGTACTTGTGGGTTATCTGTCGCCACTTTTTAATTTAATTTTCCAACTTTTTCACAAATACAGATGTGTGTTATCATGTTGCCATTTTTACAAAAATATTGTTTTTACGCCTCGTGAACAGGCTCTCATCGATCTCAACCACTATTCCTTCTAACCTAACCTAACCTAACCTAACCTAAGGTTAGAAGGAATAGTGGTTGAGATCGATGAGAGCCTGTTCACGAGGCGTAAAAACAATATTTTTGTAAAAATGGCAACATGATAACACACATCTGTATTTGTGAAAAAGTTGGAAAATTAAATTAAAAAGTGGCGACAGATAACCCACAAGTACCCAAATTTCAAATTTGAAATACAAAAATATATGCTCTGCAAGTAGCTAAATAAATTTTTAAAATGAATAAATTTTCATAAATAAAATTGTTAGATTTTTCTGAATTTTTTATTGAAAAAACAACTTTGTGATAGCAAAGTTTAAAAACTGAGAAAGCTTTAGTTAATTAAAAACTTTATATAAAGATACTATAGAAAACTATTCAAGGTAATAAGCTTGATTATTTTTTGAGAAATCTCAATATTATAGGTTACTAATAATTCTTGTAAAAATCTATTAAACTGTCTACTTTTTGCTTTTAAGGGCAATGTTTGAAGAACAGTAGCAATTGTTATTTAAAAAAAATTTGAGTTGGGTATAGTAAATGAATTTTATAATTTACTGATGAAATCAAAGAAAACTTTGCATCAATTTATGTAAAAATTAAGGAAAAAATTTGCAGGCTTAATGTTTTTATGCTGTTGAGGCTAAGTTGCATGACTAACTAAAATTACTGAAATTCCTAATTTCTTAGCCTTAGCTTCATCATCAATGATTGCGAGGTAATATGGTTTAAACTGCTTTATTAAGTAGGAAATCAGTTCATAGATTAGAACTAATCATTTACAAAGCAAAGTTGTTCCTTGTTATTTATAAAATATAATTAAATAATTATTTTTTGCATTGTGAATATTATTGCATAGTAAACAAACAAACAAAATAATGAACATAGTTATAATGCAGTCATTATGACTTTGGTCATTATTTTGGCATCTTTTATTTATAGTTCAATCAAGATTTTTTATTTTCAAGGTACCTTTGATTGAAAATATGTCTGATGAATATAAAAGAAAGCATGAGTCTGGATATGAAAAGCAAAAGAAAAAGGAAGAAAGGGAAGAAGCTTTAAAACAAATGAAGGGTTCTCTATAAAAATTCATGAAAAAAGATATGAAGAGTGACAGTGCAAGTTCTCCCATTGATCCATCAATATCAGACTTGCAAAACAAAGCTGTTAAACATGTTGAAACAGATGTCACTGAGCATTGTATCAAACATGGATCAAATGAAGAACAAGCACGAGAGTCAGCAGGAGATGCAATGATAACAGTAACAGACACCAAAGAAAACATCAGATTTTCTCTTGACATTAAACTATAGTAGTGATCCTGCTGAGTGCAGATCTCATAAATTATGCAGAAAATACCCCTTCACAGAATTTGGATTCAGACTTTTCATTGATGGGCAGACAATTTGGTGAGAAGAAAAGGTATGCATGCAAAGAATATTTTTTCAAGCAACTGGCAAATGGGGAAAATGTTCAGAGAGACTGGCTTATTTATTCTCCCTCAACTGGTAATGTGTATTGCTAATGTGTGCAAGCTATTCTGTGCCTGTGCCAGTGACTGCTTTAATCAGTTTGAAACAGGTTTGGATGACTGGAAAAATGTAAGCATGAGAATTACTTCTCATGAGAAGTCAAAGGACCATCTTGGTACACTGTCAACAGGGTTGGCAAAAACCCAACTATTTTTTTCTGGGTTTTTGCCAACCCTGACTGTCAATGATGCTGCAGCATCCAAAGTCCACTAGAAATGATGCAGAACTGGAGAAGATGAAGGAAAGGTCATGTAAATACTAGATTGAAGTCCTGAAGAGAATAGCTGCTATAATGAAATTCCTTGCTGAATGAGGATTAGCCTTCTATGGTGACACTGAGATGTATGGCTGCCCTAACAATGGAAACTACCTTGGTTGCACATTGACCTTTTAGCTGAATTTGATCCACTTCTCGCAGAGCACATTCAAAGACATAGAAATCCAGGAAGAGGGAATGTGTCTTATCTTTCTTCAACTATATGTGATGAATTTATTAACATATGAAGACCCAAAGTTATGGTGCAGACAGGGTTGTTTGGTTTAAACCATTTGTTTTAAACCATTTTTAAAAAAAACACCGAAACAAACAAAAAAACAAAACAAAAGTATATGAAGAAGAAATAAAAGAATACAGGCAACCTTGCATTTATATTTTGTGCATGCATGTTTTTCCATTAATCTAAACATAACCCCACTTGCATGATGGAGATATCAGGAAACTGTCTGAAGATGTGCAGAACAATGCATCAGTGTTCATAACTGGCATCTCATGCTGCAGTTGAAAGAATTTTTTCTGCTTTTGGACTGATACAGTCCAAATTAAGAAATAAATTAGGAGTTCATAAAGCTTCTAAACTTGTATTTATTTATAAATGTTTTAACAAATACCATAGCTAATGTGAAATAAATTTAGAGGCTATATCTATGAATTTAAAGGCCAAAGAACAATATATTTTTCTTTTGTTTATTTTTCTATTCAGTACTGTACCATACATTAAAGGATTTTTATTTTTTTAATATTTGTTTAGCTATATGCACAAAGTCAAGTTAAATGTTTATTTTATTTAGTTTATGGTTAAACTATTGATTTCTTTCTTTTTTCTAACTGTCAGCAATTAAATTATATGAGAAATACTAAAAGTTTTCAATTTCCTCAATTTATATATATATAAGCCTACAGGCTATATATTAAAAACCAAATTGGTTTTTTAAAAAAAATGTTTTTTTTACCAACCCTGGGTGCAGATAATATCTGAAATCAAGAAGGCATAGTAGTATGGAATCAGTATCAATTCAACTCCTGATATTAGTCAAGTTGATCAGCTTACAGTGGTGATTCATTATGTACTCAGTAATGGAAATGTGGTTGAGCAATTTCTTCAGTTCATTCCCATTGAACAACATGATAGGAAATACTTATTCAATCTTTTGCAGGGTACTCTCAAATTTCATGGCATTGATATTGCAAGCTGCAGGTCACAGTCATATGATAATGCCAGCAATATAAGTGGCATTTATTCAGGGGTGCAAGCTAGATTTCATGAAGTTAACAGTTTGGCTGAATGGGTTCCATGTGCTGCCCATAGTTAAATTTAGTTGGATCAGCTGTTGTGGAGTGTTGCCCTGTAGCAATCAGCTTTTTGGAATTTTGCAGTCACTCTATACATTCTTCTCAGCTTCACCCAAGAGATGGTCTAAATTGGTAGAGAACATGACAAAAAATAGCTATGTTGTACAAAGTGTATCAGAAACAAGATGGTCAGCATGGAGTGATGCTACCAGAGCCCTTTATATAAATTATTCTGAAATTTGTCAAACTTTGATTGATGTAGCTCAAAGTGATCAACAACCACTACCAGCTGTCCATGAGGCAAAGTCACTAATTAAGAAGCTTGATCAGTTTGAGACAGTGTTGATGCGTGTCATTTGGAATGACATACTCCAAAATACTAATATTGTAAATAAAGCTCTAGAGGAGGCTGGCATCAAGTTGTGCACTGTCGTGAATTTGTTTGATGATCTTTTAGCACACTTTCGTGATACCCACAATAAATTTCATGTGTGTGAGGCCATGGCAAAAGAACTCACACCATCTGACTAGCTACAAGGAGATTACACAATGCAAATGACTGAGAACCCAATTTTTTTTATGAAGTTGGCATGGATATTACTGACTTGAGTTTGAGTGCCAGTGACAAATTCTGCACACAATCTTTCTATCCTATAATGGATAAACTTATCATTGAGATGGGCAGACAGTGAGCAGCATATGCCACACTGAATGAAAGGTTTAATTTTCTTGTTGATAGATCTATGTCCAGTGATGAAGTGGCCTCTACAGCAAGGGTATTAATAGATACATATCCATCAGATCTCAAATATGCATTCACAGATGAATATCTATTGCTCTCACGCATGTATGCAGACAAAAAATCTGTGGCAGAAATGATCAGTGCACAAATAGTGGACAAGTTGATGACAAGTTTTCCAAATGTCAACATTGCTTTTAGAATTTATCTTGCCATTTTTGGAACAAGCTGTGAAGGGGAGTGCTCTTTTTCAAAGCTGAAACATATAAAGAACTGTTTTCCATCAACCATGGAACAGAAATGACTATCTTGACTTGCACTACTCTCAACTGAGAATGAGCTTTAGCAAAAAATTAAATTTGAAGATGTAATCTGATTTTGCTAACAAAAAAAGCTGCAACATTAATTAATGTTTAATGTACATTTACTTAAGTCACATTATACCTATATGTTGTTTGTTGACTAAAGATTTAATCAAATAAACCTGCATATGTATATATACTTCAACATTTGTAGATGTATTATAATAAAAAGGTTTTGTAAAGTAATTCAATTAAAGCTAATTATTAAGTTTGTTTTAGCAGTTTCCTTTTCTCATTTCTGAGTCAGCTAAGATTTTTTGTAGGCCCAAAACTTTTTGTAGGCCCTTGGGAGCTTCATAGGTCCTAGGCACTGTGCCTATTGGATAAACTGGTCCTGGTTACAAATATAGAAAATTCTTATAAACTGCAAAAGGATCTTGATAGATTATTTGCTTGGGCTAGTAAATGGCAGATGGAATTCAATGTTCAAAATGCAGTCATGCATTTTGGTAGAAATAATGAAAACTTTAGTTTTGAGATGCAAGGGAACTGGTTGGAGGATGTTAGACAGGAAGGGATCTTGGCATTATAGTTAGTAGTGATCTAAAATTTTCTAAGCAGTGCTTAAAGGCTAGAAATGAAGCAAATAAATGTTGGATATTATTAACAGGAATGTTAGTTACAAGAGTAAGAAAGTCATCTGTAAATTATATAATTCTTATTTTAGGCCTCACTCAGAATACTGCATTCAAGCTTGGTCTCCTCACCTCAGACATGATATTGATATGCTTGAATGTGTGCAACACAGGGCAACCAAGCTTATCCCCAACCTGAGAAGATTGGAATACAGGGATAGATTGAAGTAATGGGGTATGTTTAGTTTTGAGAGAGGTTGTATGAGGGGAGATATGATCCAGATGTTCAAAATGTTTGGACAATTTAGATGTATGTGACTTTTTCTCTCAAGATACTGATGGGATAACTCATGGGCATAATAAGAAAATTAGAAAACAGACTTCTTGTTTAGCCAATCAGCCTACCCTGATCGAGCAAGCTGGCAGCATGCAGGTAACTGATTGCCCTCTCCGGAGTGAACCAGAGGTTCAGCGCACTAGTGATGTTATGTTGTGTTCATTGTTGTGCTAGAGCGGTACAGTCTGTCATAATGTGTTCAATTGTTTCTGGTGTCTCCTGGCACAGGTGGCAGGTGTCATCTGTGGGGTTGTCTAGTCTGTGTTTATATGTCTGTAAGTTGGGGTGATGTCCACATCAGAATCGTGCTAAGTTAACTTGATCCGATCTGCTCAGGCTGATCTCTGACCTGCTAATGGGTGGTGGCTTCGCACCAAGGACCGCATTTGGACCAAGTCATGTTAGTGCTTTATAGGTTAGGTGTGTGTGTATGTGTTTTCTGTATTGTGTGATGTCTGTGGGGCATGGTATGGAATGGAGTATTTGGTTATAATGTCTCTCTGGTATTGCCTTAATGGTGCGAGGTGTCGGTGCATGATTGTACATGTAGTGGCAAGGGTGTTGTGGGTTAGTTGTCGCTGCTGCCATGAATTGTGTTCCCCTCATGTCTAAATGTTCCCTAACTTTCAGTATTTTTGTTTCTGTGTGCAGGTGTTCTATTGGTGTTGTTTGAGTGCATCCTGTAATGATGTGAAGTGCATTGTTTTGTATTGTCTGTAAGGTGTTTATGTATGTGTTTGAGATAATGGGTGCCCAGCATGGGCTAGCATAGTCCATAACTGAGTGAATATATTGTTTGTATATGAATGATGTTGTTTCCTGCTGGTGTCCAGAGTTTGTGCCTGTTAGTACCCTAAGCGTGTTAAGTCTTGACATACATTTGTTTTTAATGTCCTGAATGTGGTTTGCAAAAGATAATGATGTGTTGTATGTGACCCCAAGTATTTTGGTCCTCTGAGTGTGTGGAATGTTGGTGTTGTTTAGTGTAAGCTGTGGAGTTATCTGGTGTTCTTTTGTAAGCAAGGTGATGGTTGATTTTGTGGGCACTACTTTGAGTGTATTGTGTGTGAGCCAGTCTTGTACAGTCGGCCCTCCGTATCCGTGGATTCAACCAACCACGGATCGAAAATATTTAAAAAAAAAAAATTCCAGAAAGTTCCAAAAAGCAAAACTTGAATTTGCTGCGTGCCGAGCACTACGCTGAATCCACGCGAATGAAGTGATGTGTAGGCATACCCTGCTGTAGCCTCCCACCATTTCACAGATCCTCAGTCTCTCTCCAGCACTTGTTGTTTGAGCATTGTTCGCCTCGTGTCTCATTCGTTCGCTACTTGTGTTGTGTATTTATAATTATATTTTCTATATGTACTTGTATTTTAAATATTCTGTTTTATTCTATGTATTTCTCTTTCAGGTCATTAAACGAAAGCAATCTGTAAGTGTTGAAAGAAAGAAAATGTTACGTTGTTGCTGACGTGTACTATGTAGTTAGGCCTATGATGGTTGTCTCTGTACTGAACATGTACAGACTTTTTTTTCTTGTCATTATTCCCTAAACAATACAGTATAACAACTATTTACATAGCATTTACATTGTATTAGGTATTATAAGTAATCTAGAGATGATTTAAAGTATATGGGAGGATGTGCGTAGGTTATATGCAAATACTACGCCATTTTATATAAGGGACTTCAGCATCCGCAGATTTTGGTATCTGTGGGGGGTCCTGGAACCAATCCCCCGCGGATAACGAGGGACGACTGTATACTATTTATGTATGTTTGTAGGTTATTTGTAGCGGTGTCGATGTTGTTGTGGGTGGATGTTAGAGTGATGTCATCTGCATATGATGATAAGGTTAAGGTAAGCTTGTTATCTATGGGTGTTGGAATGTCATGCATGTATAAGTTGAACAGTGTTGGTGAGAGAACAGAGCCTTGAGGGACCCCGTTCGGAAAAAGCTTCTTTTTGGATGACTTGCCATTAAATGTGACATGTATCTTCTTGAAAGATAGTTGTTCAGCTACCTTTTGGTGTTATTGTGCATGTTTGTATTGAGTATTTTGTTTATGAGAGGGAAGCGTGGGATAGCATCAAATGCTTTACTAATGTCTATTGTTGCTAATAGTGTACGTTGAGCTGGTCATCTGGAGTTGATGCCATCCATGATGTGCTGCATGAGGTTAGTGAGTAATGTCATGGTTGAGTGGTGAGGTCTGAATCAATGTTGAGAGTAAGCGATAGTGGTATGTGTGGGTTGGTGTTTTGTAAGATTAGTCTTTCTGTTACTTTGGAAGGTGTGCATAGTAAAGTAATGGGTCTACAGGAAGCTGGTTCTGTTGAATTTTTATTTGGTTGGAGTAGTGTAATAATTTTACCTTGTATTATTCCTGACATATGGAAACAGTGTTGGTATGAATATGTGCTGATATTTGTGAGAGCTAGTATTCCCTGTGGGCCCAAGTGTTTAAGGTGTATGTTAGATATGTTGTCTGGTCCAGTAGCCTTCAAATTCTTAATGTTTTTGATGATGTTGTTGGTCTGGTCTGTATTGAAGGGTGTAATGGTTGTGTCGAGTCTGTAGGTTTTCTTGTGTCTGGCTGTTTGTCTGTCTGTGTATTTCTGGTTGTTGTCTCTGTTTAAGTGACTTATCTTTGCATAGTGATTAACTAGAATGTTAGCTTCTTGTGTGTATGTTGGGATATTATTTTGGCTGCAACAGATAGCCACGTGTGAGGTGTGAATGCCGCTGTTAGAGTGGGTAATGCTGTTTATAGTCTTGTATAGCTGGATGTATCTGTGGAATGGTTTAGTGTTGTTATGAATTCCCTAAATGTTTCTGTTTGTTTTTCTTTGAGTTTGTTGTTTATTTCTGTGTTGAGCTGTTGTATCTGCTGTTTTATGGCTTGTGTGTGTGGTGTTTGTGTGTTATGTTTGAGGTTGTTACATTGCCTTATGAGGTGGGCTATTTCTCTAGTGTAATTTGGGTTGTAATTTCCTAATGTTGCCCTCGGGTATGTATTTGTTTGCATTATTGATGATCTGATTAAATGTCTTGAGTGTTGTATTGATGTTTATGATGGGTGTGCTGTTTGATGTGGTGAATTGTTCCTCAGTCTGTATTTTTAACTGTTCCCAATCAGCTTTCTTGTAATTTCTGTAAGTGTGCCTAAGGCTGTTAGGGCAGAGTGTAGAACATGTTGTAATGATGATGGGCAGGTGGTCTGATGACAGTTGTTTTTCTGTTCTCCAGTGTGTATGTGTTGCTTGTGAGGGGGAACAGAACATTATGTCTGGGGAGGAGTTTGAGTATCCTGCTTGATGTGGTATGTGTGTATGTTCTTCTGTATTGTTATGAAGAGGCTGTTTAGTTGTGTGGCTATGTTGGCACCTCTGGTGTTGCTTTGGTTGTGCAGGTACCAACTAGTGTCTTTAGCGTTGAAGTCTCCTCCTAAGATGACATTAGTGAGAGAGGCCACATTGTGTAACTGTGGACTGTAATTGGCTGGCACCTGAGATGAACTATCTGG
This sequence comes from Bathynomus jamesi, assembly GCA_023014485.1. Taxonomy (NCBI): domain Eukaryota; kingdom Metazoa; phylum Arthropoda; class Malacostraca; order Isopoda; family Cirolanidae; genus Bathynomus; species Bathynomus jamesi. The sequence goes on from JAJOZX010002925.1 coordinate 217,179, forward strand.
TAGATATAAATATTGATTAGTATAGTGTTGTGTTTTGCACATGTTTTAATGTTAACCACCTATATTTCTATGGTGTTATCTGCTTGGATTGTGTTTGTAATGTTTTGGGTGGCATCAGACTTGTAGACTTGATCTATGAAAATACTTTTTCAGCCATAAAGTCGTAGATTTTTAGAATGACTTGCCATATGATGAGGTAAACAGTAACGTATTAGTTAATTTTAAGACAAATTTAGGCACTTTCTTGAGTGAAAAAGATAGTTTGTAGATTGTATATAGTGTATATAATTAGCTTGTTATGTAGGCTACTTTGGTAGTAAATAGATGTGTGTGTGTGTGTATATATATTAATTAGCTGACTTGAGATTGACATTTTGCAAGATTTTACTGTTATTATTAAAATGTAGCTCATGACTTGGATTACCTTGATAGGCCTAAGTGGCTTCATGTTTTCCAAATGAAATCTCAAAAACCTTGTAAGTTTGACTCTCTCGTTCTTCTTTAGGAAGGGGGGGGGGCGTTGCGGGAGTTCGCCCTTGGCCCCTCCTACCTGCATAAAAAAAACTGTATAGGCCCTATCCCACAACCCTAGTAAGCTTCCTACTTGAACGATGAGCCCTATAATTAGTTCTAGACTGGCTGTAATAACGTACACTTTACACAATTTATAAACTCTCTTTCATTCATGAAAGCATCTAATTTTCTTTTAAAACTAAGGAGCTACTGTTTACTCATCATATGGGAAATCATTCCAAAAATCAACTACAGTACTCTATAACTAATCTTTGCTTCGGTGGTTAGTCCATGGTAGGCTAAAGCTTGGTATTGCTGTTAGCTTACAAGTAGGCTAAAGAAAATCTAAATAAACTCAACAAGGGCCAAATATTAATAGGTCCCCAGTTGGATAAACTGAGCCTGACTTAATTTTATTTCAAATAAATATCGACGGCTATTATGCTGTTACTAGGCCTACGTTAAGTTATGATGGGTTAGGAAATTTTGTCATGAAGTGTGTAAATAGGCTTATGCTGTTCTCGAGTTATTATATGTCGGTCTAGTCTAGCCTACTAGGCTGTACTGTTCTGTTCTGTTATATGTAGACCTAGACTGGCAAGTCTAGCCTAGGTTCATGAGGACTTGCCCAATCAGTAGTCTAGGGCTCTATTCCAACAGAACTTGACGTAGATGCTAGCCTACTTTCTTAGTCTACGTTTTTGCTAAGATATGCATTTTAATTGTTGTCGTTCATCAATTGAGGCTGCTTTAGGATTACTACCGAAGGGGTTAACAGTATTATAATAACCTTATGACTCCTCTAGGCATAGCCAATTTCAGATTTAAAGGAATTTGCCCAGGGCGTGGGTAAAAATGATCAACGGTTAATCTTAAGATGTCATCACCTGACTTTCGAAAAAATAACGTAACTATATGGCCATAATCTACATGACAATATAACTCTTTTTCAAGAGTAGTGTTTTTTGTTTAAATACGTTGTTATGATTTTCAATTTTTTTTACCAATTATTAAAAGATTGTAGTAGCTAATAATTTGGATAATCTTAAGCTGTCATCATCTGAATTTCAAAAGAAATAACTATTTGGCCGTAATCTACATAAAAAAAAGTTTTCAAGAGTATTGTTTTTGTGCAAATACATAGTAAGGAAGTTATTGCAGGTGATGACATTTCCTGAAGATTTACCAAATTACAGCTTATTTGTATGTTGCCCTTGTTTTTGATGCAAAGGGACTTTGTGGCCACATTATAGTTGGTATTCAACCAAGGATTTGCATGGCGTTTACAAGTGGATTTCGGCCTTAAATATTAAAGGAGTTTTGTAGCAAAGGGTCTGAGTTCATAAATTTGAGGGATAATTTTTATGACAATACATACATAATACACAGACCTATGTTACATTACATTACATTTGGAAAATATGAAGCCACTTGGGCATATTATTATTATAAATTTAAGTAATAAACTATGGCTTATTTTATAATAAAATTTTGCAAAATGCCAACCTCAAGTCAGCTAATTAACTAAAACTATTTACACAGCCAGCAAAGTAGCCTAAATTACCTACTTTAACTAAAAATATATACTATTTACACAATTTATAAACTCATTCATGAAAGCATCCAACTTTTTCTTAAAAAAACTAAGGAGCTACTAGTAGCTACTAGTTGTACATTAGTTAGCTAACTTGAGATTGATGTTTTGCAGGATTCTATTATTATTAGCTCATAACATTTGGAAAATATGAAGCCACTTGGGCCTATCAAGGTAATCCAAGTCATGAGCTATATTTTTAATAATAATAATAAAATCTTGCAAGATGTCAAACTCATCAGCTAATTAATATATATACACAACTACTTGCTATCACCATAGTAGCCTATATAACTGAAGCAAAGAGTATATACTATATACAATCTACAAACTATCTGGTATCTCTTTCACTCATGAAAGTATCTAAATTTTTCTTAAAATTAATAATAAGCTACTGTTTACCACATCATATGGCAAGTCATTCCAAAAATTTACTACTATGTGACCAAAGGAAGTATTTTCATAGATCAAGTCTACAAGTCTGTTTTCTAATTTTCTTATTATACCCACGAGTTATCCCATCAGTATCTCGTGAGAAAAAGTTATATATATCTAAATTGTCTAAACCTGAAAATATTTTGGTAATTATTCGTTTTAGTGCTTTTTCTCCTTTCTGAACTAAAACATATTTTTCTGGTGTTTTTTGGTATGATTTGTTCAAATCTGAACTTTGTTTCTTTGGGAAATAAGCCATTTTTGAGAAATTTTAAAATTGAAAATTTCTAAAAATGGCTCATTTCCCAAAGAAACTAAGTTCAGATTTGAGCAAATCATACCAAAAAACACCAGAAAAATGTGTTTTGGTTCAGACCTAACCTAACCTACCTAACCCACATTTTTTTCGCAATTTCTTGCCTTAAATAGCACTGTTGGGGTGTTTATACAAATCCGCGGCGACTAACATGAATTTGTAGAGACGTTGTTGAGAGGGATATTCACGGTTAAACAAGTACTATGCAAGATACTTTGAATAGGATTGGGTTTTGTTGCCAGACCGTAATATCCAGCTCTTCACGTCTTTCCAACAACACTCAATATTTTGAATATGAACGGTGTCTTCCATGAACTGCTATGAATGGTTGACTGTCCGGTGAATGTAGCCTAGATTTCCGAGTTGAGAATACGCACGCCACTCGTCGGAATAGATTGTAGTCCCAGGCCTAATATGTTGCTGGATCAGGCGAACAAGAGTTGTTGTGTCTCTCTGAGGAACCGCAAACAATAGTAGTTTTTTGGAACTGCGTTCCAAGGTACCAAAAACCCAGGCAATCACAACCTCCGCAAACCATAATGAAAACCAGACTGAAAAAGCATTCTTGAATGAGTATGCATTATGAGAGATTCAAAATGTACGTTCTGATTGGTCGGATAAGGTCACGTGAAACAAAAACCAGATTTAATTGGCTGATTTGACCTATATTTCCTAATTTTGCCACGAGATGTCTCCCCATAAAACTGGAGATGGCGAGGTTCATTAAAATTTTAACAGCGTTAAGAGCTAAATACTCGGTCAATGGCCTATAATGGCTGCTTTTTACGTCAATTTTTTTTTTTCCATAAAAAATAATTATTACATTTCCTTGATTTTTATCAGTTTCCCTGAGGTTTCAAGGTGTCCTGAATATGAATTTATATGTTAAATTGTCATAGAATGTCTCCTATCAAAAACGAACAAAGCATTAAAATGAATATTAACCAACATTTTGAATATCTGTATCATATCCCCCTCATACAATGTCTCTCAAAACTAAACATACCTAATTCCTTTAATCTCTCCCTGTATTCCAATCTTCTTAGGTTAGAGATAAGCTTGGTTGCCCTATGTTACACACCTTCAAGCATATCAATATCATGTCATGACTTGGATAACCTTGATATGCCCCAGTGGCTTCATGTTTTCCAAATGAAATATAATGTAATGTACTATTTACCACATATGTCAAGCCATTCCAAAAATCAACTACAGGGGGTCCTCATTATCTGAGGATAATGGGGACCAAGAAATCACCACTTTAAGTGAATTCACTGAAAGGTTTAATTGGGACCTTAACACAATAAATGACACTCAAAATTATGGTTAAACATTTGTAAAATACACTTTTTAAACCCTTTTATGTACCTAACCTTATAAAATATATTAATAAAGTCATTCACCATTTTTTTGCGCTTAATGACATCTAATTTTGCATCCAACCCATAGCTGGTACGCTTTCTTTTAGGGCTGGTAGCTACTTTACCACTAGCAGTATGCTTTGAAGTCATGGCTGCAACAATATCGCAAAAAATCAACAAAATCAGAATGAAAACACCAGAAAACCATGGATGGGTTCAACACTGGCAACGGTTAGCATGAGAGTGTGCGGTGTCAGGGTTGGGGTGGAGCATGGTGGTGGTGGAGTGTTGGAGGTTTGGGAAAGTGAGCAAGACAGTGAGTCCAAGGGAAATTTGAATAGTTTTCCATTGCACTTCCGCATTTCACGTACATTATCCACGGAAACCTCTTAAGTGCGGGGAATTTATCTGTATGGTTCTATAATTATTTGTCCATATAAATGCAGGGACTTGATAATGAATACTTGGCTAACAAGGTTCCCCTGTACTCTATGACTAAAATAATATTTTTGTAAATTCAGTCATATAGTCAACACTGTGATCCAGTTTACAAGTCTGTTTTCTAATTTTCTTATTATGCTCTCATCTCAAGACTTTCTATCAAACTTGAATAAGAAAAAGTGACATCATATGGACATCAACATTGTCCAAACCTGAAAACATGTTGAACATCTCTATCATATTCATATCCTGTCAAACAGTGTGTTTCAAAATTAAACATGCCTAGTTCCTTTATTCTTTCCCTGTATTCCAGTCTTTTGAAGCAAGGGATAAGCTTTGTTACCCTATGTTGTGCACCTTTAAGCATATGAATATCATTGACACTGCAAAATTTTATTATAAACTGTAACTTATGACTGGATAACCTTGATAGGCTAGGCCTTGTTGCAGGAAAAGATCCCCTGAGGAAAAGATCCCCAGAGGAATAAATCCCCCATTAGTCATGAAACATATAAAAAATTATCTAGAAATGACATAGGTTAGGTTAGGTTTGGGCTTTTATAAGGTGCATTCAAAAGGAGCAAGCTATACAACAAGTTTATGCTACTCAAGCTACAGCTGGTCATCCTTCTCATACGCAAAGAAAAAATACAAGAGTGCAGTAGCTCGTATTAAAAGTATCGTAGATGATGTTGATAACTGATCCATTATAGATTATCTGAAAGGAATCGCCTTCAATCTAAAATTTTAAAAACAGCATTTTTTCACATACATTATCTATTCATTTTTAATTGTTTCTTAAGAATAAATTTTATTTAGCATTATCTGTATCCTTATTTCTCATGACTAATGGGAGATTTATTCCTCAGGGGATATTTGGATATTTTTCCTAGGGGGATTTTTTCCTTGGGGGGGTATTTTCCTCCAGGGGATCTTTTCCTGCAGGCGCTAGGCCTAAGTGGCTTCATGTTTTCCAAACAAAATGTAATGTAATGTCTATGGTAAGGGGACCAGGCTTGAATGCAATATTCTAAGTGAGGTCCAGTCCAACATAAGAATTATATAATTTACAGATGACTTCTTTACACTTGTAACTAACATTCCTCTTAATAATACCTAGTATATATTTTATTTGCCTTATTTCTAGCCTCTAAGCACTATTTAGAAAAGTTTAGATTACTACTGATTATAATACCAAGATCTTTTTCCTAATATTCTCTAACTAGTTTCCTTGCATCTCATAATTGAAGTTTCATTATTTCAACCAAAATGAATTACTATATTTTTGAACATTGAATTCAATCTGCCATTTACTCACCTAGGCCACTAATCTATCAATATCTTTTTGTAGTTTATAAGAATTTTCTATATTTGTAATAAGGGCAACTACTTTTGTATCATCTGCAAATTTAGAGACTTAACTACCTGCTCCCTTCTCTAAATCATTTTGATATAAAATAGAGAGTAATGGACCTAACACTGATCCCTAAGTAGTGAGATTTGGCAGAAAGGATAGAAAGCAAGTGGGAGACACGCACTGGAAATTACTTGCACAGAATGTGGACCCTTGTCCCAGCCTAGCTACCCTCCAAACTTGACACCCCCCTATGACCTGAGTTTTTTTCTTTATACACTGGCTAGTTAGTAGGGTTAGGGTCACAGGCCTGATTCCAGGGCAGATCCCAGTGGCCAACAGTGGTTGACACAACCTCAATGGACTGCGTAGCTCCCACTGGATTGGATCCACAATCCAAACCTGATGAATCTGTACCATGTGAGTTGAGTCCCAACTGGTTGCCTAGACAACACAAGATTATTAGTTACATGCACCAGGCACCATTAATCACAATAATAACATAACAGACAATTAATCGACAAACATTAACTGGAATCATGCCTTCATAATTGATCACTGGAAAACATAATTTACTGATGAAATCAAAACACATAAATAATAAATAACCAACATAAAAAATAATGGTAATTTTTTACTATCAGTCCGGTCTCTGGAAACTGAAAATAAAGTTTACCATAAGACTCTCTACATTTTTTTAAACAACTTTTATTAAGTACAATATGAAGGCAAATGCCGATTAAAGCTATAAAATTAATGTTAATAAATTTTTTTTTGAGCGATAAAATCGCGGATCATGTTTTTGGGAGTGATAAAATGGCTGATCCCACAAAGGTTAGGAAGGTACCGCTAACAAAATTGGGTGGTTTGACCTGAACTCATAAGATTTTAGTGTCACGATGGCGTTGGTTTGCGATGGTTGTAATTATTCAGTGTGTTTAACTTCATGCAAATTTTTTGATGATGAAGAGGCTGCATTTAATTTTTATGTAGAACACGGTGTATTGCTAAAAGAATTTATTTGCCCTAAGAAAAACAAGGAAGATATTGTTTGTGGTAATAAGTGTGTGTTCGATAAAAACAAAAGCATTTCGTTGCCATAGGTCGTGTGCGTGATAAGGAACGGAGAAGGGGAACACGCAAGGTTAGGTAGGTTAGGTTAGGTTAGTAGTGTTTAGTTTTACGGTATATATAATATATACAGTGAATGGATCTTTTCCGTTTGACTGCCGCCATTGAAACATAAGAGGTGAGTGCCCCCCCTTCTTTACTTAGCCTTATAAGGCTAACTAACGAAAATATCACGACCTAACCTAACCAATCGTTAGGTCAACTGTACGACCTTGATGATTGGTTAGGTTAGGTCGTGATATTTTTGTTAGTTAGCCTTATAAAGCTAACTAAAGAAGGCTGGAGTTTAATTATGTTTCAATGGCGGCAGTCAAACGGAAAAGATCCCAGTGAATATATACAGTGTTCATTTTACTACATATATATAAATGTATATATATACCTTTTAGGTCACTCATGTTGGCTGTTTCTACAATTTCCGTAATTTATATATCAATGGATTCATTTTTACATCGCGAATGCGCCCTAGGTAGTCTCTACTGAAGGAATTACCCGCATTTTAGGGTATTTTTTCACACTTATACCCGAAAACAAACTTCATGTCCTAACTTAGTTTTGGGCCAGTTCCCTCACTTGAGACTATCCAAATCGCATTCCTGGTGTAATAACGAATCCATTGATCTATAAATTATGGGAATTGAAGAGACTGGAGCGATAGTAAAAAATTACCAAAATAATAATTACAAACATTGATAATTATGGCAAACCTATCTCACATGAGTTAATCAACCTATAATCAGTGCCAAACAAGCATGGGCAAAACCCTAACTCTGGAATAATGTGACTGGTGTCCTATAATAATGATAATAGGTTCTCTAGCTAGTTACATGACTGGATTTGGCTAAAGGAAACTCCAGGGCTCTAGCATGCACTGCAAACTAGGCAATAAGTAAAGGGCTGATGTCTGATTCTAACCTGGCTGGATTAGTGATGAGAGTCGTTTTTTATTGTGTCATTTTTTTTGTTTTTTTTGTCGTTTTTTTGTTTAAAACGAAGATAGTCTGTTTTTTTTGTTTTTTTTGTTTTTTATTGTTTTAAACTTATTATTAAAGGAGAATATGGAATAAGTATATTAGTATTACCTATAATTTACTATACTACCATGCTTATACGGTTATACCTAGTATATATAGTCATCTTTTAGAAAAACTGAATCACGCAAAACGTATATAATAGAAAGGAAAAACAAACCCTCATTTTTTATATGTATATATTTTTTAACTAGAACATAAAACATTCTTCCTCGTTTCAAACAATATACATAATTGTGATTGGCAAGAGTACCAGTATATATATTCCAGATAGAAAAGGAAAATATTCACCTTTTTTTGAACCTTTTTGTTAACCTAATGTTGTTTAACCTTCATTTCCATGGAAGAATCATCACTAGATTGGGTAGAGCATATATGCTAGTTTCAATATCACAGGTACTGGTATAATATACATAATAAAAAATACATAATACTGGTATAAAACAATATATATAATTGTGATTGGCAAGAATACCAGTGTGTGTGTGTGTATATATATTCCAAATAGAAAAATAAAAAAAAATAAAATATTCATCTCTTTCTTTAACCTTTGTGTTAACCTAATGCTGTTTAACTTTCATTATCTGATTCTATTTCCATTGAAGAATCATTATCACTAGATTGATTAGAGCATATAGTTTCAATATCACAGGTACTGGTACTTATTGCAGATTTGGATGTTGACGAAGCCAATGTAGCACCATGTTTTACTTCACTTTCTTGGAATTTTGCATTTTGGGATATAAATACTAGCTTTGCTGCTCTGTCTGTGCTTAATCAGTTTCTTTTGGCTGTATGGATATTACTGTATGTGCTAAATGATCTCGGAGGTAATGAAAGGGCGAAATAGAGGTGTATGAGTTTGTGTAGGTATATATGTGAGTATGCGTGCGTATGTATCTGGAATTCTGGATGTATGTATTGGGTATATAATAGATATAAATATGTGTATATAAGTATTTATGTATATATTGGTATATATGTATATGGGTGTATGTGTATGTATATATATGGATGGTCTCGGGGGGAAAATATGTCATCGCGGGTCTAAAGGATAGTTAAGTGGGAGATTCAAAATCCGAGGCATGGATGGGAGAGTCCTGGAAAGGTTGGACAATGGGCAGTCAGCTCCCAGCCAGTGTTCTCGCAAGTTTAACGGATCTCAAGATACAAGACTTTCAGTGCAAGAAAGAGACCAGTTTTTTTCTGTAAATAGGCTGAAAAGGACATTCTATACTGGTACCATATGGCCTATTTTATTATTTATTTATCTATTTTTATAATATATATCATTGCAAAAGTATACCTTATAATTAAATTGGCAATATCTATATTAATTATTAAAAAAAATGACAAAAAACAAAAAAATGACAAAAAACAAAAAAAATGACAAAAAAAACAACATGGACATAAAAAAAAACGGTTTTTTTTACATCACTAGGCTGGATTTATCGCACCTATCTATACTCAGTCACAGTTTCAAAAAACCTATATATATGTCTACTTTTAATAATAATAATTAATACTAATAGATGGTGAAATACAAATGACAACACTACAATAACTAGGAAGAAGAATTATGAACAAGTCTTTATTCCTATTGTACACTGGCCAAGGATTACAAGCTAGAGCACTTAACATCATACCTTTAAAGGCTTTCCAAACTCCCTTGGCTTCCAAAAGGACATGTCTGTATTAATCTTAGCCTGTCTATCTGACAATCTACTCTGGTTTCATAACCTTTTAATAGGCTTCCAAGATCAAACACAGTTTGGCACACTTACAGTATTTTTACAGTTAACAGGCTTACTAACTAGATTCCTGTGGGGAGAGAAAAACTTGTGGGAAGAACCAGATAGGACTTGAAAATTAGGGTGGGGGTTTTGTGAAAAACTTCACAACCCCCCAGGGGAATTTGAAAATCAGGGGGGGGGGGGGACTTCACAACCCCCCACAATAATCAGTACTAGCAATTAAATTTTTCTAAGCAGTGCTTAGAGGCTAGAAATAAAGCAAATAAAATGCTAGGTATTATTAAGAGGAATGTTAGTTACAAGTGTAAGGAAGTCATCTGTAAATAATATAATTCTGATGCTAGACCTCACTTAGAATACTGCATTCAAGCTTGGTCGCCTCATCTTAGACATGATATTGATATGCTTGAAGGTGTACAATATAGGGCAACCAAGTTTATCCCTAATCTAAAAAGATAAGCACCCTACAGGGAAAATTTAAAGGAACTGGATATGTTTAGTTTTGAGAGATATTGTTTGAAGGGAGATATGATACAGATGTTCAAAAAATTTTCAGGTTTGGACAATTTAGATGTAAGTAACTTTTTCTTATTAGAGGCTGATGGAATAACTCATGGGCATAATAAGAAAATTAGAAAACAGATTTGTAGACTAGATCTACAAAAATACTTTTTCAGTCATAAAGTACAGGTATCCCTTGTTGAACGATCATTTACTTAATGATCATTTGCTTTAACGATCATAAATAATTAACACCTACTTTTGCTATATGTTTGGTAATATTTGTTTTAACGATCGACGACCTGGACCATGACATGGACTTGGTGAGTGTTAAACTTTGATTTTAATTAGGAAGTTCTCTTTCTCTGTGTATGTGTGTGTATAATTTTTCATGCATTTCATATCAATGCGTTAATGTGTGATTTATTAAAGCTAAACTATGGTAAGCTGTCATAGTGTATTATTGTAGGCTAGCCTACAATATCTACTGACACATAGGGTACACGAACGTACATCAACACTTGCACTAAACCTAGCCTACCTACTTTGTGTGAATTGTACAGTATTGTATTGTACTGTACTGTATTTCAAGTAATCTTGAACTCGTGTTATTTTGTGCAAACATCATATATTATAGGTCAAATAAGTACTTGTGAGTCATATGTCAGACCATCAAGAATGTATCTACATTGAACCCATGTTATAATGATCTCGTTTAACGATTGTTCACTTAACAATCGTGTTTTTAGGAATGTAACCCAATCAGTAAATGAGGGATAGCTGTACAGCAATCCATCCCTTAGTGCTCTTAATTGCTTCCACAAAATTGGAGTGCTAACTGAAACAGCGCTAAGTGAAATCAATATTCCCATAGGAATCAATGTAAATAACTTTAATTCATTCCTTGGAAAAATAAATAAATGTAAAAGATTTTAATTTGATCTCTAATTACTAAATGATGAACAGAAACAGATGGTAAAATAGTGACAACTTTATTACAGAGACATATTTAGCGTAAACACAAAATTAAATGGCATATAAAATGTATAAAAGAATGTATCAAAATAAGATCAGGAGTTACACAGCTTCAGGGACATTGAATCCGTCAAATGAAGAACATCTGTCTGGACTTCCTGGTGGAGGAGTGGACTCAACACTTGTTTTTCTTTGGCAGAGGTGGAAGGTTTTGCTTTAAAAGAGGATTCAAACATGCTTACAGATTTTTCTGTGGCAGAGGTGGAAGGTTAATGGCACTTTTATTATACAGTATGTTATTAATGTTTGATATGGTTTTAATTTAAATTTAAGTGCGATTATGATGTGTTTTTGTTACATTTATTAGGTGAGCATGTAATTATTTTATTATTTTAACAAAATGAACTCGTGCAAATAGCACTTTTTTTTAATTGAGGTTGTTTAATCTCCTTTACAACATCTAAGGTCATATGATGGAGGGAACCTACAGCTTTACGTTGGATCCAAACCATGGGTTGCTACATAATCTGGGTGCAGAGGATGGTCTCCCATCCAACTACTACCCAGACTCAATGTTGCTTAACTTTGCTGGTCTCTGGGAAGCATTGTTATGACATTGGCCATGATGTAGCCCACAAATAGCGCTATATCGGGGGATAGCAAGCTATAAGTAAACAATGGGCATAAAGCATTAACAGCACAATGTCAAAACTGCGCTATAGTGAAAGATTGCTGTAGTAGATTTTTGGAATGATTTGTTATATGATGTGGTAAATATTGGCTCCTTGGTTAGTTTTAAGAAAAATATGGATGCTTTCATGAATGAAAGAAACAATTTGTAGATTGTAAATAGCTAGTGTGTATTTTAGCTTAAGTTATGTTGGCTACTTTGGTAGCTCTGTAAATAGGTGTGTGTTAATAACTTAATTAGCTGACTTGAGATTGACATTTTGTACAATTTTATTATAAAATATAACTCATGACTCGGATAACTTCAATAGTGGCTTCATGTTTTCCAAATGAAATGTAATGTAACAACAGAGTAGATCTAACATTCAAATTTTTTACTTTTAACTTGGGCCAAACAATTAGTTCTAAATTGAGGCATTCCATGTCAATTGTACACACTTTTTGGTGATTTCTGCCACTCATCTCACCAATTTTAATGATTTTTGGTGTGGTATTTGGGTATGATGAGTAATGAAGCGTGACTGAATTTTAGCCACTTGGGTCAAATAGTTTGGGAGTAATGACCCCCCCTCCCCCCCCATATTTGGGGTCAGCAGTATAACCTCGTGATTTTGAAAGGTCATAACTCAGGATCTAATGGATGGATTTTAATGATTTTGGTGTCAAAATGCTCAGAAAAGACAGCAGAATAACTTTAATTTGGTGTACAGAGTGCGTACATTCCATTAAAAAAAGTTGCATTTATATTTCACCTTTGACCTTGACCTCAGGTCAGAGTTCAAAATTCAAGGTCATGAAAATTGGGATAAGTAAAGACCTTTAGATGAAGCATATTCAAGCAAAAAATTGGAGTGGGATCTCCATGGGTTTGCTTTCCACAAGCCTTTGAAATTGTGCATATTGAAAATTTTGAGCATTTTATTTAAGATAACTTCACAAATAGTTCTTATATATATATATATATATATATTATATATATATATATATATATATTATAATATACTACATACATGATTTGATATATACCTACAGGTAAGCATCAAGATTTTTGCAAACAAATTATTTGGTTCTCTAAAAGTATCAATAATTTTTATCACAAATCCTATATAATTTTTGCACTTAAAAATAACTTGAAATTTAGGTGTTTGAACAGTGAACAATGACTAACTTGTACAGGTATTTCTGATGAATTAACACTTCATATTGCCGTTGCTGAACCTAAAAAATATAAATTTTATACCTATTAAAAATTTAAGTAAAATTATCATGATAAGGAGTTGTTTAAAAAATTAATTAGCAAGGTAGGTAGTTAAACCCCTTAGTTACCTCCCAAGGCCTAGGTGTGTACCTCATTCCAACTTCCGAAGGACCTAGGCCTAGATACTATGCAGGGTGCCAAAACAGGTTTTTTTTCATTCCGTATTAGTTTAGAGGTCTTATACATTCTACTGTATGGCAGAAACAAGCATAGACATTGGGCACATGCTTGTGGAGAAAATAAATTTTCTAACTCTAAGCTACTAAGATTCTAACCCAGGACCATTTATTCACAGTCACAGGCTCTACCGACTAGAGGGTTTGAGGGATTTCTGCTATTTAATAATAATTTAATATTAGGAAGCTGTACAATTTAAGATAGACTAATACTTAGAACTGTATTCATAAGTGTAATTATTAAAATATAGTTACAGTATATAGGCATACATGTCAATAAGCAATTTAAATAGCAATACTCACATTTTCCATGCAGTTGTAAGTTTTTGATTATATGTTTTTGACAATAAGTTTGTATCCAGTTTCTTGATTACTTTTTAAGATGACGCTTTTTCAGGATCATATTGGCTTCATTGGTTTCCTTTTTTGTGATTGTATATGTTCTTCCAGTAGCTGTCATTGGGTTTATGATTGTGAGGATGTTGGACAAATCTACTGTAAGTATATCAGGATTTTCAGGATAAGTAAATGACTTGTTTGGGCCACAAGGGTGAAGGAAGTTTACTTTCATTTCACCCTTACCAGGATATGTTTCCATCATACACCCAATCCACCAGTGGTTATCATACTCCACTGTTACATATCCTGTGACATTTTCAATTGAGTGGTTTGTTGGGGGGAAGCAAATTCCTTTTGACTTTTCAATTGAGGTGCTGTACATTTGTACTTCTAAACAATTTTTTGTCAGTGGTATGAATGAATGTAATTTTTTAGTTCCTGGTATGGTTCTCACTTTTGATAAAATTGGATCTAAAAATTCTTTCTCATTTGAGTATTGTTCTTGTGTTGCAAAGCTAAAAGACATTTGAGTCAATTTTACGGAACAGAAATCAAAAAGATCTTTTGGGGACAGAATTTGATTTTCATATGGCCTACGAAGACTTTCTGTTGATGGTTCCTCCGACACCATCTGATGGTCTCTTGCCATGGCTGGTAGCAAAAAAATGCCACTCAGCCTAACTCCAAATTCTTCATGGTGGCGGCATAAATTTAAAAAGTTTTTGCAGTTTTTGTATTGACCTGCGCATCCATGGTAAAATAGATAATTCTGTTTAGTAGCTGAAAATTTGACTTAAGATGATTTATTAAAACTTTTATGAATAGATGCACTGCAACAGTATCATGTGTATTACACTGAGATAATAGTTAGAGAGCTGTGATTTACTTTTTCTTGCTCTTTGTAATAATAAACCCATGGATGAAGAGTCACTTGGCAATTTTTCCAGTGAAATCCTTGAGCACAATCTTGGACTACAAAGGAATAGTTTTCAGAAAAGATCTCAATCACCAAAAAATCACCTTCATCAAATTCATTTTTTCTTTTTTCTAAATACTTGGCTTGTTGTTTGGCAATGAAATCATGATGCCTTAGTCAAGTTAGTCGAGAAATAAAGGTTGTTGTCCACTGTGTATACTGGATTTCATCAATACCTTTTTCTTCGTAACATGTAAGAAGAGTTTCCTTTAGCAAATCAGGTTGAGGGCATTGGTCACACTCCTAAATAGCAAGAAGGTTGACTTTTGTCACAAATAATTTTGGCTAAAGCGCAGTGGTAACTACTCAATGGAGTTTCTTCCTCATTGGTAATTTCTGCCATTCTAGAACCTGTCATTATTAACTTAACATTCTGATGAATTGTGCAGATGCACACACTATGCATCCCAGTTGCTCCCACCAAAACACATTCTTTGGGGCATAGCATCACAAATTTCGAAAATCCTATAGAGAGAGCTGGGAATTTAAACTTAAATTATTGATATGCTTCTTTTAGATTACATAAAACTAACCTCTTTTGATATTTTTTTCATTCACCATTTTCTTTTATTGTTACGCAGTCTTTCTTCCCTGCCATTTGTCTACTTATTTCATCATTTCTAAAAAACTCTTTAACAGTGTTAGTTACTTCCAGTGGCAATTCCTTCCCCATCTTTGGATTTGGTGATGACAATACTCCCTTTTCTTTTGCAAGCTGCTGAGCCTGAACAGCCATTCTTTGTGAACAGTTAAATTCTTGAATTAGTTTTCTTACACTCATTGATGGTGCAAAAACAGTTAGAATCATAATTTGGTCATGTTTATCTGAGTTTTGATATTTATCTTTCAATGTTTGGACAACTACTGGCTCAGACAGTTTGTCTACATTTGATGGACCTGGCTCTTGAGGAATTTCACCTACCATATCTAAGTGTCTTCTTACTAAACTTTGTATTTTGGCCATTTTTGTTGGGAGGTATGCTTCATTTCTTTGAATCTTGTGCTTGACAATCAGACTTTCTCCAAACATGGCGATTGTCTCATTCATTGCTGACAATTCAGCCTCCTTGTCAACAAAAATATCACCTGATGACACGGTTTCCATAGTAGTATCAGATGAGCTTGATGATATTTCTGGTTCTGCTATATTTTGAACTTGTAAAATAGGTAAGGAAAATTTTTTTCTGCGTGATGAACATAACTTTTGGCCTGGCTTCAAATGATTTGAAAATTTTTCTATCAGTGATTGTGAAGCAATTTTTAAAAATTGGTCAATACCGATATTTTTAAAAATCTACCAATATCACCAATACTGATATATCAGTACATCCCTAGTTATTACCTTCATGAATATTGTAATTTGTAATTTTTTAGGGGATTTCTCTTCTGCCAATAAAATGTATTTTATATATATATATATATATATATATATATATATATATATATATGAGGAATAAAACCACGAAAGGAAAAGAAACACAAAGTGGTGCTCAAGCGCTTTCGTCTAATGACATCCTCAGGAAAGTGCTTGAGCACCACTTTGTGTTTCTTTTCCCTTCGTGGTTTTATTCATCATAAATATTTTTCATGTGTTACTTTTGTGAAATAATTTTCATATATATATATACCATGCATGGAACAAGGAACTCTTCTGGGAAAATGAAATCCACTGTAGTC
Organism: Bathynomus jamesi; assembly: GCA_023014485.1. Classification (NCBI taxonomy): domain Eukaryota; kingdom Metazoa; phylum Arthropoda; class Malacostraca; order Isopoda; family Cirolanidae; genus Bathynomus; species Bathynomus jamesi. The sequence goes on from JAJOZX010002925.1 coordinate 233,701, forward strand.
TAAATAAAAATGGTAAGTGACAAGTACTATAGTTTTTCTTTTTCATGATGAAGCCCAATGTGGGCAATGGGTTACTAGCCAAGAGGCCCCAAAATATAGCTTCCCTCACTCAGGGTCTCTCTGCTAGTGACCCATTGCCCATGTTGGGCTTCCATCATAAAAAAGAAAAACTATAATATTTGTCATTTACCCTTATTTATTTGCAAGGGCATATTTAAGGGGGCAGTTTATGGGGATAAATCCCTATCCCTGGAAAAATTATATCCTTTAATTCAAGGGATATTATTTTTTTTGTATATTATTAGCTGATTTTAACATTCTGCTATACAGATGCAGAACTAGAGGTCTGCTTCAGATTCATATTATTCAGTATATAAAATGTCCTCTTTCTTTACATCCTAATTCTCATTTTTGTGACTTTACCTGTTACAATGACAACATTAGAGTGCTCATTTTCAACTTTAAAAAGGCTGAAAACATACTTGAGGAACACCACTGGAGAGGACAGATTAACCAGACTGGCCCTTATGTTTGTGCATAGGGAACTGGACATTGACCTGGAAGAAGTGATCTCAAATTTTGTAAAATATTGCCCTTGATGTGAAAAGTTTACCATATAACATTATGAGTCAGGTCAACACCTATTTTGCTTTTCTTTCTACGTTTAATATTGAAAATTTTGTTGATTGTTGTAAGTCAATTTTTTAACTTGTATAATGTTCTTATGTACATCTTTATTTTCTGGATTTGTAAATCAGTTCTATTGTATGCTTCATGATAAAACTGGACCCATTTCAGGAACATTTTTATTAAGGGTTAGTAAAGAACTGTAAGTAATTTACCATTTTCAAATAAAAACTTTCAAAGAACTTATTTATTTAAAAAACCCTCTATTAACCTATTAACCTTAATTTCCACAGTCTTTGGGGTTGTGGTAGAGTGTATCTTGAGACAGAGATGTCTCTAGGCTCTTAGAGCCTTTGATCACCCAACCCACCCTGAAAATAAATTCTGGATACAGGCCTGCTTATTCAGACTATATATAGTGGATTTAATTTTCCCAGAAGAGTCCCTTGTTCCATGCATAGTGTGTGTGTAACACAAAAGTTCCTTGGGACCATTCTGAGTTGTTATTATATATATATATATATATATATATATATATATATATATATATATATATATATATATATCCTCCTTGGCCATGATGTACGGGAGGCATTTTCCCGCCGGAATCTTGTTCTGGCCGTCTTTTTTGACGTCCAAAGGCCTATGACACAACCTGTCGGGGAGTGGTCATGGACCGTTTGAAGTCTCTTGGTTTGTGGGCTTTTTGCCCACGTTTCTTCGCAACTTCCTCTGCCGTCGCACTTTCCGCGTCCGTAATGGGGCGGCCCTATCTGCCCTGTATGTTCAGGAGGAGGGGGTGCCCCAGGGGTGTGTGTTGAGCGTCTCATGCTTCAACCTAGTTATGTCTGCGCTACCGGGAGCTCTTCCGCCCTCGGTGCGCTGTTCCATCTATGCAGATGATCTGGCTGTCTATGCCGCGGGGACGAGTCCCCCCCTCGTGGAGAGGCAAGTCCAACTCGCGGTCAATCGGGTTGAACGCTGGGGCGTCGTCGGTGGGCCTTACGTTGTCTTCTCCGAAGACTTCGTGTGTGGCCTTCCTTCCGTCGAGGAGACGGGGATCCGGCGCCATCCCGGCCTTTAACCTTACACTCGGGGGTCAGCCTCTGGCCCTCGTTTCATCAGTACTCTTCTTGGGTATGGTTTTCGACAGCCGTTTGAGCTGGGTTCCCCACCTTCGCCGGCTGCGCGAGTCCGCGAGACGTACCCTGGATTTGCTGGGGCATCTGTCGCATACTACATGGGGCGCGGATAGGCGGACGCTCCTCCGTTTGTACGTGTCCCTGGTACAGTCCAAATTAGACTATGGGAGTGTGGTGTATGGCTCCGCCTCCCGCACGGCCTTCGGATACTGGATCCGGTCCTCTTAGAGGACTGCGCATGTCATCTGGCGCCTTCCGCTCCTCTCCGGTTGATAGTCTGCAGGTGGAGTGCGACATCCCTCCCTTGGAGGATCGGAGGTCGTTCCTCGTTGCTAAACACTATCTCCGGATCCTCCGTCTTCCCACCTCTCCTCTGTTCCAGGTGGTTGAGAGGGCGTTCTGCCGGGATGGGGGTTGGTATTTCACCGACACGGTGACCTCCCTCCTCGATGGTATGGGCACTCCCCCTCCATCCGTTATACCGGTCTCTTTCAGTGGTGTTGCACCTTGGGAGAGCACCCCTGTTGCGTGCTGTAGGGCGTTGCGCCCCGTTCGCAAGACCGAGTCGGACTCTGCCTTGCTTCGGTCTCTTTTCCTTCAGCATGCGGCGTGTCACTCTGCATGTGTTGCGATCTTCACGGATGGTTCGAGGTCGTTGGGGGCGTTGGATCCGCGGCTGTTCCCCAGTCGTCTGTCCTTGCTCCCCGATGTACCCGTCTCCCTGATGAGGCTTCCGTTTTTACGGCGGAGCTCTATGCCATTCTGAGCGCTCTGGAGGTGGTGCGGGAGCATCCGGATGGGTCGTTCGTCATCCATTCGGATTCCCGCAGTGCCCTGGATGGCCTGGAGTGTTTTGACTCTGTCCACCCGCTGGTCCGACGAATCCAGCTACTGTACCATACTCTTGTCGCTTTCGGTGGCAAGGAGGTGGTATTTTGCTGGGTCCCAGCACATGTTAACGTGGCTGGAAATGAGGCTGCCGATCGAGCTGCCCGTTCCGCGTGCCGACTGCAGGTTTTCACCTGTGTCCCTCCCTTTTTCTGATTATATCCCTGGCTTCCGTAGGTTTTTGCGCTCCCGGTGGCAGAGTCGCTGGGATGGCGCTACGGACACAACTTTGCAAGATTAAACCCAAGTTGGGATGTTGGGCCTCTTCCTTCCATCGGTCGCGCCATAAGGAGGTGGCTCTGGCCCGCCTCCGTATTGGCCACACCCACCTGACCCATGGCTATTTGATGGCCGGGGATCGGGTGCCCCGATGTCCCAATTGTGACGTCCTCCTTACAGTTGCCCACCTTCTGGTGGAGTGTCCGCTTTACTCTGCGCTGCGCGCAGAGTATTTTCCCTTTTTGGAGAACGTTGGGCTTTGTGATAGGCTTGGCGCTCTTCTGTCTGAAGGTTCCTACTTTTCGATAACCGGGTTGTTCTCCTTCCTCTTTTGCTCCCGACTTCTTTACCGGCTGTGACCCCACTATGATCTTTTTGCTTTTCCCCCACCTCCTCCTCCTCCCCCCCCCGTCCATTGTTCATTTCCGTTAGTTGTTCCATACTCTTCGTTCTGTGTTCGCTCTGCTATCCACCTTTCTTTTGGTGGCCATGAGCGGTCATTCTTTGAAACAAAAAAAAAAACAAAAAAAAAATAAAAAAAATATATATATATATTTTTTTTTTTAAATTCTTATTGCTCCTAAATGAAAAGGAATATGAAAACCCTTTTTTAACTCAAATTAAACTTATTTATTACCATTTACTTTATTACAAAATTGAAAAGCTTTAATTCCAAGTTAAAGTTGACTGTAGGCTCCAGCATTGTCCACACACTTTTGTAACCTTACAGGTACATTTTCAACAGATTTTCTCAAAAAGTCACGTGGTATATTACCAGAAACATCACAAATTTTCTTTTCAAGTTCATCAGTGGTCCTTGATTTTTGATTTATACACTTCTTCTTTGGACCAGCTCAACAGAAAGAAGTCACATGGCATTAAATCTGGGCTTTGAGTAGGTTATTCCATTGGCCCTCAATGACCTAACTACCATCTGGAGAAGTGGTTACCTAACCAGGCATGAACAGTTAATGCAAAATGTAGTGGAGCCCCATCTTGCATCAAGAACAATTTTCCAACATTTTCCCACTCAGGTTACAGAAGTGTGTGGACAATGCTGGAGCCTACATTGAACTTTAACTCTGCATTAAAGCTTTTCAATTTTGTAATAAAGTAAGTGGTAATAAATAAGCTTCATGTGAGTTAAAGAAATGTTTTCATATCCCTTTTCATTTAGGAGCAATAAGAATTTAAAAATAGGAGTGACTTTTCACACACCCTATATATATATATATATATATACTGTATATATATATATATATATATGTATATATATATATATATATATATATATCTATATATATAATATATATATATATATATATATTATACACATTCAACTGCAAAGAACACGCAGTATAAATAACGTAAAGAACGACGCTTGTATAGGAGATATTCCGCGTAAGACGAGAGAGAGAGAACGAAACAAATGAAAAAATGAGGTAACCACCTGGGAATATATATATATATAACATTAGTAAAAAACTCAGAAATTTATTAAGCCAGATGAGGTCAAGAACTTGTCTGTTTGGGTCATCGAGAGTCTACCATACTATAATGTGTATTTTCAGTATTAAGATAGTGGGAGTACAATGGGTACTGTATGCCCATGCCCTGAAGACCTATTTGAGTCTACATTAAAGTCTCAGGATTTGTGGATAGGTTTTCCACTTTGGTGGGTTGGAAAATCTTACTAGACATCATTTAGCTTGCTCTTCAAGCAGTAGTGTTAGAACTTTTTCATTTTAGGGATTGGCATAAGCTTACACCTAAAATTTTAACTGTACTCTTTAGCTTAAAATTTTTTTAGAAAAAATTTAAAATAAGTTTTTGTACATTAAATAACCCTTTTTAATTTCTTCCCAGTTCTATTGAAGATTACCAAACTTTTGTAGATTGCAGTAAGACCTTTGGTATTACTTAAAGTGACTAAAAGTATGTTATTTTGCAGTTAGGATAGTAAACTTTGTTTATATAGCTAATAATGAAGATTATGATCTCTTAAAAACTGCTTAAATAGTTGAAAGCTTGTTATCTTCTCTAAGTGCTAAATCAGTTACCTTTTTGTTTTCCAAGATTTGGCTTTTAAATAATTTTGCCTTCTCATTTTATCTTTTTAAATTAGGCTATGGTATACTTAGCCTACACTTATTTTGCGAGATGGTAGCCTATTCCATCTTGATCTTGTATATCAACTTGATAGAAAAATTAAAAATACCTTTACTAATTGAATACCTTCCAGTATACTACTACACACCACAAAGGAATTTTTAGGGGAAGTTTATATTATAGGCTAGGCCTACCATTGTCCTATAGGGCTATTTTTTTTATGATTTTTCAGGTTAGTTGTATAATTTTATAAATGGGTGCCCCTAAAGAAATAGGCATTAAAGATAAAGTTCTTATTCATGTTGAACATTTTAAGCAAAAGTTTACGTGGGATTGTGGTATCTCCTGCATTATGATGATATTAAATGAGAATGCAAGAAAACACTTCATTGATAAGTTTGAGGCAATTTGTGAAGAAGAAGGTTTTGAAGAAAGGTAAATTATTTTTAGTAGATATAGTAGCTAAGTACTGTACCATATATTTAGAAGAACCCTAATTTTTATACTCGCAAGCCTATAACCAGAAATAAATAACTAATCATATGTAGCCTAAAAAATTCCCTAGGCTATACTATCTGTTGAACAAGTTTTATCATCACTTTTTAAATTTTTTGCAGCACTTGGAGTATAGATTTGGCATATCTTCTAAAGAGATTTGGTATTAAACATCATTACTACACTACAACAATTGGAGTTCATCCTGATTTATCATCTGAAACATTTTACAAAAGTGTTCTTAATAAGGTATAAAAGTGATTAGTTTTTTACTCATGGGTGCCAAAAGTTTCTGATGAGTATGCTAAATAAGGGGGCAACTGGAAGAATAGACCAGAATTGACTTAATACAAAAGTATATTGTTAAACCCAAATAGGAGAGTACTCTAAATTTTAAAATAAATTGTTATTGAAAGACATGGGTCTATCACTGCGTTTCTATTACTTTTGATTTCTTCTATTACTATTACTTTATTTTTTCATCTATTACTATTACTTGGTCATCTATTACTATTACTTTTATTTTTGTATGTGGGGTACTTCACTCATTTGAAAAGGATCTTTATGTCTATTTAAATGCAATTAGAAGCAGTGTGTTAACAAATATTTGTTTCAACCAAATCATTACAATTTCAGAGACTGTAGGAGTGTAGATCTTGATAAATTTTACTTTATTGAAAGAAAAATTTGCCACAATATTAGTTCACAATTCCACATAGATGTTTATTTTAGTTTAGAATAGATTTAGTTCATTTTTTCAGTCCTATGTTCACACAATATGTCCATTGCTACTGTAATAGAAAAGTAATAGACTATTAGTTATCTATTACTTTGCCTTCTATTACTATTAATATTACAGCCAAAAAATTATGATCTATTACTATTACTTGAAAAATCCTGTAATAGTCTATTACTATTACCATTACCCCATATCTGGCAATAGATGTGTAACTGGGCAACAAGGGGTCTTTTGCCTATAAAAAACTACTTTTGCTATAGAGGAATTACTCAGTTAATTGGTCAAGTTTATTAAATGCTTCTTAACATTTGTAGTAGAAGCTAAAGCTTAGGCTGGGCCTATATGAATGAGCTTTTTATGGCTAAATTTATAGCTAAATAGGGTCTCATCTACCGTGTGAGTAGTCCAGCATGCTCTCAAACACACACTTCTCCCCCTTTTCTTCACTACACATGTATGCATCTTACTCACTAGCTATATAATCTTTGCAAAATTAAAAAAAAAAAGGGGCAACAACTCCAAGAGCCTCAGAGTACCCTGGGGAGGGGACCATAAATGTCCCCACTTTTGGTTACCCCACTGCCAATACTGGGAATGCAGACCTGGGCAGCAGGGCTGGATCTGCCACCACCCATTTGAGATGATCTGGGCCTCTGCTGATTCACTTTTCATGAACTTCTACAACATTTGTGGCCTTTTCTCAAATTTTCAATCTGTTGAACACCACCTCTCCTCCTCTACATTTCATCATCTCTTCCTCACTGAAACTCAGGTGTCTGGGATGACTGACAGCAACCCCTTTTCTGTACCCTCTTAGTTTCTCTATACTCAATTTTATTGCAAAGATGGATGTTGTGTATATGTATGCAATGACCTAACTTGTTCTCATATTCCTGAACTTCAATCTTCTGAATTTTATACCCTGTGGCTACATCTTACATGGCAATCTCAAACTAAATACATCTGTGCTATCTACCTTTCTTCTAATTCTACTGACTATTCAAAATTCTTTGACTATCTCACTAACAAAGTGGAATACATTCTATCCAGTGGTGGGCACCGTTAACCAAAAAGTTAACTTCGTTAACCGCTAATCCGTTAACCAAAAAGTTAACTTCGTTAACTGTTAATCCGTTAATTCGTTAAACATGTAATGGAAGTTACTGATAAACCGTTAACGTTAACTTTTATTATAAAAAAAATGAAAAACACAATATATATATAATTTAATTTTCCCTCTTCTTCTTCTTCTCCATTTTGTCCATGAGATGCATGTTGCCCTTCATGAAAATTAGCATATCAAAGTTTTCATCAGACAGGGATGATCTCTTGGCCCTCAGGATGTCCTTGCCCATAGAGAACAAATGCTCCAATGCAGCACTGGAGGGGATGGCTGTGTTGAACTTGATGAACAAGTCCACCAACACTTGCTCACCCAAGAAGGCAGCATCTGTCAGCAAGTCCTTGGAGTTGGTCTCCAGCCAGGTCTTGACCAAGTTCTGGGCCTTGCCCTTGAGTGACCTGTGGCTTCTGCTGCTCTCTTTTGTCTGGATGACAGCACTGAAGAAGTCATCCTCCTCCTCCTCCTCGTTGTTCCTGCCTCCACTGTTGCTGCCCACTTCATTGGACTGCTGCTTCATGGCCTCCTCGACTGTACCCTCCATGCTTTTCCTCACCCTGGCGACCTTGGTGTTGTCATACTTGTCCAACCAGATGAGGCGAAACCTGGGATGGAAGGCAGCAGCCAGCTGGCATTCGTCATCCTCCAGGAGGGGCCCAAACCTTTTGTCGATGCCTGCTAAATGTGCGTCGACCAAGGTGCTACAGTAGACGAGGCCCTTGGACTTCAAGTCCTTAAGCCTGAAGATTGTCGCAGCAACTGTTGGCAGCAGAGTCCCAAGGTAGGCTTGTTCCTCCCCCTGGATCTTGTCGAGTGCTTTGGCCACAGGTGACATGATCTGGAAATAAAACAATGGAGAATTAGTAAATTGTAGAAATTCAAATTTGTATTATTCTGCAATATTATTCTGCTGTATTTTACTCAATAATATAACGATAATTGAATGAGCAAAACTAAAACGTATCTACTGGCTGGTGTTAAGAAAAATATAACTTTATTGCAATAAATAAATATAGTTGGAATAATTGTATTCTTAAACGTTTACATAAACAACGCTATTATTGTATCAAGGTCCTGCATTTAATTGTAACCAATTAATTGTGCACCTGCTCAGCACTGAAAATAATAGAAACTTTTAAACGTTTATTTATGAATTTTTTGGGTTAACGGACTTGAGTTAACGGAAGTTAAATGTAATGGAAGTTAATTAGTCCGATGATGATTTTCAAAGTTAACTTAAAAGTTAAATCGTTAATGAAAAAGTTAACTTCGTTAATTAACGATTAACGGATTAACGGTTTGTGCCCAGCTTTGATTCTATCCCACTCTCCCCTAACTGAAATCTCTATTTTAGATGTCAATGTTCACCACTACCTTTGGCTTTCCTCCCATTTCACTAACATCCCTGGTGAGCTAGCTTACAACTTTTCTATCCTAAATGACCTTGAACAGATTGTAGAGCACCCTACTTGTATCCCTGATCACCTTGGAGATAGGCCCAACATTCTGGGTTTATTTCTTACCTGTCAAACTTTTTACTCTATTGGGCTCCTCCAACCACAATCTTATATCTGCTTCTTGTCCTATTGCTTCAATTTGTCCCTTGGATCCTCCCAAGAGGAGGTGCCTTTGGCACCACTGATTGGGAGGCTCTTAGTCAGTACTTCTGTGATTTCCCATGGAATGATTACTGCTTCCATTGCAGGGCCCTTCCAGGTGTACTGAGTGCATCATGAAGGTGATTATCTTAGGCATGGAAGCATACATTCCCTATTCTATTTCTACTACTAATGCAAAACAACCTTGGTTTAATTTTACTCGTTTTAATACTATCCACAATAGAGAGGAGTCTTTCAGAAGGTATCATCGCCATCCAACTTCTGACTATCACTCAGTTTATATTTTTGCCTGGAATCATGCAAAATCTGTTCTTTGACTCAACAAAAATTCCTTCATCCGACAGAAATGTGAAAACCTATCCAATTCTAATTCTTATCACTCTTTCTGGCATTTAGCTAAGAACCTTTCCAACAACTTTACTTTCTCTTTTCCATTCTGATGGCTCAGTTGCTCTCTCCCCTGAGACAAAGCTCAAACTTTCACTTCTAACTCAACCATGGATGATTCTGGTGCTGTTCCTTCATCTCCTCCTCCCTTTGATTTTATTATGTCCAAAATTAGAATCTCTTCCAAAGATGTTTTTTCTGCCCTCTCTGGGCTCAACTCTAGGAAGGTGTATGGTCTTGATGGTGTTCCTCCTGTTGTTCTTAAGAACTGTGCTTCTGTGCTGACACCCTGCCTAGGCAAACTCTTTCATTTTTGTCTTTCATCTGGTACTTTTCCTTTTGCTGAAAATTTGCTTTCATTCAGCCTGTTCCAAAGAAGGGTGACCACTCTCAACCCTCCAACTATCGTCCAATTGCTTTGATTTCTTACCTTTCTAAAGTTTTTGAATCTATCCTTAATAGGAAGATTCTTAAAATCCTCTCTTCTCACAATTTATTTCAGATCATCAATATGGGTTCCACAAGGGATGCTTTACTGGCAATCTTCTTCTATATCTTTCAGACTCTTGGTCATCCTCCTTTCAGGATTTTGGTGAAACTTTTGCTATTGCGCTAGACATATCAAGAGTTTTGATAGTCTGACACAAATATTTAACTTCCAAACTGCCCTCCTTCAGTTTCTATCCTTCTGTGCCTTCTCTAATTTCCTTTCTGGTCAATCTATAGCTGCAGTTGTAGATTGCTACTGCTTTTATCCTAAAGCTATTAACAGCGATATTCCTCAGGGTTCTGTCCTGTTACCCACTCTTTTCCTTTTATTTATTAATGATCTATTAATTCACACTTCTCCTATTCACTCCTATGCTGATGATTCCACTCTTCACTTCTTCACCCACTTCCCAAAGCATCCATCTCAACAGTCACTCCATGATATGATTTATGTAGGATGGCTATGGTACACATGACCTGACCTCTAATCTTTCTGCCATCTCTGATTGAGGCAGAGAAAATCTTGTGGCTTTTACTGCCTCAAAAACTCAGTTCCTCCATCTATTTACTTGTCACAATCTTCCACACAACTATCCCCTTACCTTGAACAACACACAACTCAATCCTTCCTCTTCTCTTAACATTCTTGGCATTTCCTTTTCTCATGACCTTTCCTGGAAAGATTACATATACCGGTACTCTCTTTCCAAAACAGCTTCCAAGAAGTTAGGTGTGCTGTACCACCTGTGCAGTTTCTTCTCTCCCACTCAGTTGCTGTCTCTCTACAGGGGTCTTGTCTGCCCCTGTATGGAGTATGCTTCTCATGTATGGGGTGGCTCAACTCAACCCACACAGCCATACTTTACTGGGTAGAATTAAAGTCTTTTCATCTTGTCAGTTCCCTGCCTCTTATTGACTGTCTTCAATTCCTCCTCCTTCACTGCAATGTTGCCTCACTTTCTCTTTACTATCGCTATTATAATGGACATTGCTCTTTTAAATTCTCTAACTGCATGCCTCCTCCTTTAAGGAGAGCATGCAGCACCAGACTTTCAACACTTTCTCATTCCTTTTTTTCTCCAGCTCCCTAATGTTAGTGTTAATTGGTATTTTCAATTTTTCAGCTATTCAACTGGTCAACTCTGGATCACTCTTCCTCAATCTATCTTTCCCCCTGTCTACAACCTCTAATCTTTCAAATGCAGAGTGTCTAGGCATCTCAAAAACTCTGGACCTTGATTTTGGCTATCTTCTTCTATTCGGGGTGGGTGGGGGTGGGGTGGGGGGGTGCACTTTTGCCTTTGGCCCCTCCTTCCTGCATAAAAAAAAATATATAATATATATATGGTGGATACCCCTGATTTGACACTTTTGGGGCTCTACCCCCATTGAATTAAGAGAATTTATGAATTAACAAAAATGTACAAAATGTGTCCTATAATTCACACTTTTTTGTACTCCCCAACATGTTGGAGTATGTGCAGGTGACATGGCAGGCATCAGACAAAGCATCATGTTGGGACTTGTAGAGGGCCCATGTGGTATTTTTGTACTATATTTTGGTTAATTTATTCACTGTGCAAAATTTCCTCTGCTATTTTATTTTTGAGAAAAAAGTATGAATTTTTCTCTGCTCTTTCCATTTTCTACATTCCCACTTATTTCACATTTTTTTTAAAAAAGTAGGAAATTTCCTCAAATAATTCTTACCCCAAGTGCTAATTGAATTAAAGCAAAAAACGAGTTATTGAGGTATGAATTAGGGGATATCCACTGTATATTATATACAAGCATCATAACTTTATGCAAGTTTTTGATTACTGTACACTAATATACTGACTTTTGTAATTTGACTTTTAACTGGGTAGGTGGCACTTGCCCAGCTTACCCTATATGCATGCCACTGATATACAGGGTGATTACAAATGATCTTCCTGATTTTATACATTTATTATGGAAAAACTAACAGCTACAGTAAAAAGCAAGATATACAAATAAAGAAGAACTCCAAAAATTTTATTTATATGTCATTGAAGTTCAGTATGAGCTCCTTTTGTGGCTCTGTAGACATCAAAGTGGTATTTTGTTCCCTGCCATACATTTTTTAACATATCACTTGCTGATGATGAGAACTACTTGTCAGAGATTTGTTTCAGTGATGAGGCAACATTTCATCTTAGTGGAAAGGTTAACAAACAAAATGTTCGCATATGGGGAAGTGAAAATCTGCATACCTACACTAAACATGTTAGAGATAGCCCTAAAGTTACCATTTTGTGCTCTTACCACTGAGAAAGTGTACAGTCCATTCTTCTTTGCTGAACAAATGACACTGTACAACAAATTTTTGGTTCAGAAAAAAAATGGGAATAACATTCTGTCATTCTTAATATTTCAAGTGTGCTGATTCCAAATCTGAAAATAGTTTTTTTCTATCATGTCACGTTTTTTTGTAATGACTGCTTAAAATCTTCATACCAAAAAATAAGAATATATTGATAAACAGAGAGGCTTTATCATATGGAACAGTTTAATTATTGTTATACTTTAACATATATGCACAAAATTAACATAAAATTCTCATATTATACTGTTTTCAACTCATTATTTGTATTTATGCTGGTGTTTGTGTGATGCTTCTGGTTGGTCACACTTTAAATTCCAGCAGAAATTGGCCAGCATAGCAGGACTCCACTTCCCTTTGTATTGGCTCTCCATTGTAGCTATATCCTGGTGGAATCTCTCTCCGTGTTCGTCGCTAACAGCAGATGCATTTTCCGGAAAGAATGAGAGATGTGAATACAAAAAATGAATTTTCAATGACATCTTACATCCGAGACATTGGTATGAGTTGATAAGTTGATCCACAAGTGCAGCATAGTTGTCATATTTAGTCTTTCCTAGTAGACCACTGCACACATTTTTGAATGCACACCAGGCTGCCAACTCAACCTCATCCATCACTGCTTCAAAGTGTTCATCTAGCATGAGTTGGCGAATTTGAGGGCCAATGAATATGCTTTCTTTAATCTTGGCATCACTTATTTTTGGGAATTTTTCCTTTAGATATTTGAAGGCAGGCTTGTCCTGTTTCAACGCCTTTGCAAATTGTTTCATCAGCCCTAGTTTTATGTGAAGTGGCGGCAAGATAACCTTTTCCTTTCGTACTAGTGGTTCATCAATAACATTGTAAGATCCAGGTGAGGAATTGTCTCGCGGCAGCCATACTGAGCGTGGGTAGTGTTCAGACCTTGCTCGGCTATCCCACTTGCATAGGAAACACATGTATTTCGTATAGCCAGTTTGCAATCCATTGAGAATAGCTACAACCTTCAAATCTGCGCAGATAAGTCGTTCATTATATTTTATACAGTCCAGAATAAAAGCAACATTGTCATATTTTCTCTCAAGATGACTGAATGAGCAATCGGAACAGAAGGCATTGTGTTCCCATTGTGTAGCAGTATACCCTTAACACTGTACAGAGATGCATCAATGAACAATCTCCACTGATTCAGTTCATAGCACAAACCCAGAGCATCAAACAGACCATGTATATCAATGCAATAACAAAGATTGTTCTTCATTGTGAAATATTCCTGCAAATCCAAGGAGCACTTTCGGAATGCTGTAATTTGTACGTCTTCCACCAGCAGATTCCATTCTTGTAGATGTGAGGCCAGCAGTTCACTTTGTTGCTTGGTAAATATTAAATCATGGACCAAATCATTGAGTTCAGGCTGCATGATGAGATGTTGTTCTTTCTTGGACTCGACTTGAGCTTTATAGCATTCGCCATCTGATTACAATTTGTCAGAGTCTGTGTTATCGGTCGGCATTTCAGGTGGAGGATGAGGGATGGGTATATCTAGAATATTCCACAGGATGCATAGCAGAACAAAGATTTGGGTAGACTATAGCCTTTTTCCTTTTCTGTTGCAACCTGTAATGTGAGACAATAGACATTGTTGACTAGGGCCTACTTAAGATAGCATAATTGTGTAATACATTACGCAGAGCGGGATATGCTAAAATGTGCTAAAAACACCAAATTTGATGTATATTCAGAAAACCTGTGATGTTCGTTAAGCAGAAATAGCAATCAGTTGAATGGTCCAGCGGCTCTCTCCATACCATTGGGACACCGAATCCCAGACCAGGACTGGTGCCTTTGAACCATGCAGATAACGAGCTTGTACATCTCACACAGCAGATATGAGGTGCCCAGTGCTTGTCCTGATCACCACCAACTTTGCATGCGAAGTATAATTCATAAAGCTTTTCCACATAAGTCAACTTCCTTTTATACTGTTTTAATGTTAATGTCTCACAAATATAACAAAAACTGTCTGGCGAATTTTTGCACTCTCTAGGCATTGTAGCATAACCAATAAAAACCTGTAAAATAAGAAAATGATAGATCAATTTGCAATTTCACACAATATAGACATTGTCAGTGAAATATACATAATTTAATAGCTGTTATTCAATAATACTCACTTATAGCACCAATTTATGATAAAATATGACTGACAATTTTGTTTTAAATGATTAATGAAAGAAATTTTTCATAAAATCAAAGTAGAAACACAGAGCTGAACACCACCACCACAGCATATGCATAACTGAACAAAATGTAAAAGATGTGTTCAGAGAATCAGTGGTTCTCAAAATGATACAATGAAATAGGGTCATTTTCATAAAATCAGTGGGTGATACAAATAAATGAGTGTTATTTTTGCAATCTACGCATATAATTAGCCATAAAATTGAGGACCTCATTTCCATTTTTTTCACTGTTGTACAGTGTAATTAACAGTATCATATACCACAATATGCTACAGCTGTGACTGTCAGTTATTTCACAAATATGCCTCCCTCTGACTTCTTCCACAAACATGTAGTAATACCAGTCCCACCTTCTCTTGATTGGTATACTGAGCCATCAGGGTATTTTCTTTCCTGAAATATATAAAACTGACATTAGAAATGTTTGTTTCACTTTAAAAGTATAATGTTTATATACCCAATGAGTCCAAACTTCCGGGACACCCTGTATATAGGGTCAGCATTTATACTATTTTTTTTTTTTTTTAAATTTTACTAACTAGTTAGAAGACAGCTGAATCAAAAGCCAATGGTATAAATTGATAGATATATTAGGTTATCAAACTGTAGCTTAATTCAGAAGGTACTGTACCATCACCATCCAACTTCTGACTCTCACTTAGCTTATATTTCTGCCTGGAATCGTACAAAATCTGTTCTTTGACTACAAAAATTCTTTCATCCAACAAACATGTGAAAACTTATCAAATTCTAATTCTTCTTACTCATTCTGGCATCTAGCTAAGAAATTAACTCAATGAGGATGGCAAGTCAAGTGTTAGTGAATAACTATAGAAAAGTGAAATGTTATGATTTTTCAGTGGTTAGCATCAGAGCTGGGCACTTGCGGTTTTTTTTTGCGGTACTGCGGTACTACCGTGTTGGTCGGTACCGCGGAAAGTACCGCGGGAAATTTGAATGCGGTAGCGGTACTGCTGTACTTTCAGCGATCCTTTGCGGTACTGCGTTATGTGGTACCGGTTTGGTAGTGCGGTAGTAGTACCGCAGTACCGCAGTACCACAAAAAAATGGGCAAAAAACCGCAAGTGCCCAGCTCTGGTTAGCATCATTTAAATCTAAAAACACTACCTCTAGATGTTAAAACAGTGTTTTCTCACTTTCTTCTCTTGGAGAGAGCGTTGATGTTCAATTTCACTCAAAGAAAAAATAATTTTTCATTTATATCAAGGAGGAGAGGTCCTCCAAAATGAAAAGAATTATCTAACTTTTTATTCATTGACTCTAGGTATTTTCTGTGCTTATAATGATTTATTTTTTTGTGAAATTGCCTTTCAGTTGCTTTTTGAATCATTCTTTTACCTAAATTAGGAACTGAGATATGACCATTTAGAATTTAGTAGTATGAGGAACCCCCCAAAATATAGGAGGGGCCATAATTTTTTAACCATTACTTTGATTAAGCTATAATTTTATATTTTGAGTTTGTTGGTTTAGACCATTTGTTCTTAAACTTTTTTGCCCCATGCCCACTATACAAATTGACTTCTGACCCATTTTCCCCCTGATGTTCCAGTGCACTGACTAATAATATTACAGTTCATTAAATTTATTTGATATAAAAAAAATGAAACACAGACACCTTCCATTTACAATTTTTTCATATTGTACATTGTAAAGATAACTGTTGTGCAACACAATTCTAAGAACATTTACAGAGGTAATACAATCAAGCACTCATGGTTAATGGGATGGATGGTATTGGCTCTTTTCACTTACAATTCTGCC
Organism: Bathynomus jamesi; assembly: GCA_023014485.1. Lineage (NCBI taxonomy): Eukaryota > Metazoa > Arthropoda > Malacostraca > Isopoda > Cirolanidae > Bathynomus > Bathynomus jamesi. The sequence continues at coordinate 249,889 of JAJOZX010002925.1, forward strand.
AGTATTTGGTGTCTGGCTGGGTGTGCATTGAAGGTCACATCAAAGGACCCCCCCCGAATGCCCTCTCTGAAATATTCTTATGCCCTCCAGTTTAAGAACCACTGGTTTAGACAATGCCATATAACAAATTAAAGGAAAAATGAAGATGGTGTGGTGTCATGCACTGTATGATTTGTCCTAGAATGCCCCAGTTGCAAGATTACAGAATTTCCTAGATTTTGGAATGTATATATTTTGAGCATGGTGGGTGCAGGTGTGGGCTACAGCAGTGCTGGAACAACAGTGCAGCACGAGTCTCAGAAATGCACATCTTGTCATGTTTTGGAGAAAATTGCCATAGTAGTGAAAATCTGAATTTTTTTATTATTTTTTGAAATTGTGGCAAATTTTGGGAGTTGCTGGACTTTGGAATGCCAGAATATTGATGCTCACCAGTTTATAGTTTCAACAAATTACTTTTCATATCTTGCAAAAACATACAAAACACATTTAAAATATATAAAATAGACCTTTCATTTAAACCTAGATGTACAGGCTATAACAGGCTGTACAGATGTACAGGCATAACCTCAATAAATTTTTCCAGCTTGTATATTTCAGACTAAAAATATACAAAATGATATAGGCAATAAGATAATTGCTAAATGTCATAAAAACAAAGAAAATTATCTTCTGTACATGTAAGATTTTATATTAATGTTGGGCCTAGGCCATAGAACAGTCTTTCCCAACCTTTTTTTTATCCAGGCATCCCCATTTTGACATAAAGTTTACAATCCCCCTTCCCTAAATGATGATGCAGCATATACTTCAACTGCAAAAACAGCTATTTCCCACATGATGATGGAAAGCTTGGTAAGAAGTGGATACTTCATCCATTCAATGAAAGGGTAGTAGAATCTGCTGAATGTGCAAGGAACCAATATGATAAATGATTGAACTGTCTTCTGACAAGACCCTATAGGTTTCATTTCTGTCAGAAAACTTGTTTGTGTACATTTTGGATAGCACATGGAAAAATGAGTACCCAGAACTGGTGTATAAAGCATCAAAAGTTTTAATTCCAGTTGCAACCTCATACTTATGTGAATTAGACCTCTTATCAATGGTTGCACTTAAAGCAAAGTGATGAAATTAATTGTCTAATGTTACTTTCTATTTAGTCACTTCAATTGAATATAAAAAGATTAAGAAATGCAAAACAGCAACACACATATCACTGAAAGACAAAGACCAGCAGTTATGAAGATCATAATAAACAAAATAATTTCAACTGTAAAACTAACATCAAACAAACTTTTCACTTAAAAAAAGGTTTTTTTTTTTTTTTTTTTTTTTTTTTTTTTTTTTTTTTCACTGGAAAAATAAACTTAAGTTTTCCATTTGGCTGATTTTTTTGCAAAGCACTAGGACCCCCACCTCCTGAGCATTTTCCCATGACTCACAGTTTAAGAAACACTGCTTGTGAGGATACCTAACATGGTATTTTCACTCAACTTTTTTTTTTTTTTTTTTTTTTTTAAATAGCTAGCAGCAGTTTGGGGAAGGAAAGTATGCTATTTTCAAAATCCCAATCATACCATGATAAGCTGTATTAACTTATTGATATGCAGGGAAATTAATTGTACATTGTACTGTACATAGTTTTTTAATATTAGTAAAGTACCAACTTATTTTAGTCATATGAGATAATTTAAAGTACAGGTGTCCAAGAAACACTGCTTCAGAAATAATTAGTTATATTTTTCTTATTAATTAATATCTGTACAGTGTAAATGGTTGTTTACATTTCTAAACTTTTAAAATTTAGAATACTCTTACATTGCTGCAGTGGCTGCGTAAGCCATAGTCCCCAAGCTTCTGTATCATCGAGCCATCCAGCACCCTTTCACATTTCTGGGTTCATGATAGTCAAAAGCCTAGGCAAGGGGATAGTTTCCTCAGGTATCCAGAAATCTCTCTCATATCAGTTGTTTATTTTGGGGAGATTATTCAGGTCCAACTCGCATGTGACCTGTAAAAACTTCCCAAAATTCTATTTACTAAACCCTCATCTCCACTGAGCAACAAACCCAACCACTCAGAGTCCATAAAAGGGACTGGAATTCCAAGATAAACCTAATAGAAATAAATTAATCTAGGTTTGTTTCCTCTTTATTATATCTGGAGTAAAGACAATTATTCGGTATAAAAGTATGAACGCATAAAAAAAAAGGGGCAATGAGTCACAATTAACAAAAACCTTTGGAAAACAAATAACTCAAGTGGGAGACAAGTACCAGAAATGACTTACAGGGTGTGAACCCTTGTTCTAGCCCAGCTACCCTCCAAACTTACCCCTTAACCTAATTTTTGTTATACAAAGCAGCTATCTAGTTAGTAGTGTTGGGTCACAAGCCTGATTCCAAGGGCAGCTCCCATTGGCCAACAGTGGTTGACACAACCTCAGTAGACTTCATAGCTCAAACTGGATTTGATCCACAATCCAAGCCTGATGAGTCTGTACTATTTGAATTGAGTCCCAACTAGTTGCTTAATAACACAAGATCATTAGTTATATGCACCAGGCACAATTAATTAAAATAAAATAACAGCTCACTGGTCAACAAAGTTTTTGTCACAGAGATATTTTTACTTGAACTATGTGTAATTTTTTACGTTGATTACAAAAATGAAAACAGAATTTTTCTATCACCTGCAGTTTTAGAGTGACACACGAATTTACATTACTTAGGATTTGAGTGAGAATAGGAAGGGGGCAGGGTCTGCCCCTTCCTCTTCCTCTGCTTATAAGTTGCTACATGTCACTGTTGATTTTCATTTGTCAGTCACTCACTTGATTTCACTCAGTGAACATCATGCATTTTATTTGTGATTTTCCTTAATCATTTTTTGTGTCAGTGTGTTCATATTGTTTCATGATAGAATGCCACGCAAGTGTGTCAACCATCCAAACTGTTTCTGTTATGTGTGTAGAGAGTTAACACTTAAATTTCAGAGGCGAAATTTCACCACTCTCGTCAAAAAAGCATACAAACTTTATTTTGGTTGCAAGGTAGGGGATCAGAATAAGATGTGGGCACCTCATATATGCTGTATTATGTGTTTAAGACTTCTGACAGGCTGGCTAAATGGGTCTCATCAAATGCTGTTTGCTGTTCCGATGATATGGAGAGAGCCGAAAGACCATTTAACAGATTGTTATTTCTGCTTGACAAATATACTAGGCATTACTGCAAAATCTAAACATACATATGGTACAATACCCAAATTTACCATCAGCCATAAGGCCTGTTTTACGTAATAAACATTTGCCAGTACCAAGGCCACCGGAAACGTGGCATTTAGATCATGAAAATGAAATTGATGTACAATGGTAATGACGAAGCTCAACATGGTTTACTGACAGATGATGATGATCCAATGTTTGAACCATCTTGTTCATCGACTCAACAGAGCCTTGCTTAATATCTCAAGCAAACCTGAGCGAGCTTGTCTGTGATCTGAAATTGTCAAAAGATCAATCCAAACTTTCGGCTTCCAGGTTGAAAGGTTGGAATCTTTAAGAAAAAGGCACTAAGATATCTTTTTACCACAAGCATCAAAGAAACTTTCTCCCCTCTCATGAAAACCCTTGGCCAACAACATGATCCAAACGAATGGCGCCTATTTATTGATTCCTTGAAGCTGAGTTTAAAAACTGTATTACTCCATAATGGAAATAAATACCCTTCAGTTCCATTAGCACATGCTGTACATATGAAGGAATCATACGACAATATGTACCTGCTTGTGAAACATATCCAATATGATAAATACTCTTGGCATATCTGTGGAGACTTGAAAGTGATTGCACTTCTTCTTGGTTTACAATTGGGTTATACAAAATTCTGTTGTTTCCTCTGTGAATGGGACAGCAGAGTATGGGAAAGCCATTACTCAAAGAAACAATGGCCACTTTGACAAGCGTTGATTTCAGGGCATAAAAATCTCACCAGTTCACCTCCTCTTAATCCAAAAAAGTTATTGCCATTAAACTTGGTTTAATGGAAAATTTTGTTAAGGCTAGGGATCAAAATGATGGGGGGGGGGGGGGGGGGGGGGGGGGTCCTCTACTTGAAATAAAATTTCCGAGATCAGCAAGGTCAAAATCAAAGAAGGGAGAGCATTTAAAGTAGTGAACACAAATTTCCTCTGAAACTTCAAGGCCTAAAATTAAGAGTCACTTGTTGAAGAACTTCTCAAAGCCTACAAAGACATGGGGCACATGTCATTGAAAATTCATTTTCTTGACTCACAAACTTAGGCGATGTTAGTGATGAGCATAGGGAATGCTTTCATCAACAAATATCCATGATGGAGAAGCAATACCAGGGCAAGTGGAGCCCCAGCATGTTGGATGACTACTGCTGGACATTGTCAAGGGATGGCCCATAGGCAAAATACAAGCATAAATCATCATAGCCACATTTTAGGTGAATTCAACACGCATTTTCTACTTTGATATTGCTATTACGCCTATAAATTAGTCCAAATTTCATTTTTTATTCACTCAATATTGGTGGGTGATAGAAAAAGTTTGAGGCCATTTTTGAACTCAGTGGTAAAAAACCTATAAGATCCACCCATTTTTGTTCATGTGATAAATAAAATGTTTGATTTTGTCGACCAATGATATAATTAATCAACAAACATTAACTGGAATCATGACTTCATAATTGATCACTGGAAAACAACTTACTCATGAAATCAAGACACATAAATAACTGGTATGCATCAATTTTGCTGTCAAGCGTTTTGTAAGTGATTCTTATAGAGTTTTTCCTGCTGATTTCGAATCTGCAATCCGTTTTTCTCAATCAGCTCAGGTTATCCGGCTATGGCCTCATAAGTAAAATAGAATTTTTAGTGATTTTGTCAAAGTGGAATTGGAACAGTAACATCTATCATCACTTGTTTCACTTGTATAATATATTTTTTTACTTTTCAGGCATATAGATAAAATATTTCATAATGAATAGAGCGTGTAAAAATGATCCCAATAGATTCTGCTACATATGTGGGATGGTTACCATGCCAAATAACCAGTCCCAAATCACTAAATTTGTGAAGACAATGTATAGAGCATACTTTGGAATTAAGCTAGGGGACCAGGACAAAAATTTCACCCCTCATATGTGCTGCAAGACGTGCATTGAAAATTTGAGAAGATGGAGCAAAGGCAGTGAAATCTTTGCCTTTTGGAATTCCCATGATTTGGAGAGAAGGAAAGGATCACGTGACAGATTGCTATTTCTGCATGACAAACCTCCAAGGTGGGCTTATAAATTTATTTTTCTTAAATATTTTGAAATCCTCATATGAAACTTGACATAATATTCACCATAATGTAATATTCACCATATATAGCATAATATTCACCATAATGGTAATCATACATTTACATATACATATTGTTATAGAAAATACATTTACACATACATATTGTTATACAAGTTACATTTACATATACAATGATTGTATATTTTCTTTCTTTTTCATTCATATTGTCCCTGAAGGGACAATATGAATGAAAAAGAAAGAAAATATACAGACTCCATCGACCTATTTCATATCTTACAGACCGCAGCCTTCCCTCACGAGCCGCCACTGTCTGAATGCTTCTTCTATTTCATATGCAAGTTTTATATCCATGTTTCTGTGTTTCTATTTTCAGGAGTTAACAAGAAGAATAAACACATTGTTGTATACCCTGACATTCCTTCTGCTATGAGACCTGTACCCCATGGTCCTGGAATTCCAATACCGACCCACCTCAAACCCTGCACTTCGATGATTCTGATGATGGACCAATGCCAATGACCAGTCCCAGTTGTATATACCTCAAAATACCGCTTCAAATGAGCCAAGGCCTCTCAACCAGGCCAAACTTAATGATCTTACCAGGGATTTAGGACTTTCCAAATTAGCTGCCGAGATCTTGGGCTCACGACTTCGAGAGGACAACTTGCTGGCTCCGGGAACAACATTCTCCTGGTATAGGAAACGAGAGGAAGAATTCCGCAAGTTTTTTGCAGTGCACGAAAATACCTCTTCCTTAGTGTACTGCTGCAATGTTGAGGGGCTAATCGAATCCTTGGGCCTGCCATATAATGCATCAGAATGGAGGCTATTTATAGACTCGTCTAAACGAAGTTTGAAAGCAGTACTTCTCAACATTGGGAATACGGTTCCATCAGTCCCTGTAGCACATTCCGTACAACTTACTGAGAGCTATGATAACATGAAAATTTTACTGGATGCTCTCATATACGACCAACATAACTGGAGGATCTGTGGAGATTTGAAGGTAATACTAATATCATAAGTAAACTATTGCTATTGACTATGTTGTTTTTCCAAAGGTTATTTGAGAGCGTATAAGAACACTTAACTTCCCCACAGAAGTGATACAGTCCAATGCATAGATTTTTTTATCTGATAGAACAAATTCTTTAAATTCTTTAAATATTTTCATTTTTTTTCAGATTGTGGCATTTGTATTGGGAATGCAAGGGGGATACACAAAATACCCATGTTTCCTCTGCAAATGGGATAGCCGAGCGGATGAGAAGCACTATGCACAGCGTGAATGGGCATCCAGAGAGAATTTTGAACCTGGGTCGCATAATGTCGTTTCAGTGCCCCTTGTACCACCAACAAAAATTTTGCTCCCACCACTTCATATTAAGCTGGGCTTGATGAAAAATTTCATCAAATCAATGAATAAGGAGGGTTCAGCATTCCGATATCTCGAGAGTAAATTTCCTCATATATCTGATGCTAAACTAAATGCTGGGGTTTTTGATGGTCCTCAAATTCGAACTTTGATCAAGGATACTCAGTTCGAAAACGCAATGACTCCAACTGAGAAGAATGCCTGGCAGGCATTCAAATCAGTTGTCACTGATTTTCTTGGCAAGCGTAGAAGTCCAGAATACGAGTCCATTGTCGAAAACTTGATGGAAGCTTTCAAAGCTCATGGGTCGCACATGTCCATAAAAATGCACTTTTTGTGGTCCCACTTGGACTATTTTCCTGAAAATTACAGGGATTAAGTGAGGAACAGGGTGAATGATTTCACCAAGATATCAAAATAATGGAAGAGAGGTACCAGGGAAACGGATATCAATATCTGGCGGACTATTGCTGGTGTTTGAAGCGAGATGTGCCCGAAGAAAAAAATAGACGGAAAGCCAAAAAAACTTCATTCCTTCCTCAATAAACTTTTTTCCATATTCATTGTATGAATAAAAGTATTTATTCACACAATGTTTTCATTTTTCACGAGTGTTCTTATAATATTACTCGTATCTACAGTGTTTAAGCTAAAAAATCAATAAATTTGGGATAAAATTGGACTTATAATAAATGGCCAATAGAGAAAAAACCTGACCTGATTGAGGAAAACCAATGTCATTTTCGAATTCAGCATGGTCGAATTATATAATATGAGTTGAAAAAACCCTCACAGCAGACAAAAAAAATTTGTATGCATACCAGTGTAATAAATAACCAACATAAAAATAATAAATACTAACATTGACAATTATGGCAAACATATCTCATGTCAGTTAATCAACCTATAATCAGTGCCAAACAAGCATGGGCAAAACTCAAAACTATGGAATAATGTGATTGGTATCCTCTGATAATGATAATGGGTTATCAAGGGTGGATCTAGGGGAGGGTGTCAGCGATGTCCGGACTCCCCCCATTCAATTTCTTGCAAGTGCCCTATTTGAATGATGTGTCTGCCTCTGAAAACAAATTTTGTTTTTGTAAATAGATCATGGTTATTTTATTTTATTCAAATTCTATTTTGAATCTTTATTGTATACATTGTACTTCCAAATTTGTGGTTGGTGGTTTTCATAGGTGCCCTTAGTACTGGTGCAGCCATCTCACTATCTTTATCTTCATCTTATTCTGATAGCAGGCCTGTAGCCAGGGTGGGGGGTCGAACAACCCCCCTTGGCAGGAAAGGTCCACTTTTGTAAGGTCCATAGTTATAACTTTTATGATATTATAATAGGGTCATTCTCTGTCAGATCAACCAGTGCCTAACACCCTCATCTCTCAGATTTTGCTGAAATTTGGTTTATAGGGAGTTTGTGGGCCCTGAATCCATTTCTGAAATTATAAGGTCAATCCGACCAACGTTCAAGAGATATGACCTCGGGAAATTTGAGGTCACTTGCGAGGTCACTAACATTTGGCGACCCATAACTTGGTAATAATGGTCACAATTTAAAAGTATATATATTTAGAATCAGAAAACGACAAGGATCCAAATATGCAAGTTTTAGAACTCTAGGTTGAAAATAAAAATGTTACACTGTAACCAAAATTTGAGGTCACGATTTGACCTCTGGGGTATCAAATGAGAATTTTTTTTAAATGTAAAAAATGAAGGCATAGGCATTGGCTATTAGAATCAGCAAAAAAAAGTTTGTTTATGTTAGTATTTTTCATGTAACTAACATATAAGTGAACACCATATTCATAAGTTGTGCGTCAATTCTACCTATTTTTTCACACTTAAGCTCATATTTGACCTATAGAAATTAAAATTACATTTTTTATAGATATAAAAACAAAGGCAAAAAATGTAAAATTGTATTTCACTGCTAATCTACAATGGCAATAATAGTTATAATAGTGAAAGGGGAAGACCTACTTAGAGGATTCATGTGGCTAGCCTAATACAATTTTTGCATGCTCGATGCTCTCATCAATTTCTTTTTGTGGAAAAATGTATTGAATTCTGCTGCCTCCTCTTAGGGTAGGACAACTCATTACAGTTAATATATGATGTCCTGGCACTGCACATGAATCCTTGTTGATGGATAATAAATGCACTTGATCCTGATGACCCAGAGGGATGTAGAAAGTTCACAGTGAAATCATCAAACTCTTTCACAATATTCCTCCACAATTCCATACCAAACTGCATGTCATAAATGCAGCCAACATACTCTCCTGGTTTGACACATTTTAGGTAGCAAGCATTGCAGGTTCATTAGTAAAATGACTTCCTCATTCTTTTCTTTTCTCCAATGCCACTTGAAATGGGATACACCATCAGTTCTTCCTTGTTTAGGGGAACAAATCTATGATATTTCTGAGTTCCAGGATAGCCCTACTATCCTTGAATCGATGTTCCAACCATTCTTCTGCATCTTTCAATCAGCTGTAGTTACAAAGAAAAATTTATCTTCTTGCTCAAGTTTTCTTCACAAAACTGAAACATGTGTTCTGGTGTAAGAATTTGCCTCTCTGTAGTTCTCTGCAAACTGGCACGAGCAGTAGCTCTTTTCACTGTTCCTCCAATCCCATCACATGCATTTTTGCCATGGATGTAGCAAAGAAGTGCCATTCACAAGACGACCAAATCCTCTTCATGGTAACAGAGATTTGTGAAGTGTATCTGTTCTTATATTGGCCAGCACATCCATCTGAGAAATAGTGCACCTTCTTCAATTGTGGGCATCTGAATTTAACATATGTCATAAGCTTCAATATGAATGAGTAAACCATTATATGTTGTGTTTTTAGTGATGCAGATAAGAAACAGACACTAAAATGGCTAAGTTCCTGGTCTGCAGATGATCTATAATAGATGACAAAAGGGTGAACTGTACACTGTGAATTGTCCCAGTGAAACCCTTGGGCAGCATCCTGGACAATGAAAGAATAATTCTCAGAGAAATCACCTACTATAACTACCTCGCTCTGAGGTGGTAGTGTTTCTTTCAACTGCTTGAAGTACTGTGATTGTTGCTGAGCAACAAAGTGATGACAAACCATGCGGGATATTTTCATGCTTAGGGATGATAAGTATTCATGAAGTGGCTCCACCTTATCAACCATTGTACAACGGTCAACAGTCACCCATTGCTTGTAAGATATTTCATTTGGAGCTGATTTCACACTGTCAAGTAACTCAAGAAAATCCAGGACACCTCTTCTCTTGGGCAATCATTGCAAAGTTGCATCATGCAAGTCTCTCTTTCTGTACTGCAGACACTGTAATCCATAAGATCCTTGTATGAAAGACCTCTTTCTCCCAATGCAGCCAGCTGCAATTTTGGATTTTGATGGTATGTGCAGACACAGACAGAATGAGTCCCACCACTACCAGCAAGCACACAATATGATGGCCGTAATTTTGCAAATGTGGAAAATCCTATTTTGGGATTCTTTTCATCATTTTTATATAGTTCAAACATCTCTCTTAAATTCCGAGGACCAATCGTTTTTGCACCTTCATTGCACCTTCAGCACTGATAACTTTCACGCAATCCTTTTGGCCAGGACACATACGACTAACCTCTTCTGACTCATAGAATCTTCTAACTATATCTTTGTGTTCTTCAGATATCACTTTTCCTTTGCTCATTAGTGGAATCTTCGGAAGGATTCCATGTTCTGATTTAAGTGAACGGCTTCTTTTCACCATGTATGTTGTAGTTTGAAAGAAACGCTGTTTTTTCAATTGTGTATGGTGAGAGTGTCAATATTTGTAGTTTGTGATGGTGACATTTGCTCTCCAGGAATGACTGTTTCAATTCATTCATTAATTTGTCTAGATGTTTTTCAGATTTAGTTTCAGGTTTTGAAGTATCACTTACCTCCTCGGTAATTTGAACACCATAACTGAGTTCTAGCCTCTCCTTCAGGTGTTTCTGAGCAGATGATAGCTTACCACGAGCCTTGCGCTTTTTCTGGCTTAATGACAGCCCTTCTGAAAGAACAGAAAAAAAGGTTTCACACACCTGAATATTAGTAATTAAATATTAATTATAGTACCTTAAATGCTATATAATTGGCTATATAGTAGATCAAACAGACCTTGTAGTAAAGTATAAGTTATTATATTAATTTATTACTTACTTTTTTTAACTGGTGTTTGGTCCAGAAATGCTAGAACTGGTTCAACTGAAGTTGAAGGATTTTCCTTTATCAAGCAATCACTGTCATTGTCCAGATCTTGAATTGAAGAGATGTTACTCAAGCCACTGATAGTAGATGATTCATTTGAATCCTGCTCAGACTCGTTGTTTTCAGTGGTACTAAGTATAGTGGGGTTTTTCATTATCAGTGTCCAGCAGTTCACACACAACAATGAGTCTTTTTTCACTCTTCCAGCACATTTTTCAACAAGTACATCAGTCACTTTTCTAAGATTGATTGTTATGCGTTTCTTGTGTTTTTGAATAGGGTCCTGGCAGTATTTCAAGTGCTGAACCATTGTATTTTGATCTGTAAAGATATAGGATTTACAATTAATATATTTTTTTTAGAAAATATATAGCTATACACACTTAATATTTTAGGCCTTGATAGTCTCTGAGGCTTATTAAAACACCATACCCACCAGCCACCCACAGTGCTGGCTGGAACTGTACTAACCTGTAGACAAGGAATTTTGCAACTATCTGTGTTGATTCTGCACTTAGACAAGTAGCAACATGTTTCAACAGGTTTGTTTAGGCTACATGTGAGCTTAGTCTTCCCCTTTCACTATTATAACTATTATTGCCAGTGTAGATTAGCAGTGAAATACAATTTTTATTAAATTCTTGGAGCTTGAGGTCAAATTGATAGCTAAGATATAAAAATTCCTTGAAATGACAAGCAATTTATAAATATGGTGTTCACTTATAAGTTAGTTACATGAAAAGTACCAACATAAACAAACTTTTTATGATTGTTTCTATTAGTCAAGAACTCTGACTTTGTTTTTTATATCTATAAAAAATGTAATTTTAATTTCTATAGGTCAAATTATGAGCTTAAGTGTGAAAAAATAGGTAGAATTGACGCACAACTTATGAATATGGTGTTCACTTATATGTTAGTTACATGAAAATACTAACATAAACAAACTTTTTTTGCTGATTCTAATAGCCAATGCCTATGCCTTCATTTTTTACATTTAAAAAAAAAATTCTCATTTGATACCCCAGAGGTCAAATCGTGACCTCAAATTTTGGTTACAGTGTAACTGTTTTATTTTTCAACCTAGAGTTCTAAAACTTGCATATTTGGATTCCTTGTCATTTTCTGATTCTAAATATATATACTTTTATATAATTATGACAATTATTACCCAAGTTATGGCTCGCCAAATGTTAGTAACCTCGCAAGTGACCTCAAATTGCCCGAGGTCATATCTCTTGAACCGTTGGTCGGATTGACCTTATAATTTCAGAAATGGATTCAGGGCTCACAAACTCCCTATAAACCAAATTTCAGCAAAATATGAGAGATGAGGGTGTTAATTTCAATTTTTTTTGGTTGATCTGACAGAGAATGACCCAATATATAACATCATTTAGTAAATAAACACTTGCATTTTTTTTGGCATTTTCGCTTGAAACTTCACAAACTTTTATAAACTACTCTAAACCCCCTCTGCAGTGACTAGGTCATTGCACCAAAAGGTCCACCTTTCTACAATTTTGACCTTCACCTTGGGAAGTCTTGGCTACTGGACTGGATAGTTAATTTAATTGGCAAGACATTTGTAATTGTTTGAAAAATTTTCTGTGATAATTGTTGTGCCCAAATTAGATTTTTGTAAAACTTTACAAGACACCCGCATTGCCATGAAACTTGCTACAGTAACAAAACATATATCAATTGATAAAGCAGAAAAAAATGGTGCAAGCAACTATGTATCATTTTAAAAATATTAGAAAATTAACAAAGTTATGATACTTTGAAGCAGTGTCATTTTTAGCAACATTTAGCGACAGTTTGAGATATCTGTTATTTTGTACTTTAGATTAATTCATATATTTTTGACCATTCAAAATATCCAAGGAATATTCCCAGATTTCCCAGAGATCTACCTGGAAAGTGACTCCATGGAAATTGAAGGTGAAGAGTCTGTATTTATCTCTAACAGTTCCTAATATGTACAAAGTAATGTGCAGTAAAATATAAAAAAAATACTTACATGTGATGTTTAGTGTTTGTACCTGGAATCTGAAATTAATTTACTACCACTATGATGCATCGTAAGACCAGGGTCATTCTCTGTCAGATCAACCAAAAAAAATTGAAATTAACACCCTCATCTCTCATATTTTGCTGAAATTTGGTTTATAGGGAGTTTGTGAGCCCTGAATCCATTTCTGAAATTATAAGGTCAATCCGACCAACGGTTCAAGAGATATGACCTCGGGCAATTTGAGGTCACTCGCGAGGTTACTAACATTTGGCGAGCCATAACTTGGGTAATAATTGTCATAATTATATAAAAGTATATATATTTAGAATCAGAAAACGACAAGGAATCCAAATATGCAAGTTTAGAACTCTAGGTTGAAAAATAAAAAAGTTACACTGTAACCAAAATTTGAGGTCACGATTTGACCTCTGGGGTATCAAATGAGAATTTTTTTTTTAAATGTAAAAAATGAAGGCATAGGCATTGGCTATTAGAATCAGCAAAAAAAGTTTATTTATGTTAGTATTTTTCATGTAACTAACATATAAGTGAACACCATATTCATAAGTTGTGCGTCAATTCTACCTATTTTTTCACACTTAAGCTCATAATTTGACCTATAGAAATTAAAATTACATTTTTTATAGATATAAAAAACAAAGTCAGAGTTCTTGACTAATAGAAACAAATCATAAAAAGTTTGTTTATGTTGGTACTTTTCATGTAACTAACTTATAAGTGAACACCATATTTATAAATTGCTTGTCATTTCAAGGAATTTTATATCTTAGCTATCAATTTGACCTCAAGCTCCAAGAATTTAATAAAAATTGTATTTCACTGCTAATCTACACTGGCAATAATAGTTATAATAGTGAAAGGGGAAGACTAAGCTCACATGTAGCCTAAACAAACCTGTTGAAACATGTTGCTACTTGTCTAAGTGCAGAATCAACACAGATAGTTGCAAAATTCCTTGTCTACAGGTTAGTACAGTTCCAGCCAGCACTGTGGGTGACTGGTGGGTATGGTGTTTTAATGAGCCTCAGAGACTATCAAGGCCTAAAATATTAAGTGTGTATAGCTATATATTTTCTAAAAAATATATATTACCTAATTGTAAATCCTATATCTTTACAGATCAAAATACAATGGTTCGGCACTTGAAATACTGCCAGGACCCTATTCAAAAACACAAGAAATGCATAACAATCAATCTTAGAAAAGTGACTGATGTACTTGTTGAAAAATGTGCTGGAAGAGTGAAAAAAGACTCATTGTTGTGTGTGAACTGCTGGACACTGATAATGAAAAACCCCACTATACTTAGTACCACTGAAAACAACGAGTCTGAGCAGGATTCAAATGAATCATCTACTATCAGTGGCTTGAGTAACATCTCTTCAATTCAAGATCTGGACAATGACAGTGATTGCTTGATAAAGGAAAATCCTTCAACTTCAGTTGAACCAGTTCTAGCATTTCTGGACCAAACACCAGTTAAAAAAAGTAAGTAATAAATTAATATAATAACTTATACTTTACTACAAGGTCTGTTTGATCTACTATATAGCCAATTATATAGCATTTAAGGTACTATAATTAATATTTAATTACTAATATTCAGGTGTGTGAAACTTTTTTTCTGTTCTTTTCAGAAGGGCTGTCATTAAGCCAGAAAAAGCGCAAGGCTCGTGGTAAGCTATCATCTGCTCAGAAACACCTGAAGGAGAGGCTAGAACTCAGTTATGGTGTTCAAATTACCGAGGAGGTAAGTGATACTTCAAAACCTGAAACTAAATCTGAAAAACATCTAGACAAATTAATGAATGAATTGAAACAGTCATTCCTGGAGAGCAAATGTCACCATCACAAACTACAAATATTGACACACTCACCATACACAATTGAAAAAACAGCTAGTTTCTTTCAAACTACAACATACATGGTGAAAAGAAGCCGTTCACTTAAATCAGAACATGGAATCCTTCCGAAGATTCCACTAATGAGCAAAGGAAAAGTGATATCTGAAGAACACAAAGATATAGTTAGAAGATTCTATGAGTCAGAAGAGGTTAGTCGTATGTGTCCTGGCCAAAAGGATTGCGTGAAAGTTATCAGTGCTGAAGGTGCAATGAAGGTGCAAAAACGATTGGTCCTCGGGAATTTAAGAGAGATGTTTGAACTATATAAAAATGATGAAAAGAATCCCAAAATAGGATTTTCCACATTTGCAAAATTACGGCCATCATATTGTGTGCTTGCCAGTAGTGGTGGGACTCATTCTGTCTGTGTCTGCACATACCATCAAAATCCAAAATTGCAGCTGGCTGCATTGGGAGAAAGAGGTCTTTCATACAAGGATCTTATGGATTACAGTGTCTGCAGTACAGAAAGAGAGACTTGCATGATGCAACTTTGCAATGGTTGCCCAAGAGAAGAGGGTGTCCTGGATTTTCTTGAGTTACTTGACAGTGTGAAATCAGCTCCAAATGAAATATCTTACAAGCAATGGGTGACTGTTGACCGTTGTACAATGGTTGATAAGGTGGAGCCACTTCATGAATACTTATCATCCCTAAGCATGAAAATATCCCGCATGGTTTGTCATCACTTTGTTGCTCAGCAACAATCACAGTACTTCAAGCAGTTGAAAGAAACACTACCACCTCAGAGCGAGGTAGTTATAGTAGGTGATTTCTCTGAGAATTATTCTTTCATTGTCCAGGATGCTGCCCAAGGGTTTCACTGGGACAATTCACAGTGTACAGTTCACCCTTTTGTCATCTATTATAGATCATCTGCAGACCAGGAACTTAGCCATTTTAGTGTCTGTTTCTTATCTGCATCACTAAAACACAACACTATAATGGTTTACTCATTCATATTGAAGCTTATGACATATGTTAAATTCAGATGCCCACAATTGAAGAAGGTGCACTATTTCTCAGATGGACGTGCTGGCCAATATAAGAACAGATACAACTTCACAAATCTCTGTTACCATGAAGAGGATTTTGGTCTGTCTTGTGAATGGCACTTCTTTGCTACATCCCATGGCAAAAATGCATGTGATGGGATTGGAGGAACAGTGAAAAGAGCTACTGCTCGTGCCAGTTTGCAGAGAACTACAGAGAGGCAAATTCTTACACCAGAACACATGTTTCAGTTTTGTGAAGAAAACTTGAGCAAGAAGATAAATTTTTTCTTTGTAACTACAGCTGATTTGAAAGATGCAGAAGAACGGTTGGAACATCGATTCAAGGATAGTAGGGCTATTCCTGGAACTCAGAAATATCATAGATTTGTTCCCCTAAACAAGGAAGAACTGATGGTGTATCCCATTTCAAGTGGCATTGGAGAAAAGAAAAGAATGAGGAAAAGTCATTTTACTAATGAACCTGCAATGCTTGCTAACCTAAAATGTGTCAAACCAGGAGAGTATGTTGGCTGCATTTATGACATGCAAGTTTGGTATGGAATTGTGGAGGAATATTGTGAAGAGTTTGATGATTTCACTGTGAACTTTCTACATCCCTCTGGGTCATCAGGATCAAGTGCATATTATTATCCATCAAACAAGGATTCATGTGCAGTGCCAGGACATCATATATTAACTGTAATGAGTTGTCCTACCCTAAGAGGAGGCAGCAGAATTCAATACATTTTTCCACAAAAAGAAATTGATGAGAGCATCGAGCATGCAAAAATTGTATTAGGCTAGCACATGAATCCTCTAAGTAGGTCTTCCCCTTTCACTATTATAACTATTATTGCCAGTGTAGATTAGCAGTGAAATACAATTTTACATTTTTTGCCTTTGTTTTTATATCTATAAAAAAAATGTAATTTTAATTTCTATAGGTCAAATTATGAGCTTAAGTGTGAAAAAATAGGTAGAATTGACGCACAACTTATGAATATGGTGTTCACTTATATGTTAGTTACATGAAAAATACTAACATAAACAAACTTTTTTTTGCTGATTCTAATAGCCAATGCCTATGCCTTCATTTTTTACATTTAAAAAAAAAATTCTCATTTGATACCCGAGGTCAAATCGTGACCTCAAATTTTGATTACAGTGTAACTTTTTTATTTTTCAACCTAGAGTTCTAAAACTTGCATATTTGGATTCCTTGTCGTTTTCTGATTCTAAATATATATACTTTTATATAATTGTGACCATTATTACCCAAGTTATGGGTCGCCAAATGTTAGTGACCTCGCAAGTGACCTCAAATTTCCCGAGGTCATATCTCTTGAACCGTTGGTCGGATTGACCTTATAATTTCAGAAATGGATTCAGGGCCCACAAACTCCCTATAAACCAAATTTCAGCAAAATCTGAGAGATGAGGGTGTTAGGCACTGGTTGATCTGACAGAGAATGACCCACCAATAACTAAACTAAACATTAATAATGTGCATACTGTACAGTATTACAGTAATAGAACTACAATATTACTATTAATATTATGAAGAAATAGTTTAAAAACTTTGCAATTAATTTATACAGTACAATTTAGTTACTGGACAGTAGATTTAAGAAATACACTACACATTCATATGAAATGTTAAAATACCCAGTAAATTTTGTATACAAATACTTCAATACTTTGTACAAAAGTTTGAAATACCCAACTAATTTCGTACTGTCCAGTTAATTCATCCTTCCAGATTACTCAACAAAGCTAGAACCCTGAAAGTATTGAATTAATGGGGTTCAAGTGTATATTAATTAATTAATTAATTAATTAATAATAAAAAATTACCAATTTTTTTAAGCATTATTTTTTGGACAACCTGTACCTTAATGATCTCGTACTACTAAAGCAAATTGGTGCTTTGCTAATAGTAAAATGCTAAGTACAGTAATTACTGTTGCAGATTGTGTACACAGTACAATGTACATTGTACAATTAACTTCACTACAGACATTTATTATTTGCATATCAATAAGTACTGTAATATAGCTTATCAGGTATGCTCAGGATTTTAAAAATGGCATACTTTCCTGCCCCTGACTGCTACTAACTATTAAAAAGAAGAGTTGAAAAAGCTGTACTAGATATCATCATGGGCAACATCCATTAATCTTCTTATATATTCAGTTGAATAGACTAAACACAAAATAACACATTGATATTCAATGTCATTGCTTTGTTTTAATTGCAACCATTGATGAGAAGCCCAATTCACATAAGTATGAGGTTGCAAATCAAATTAAAACTTTTGATGCTTCAGACATGAGTTCTGGATACTCCTTTTTCCATGCTATTTAAAATGCTCCTGAATCTTTTGACAGGAATGATACAGTACTCATAAAAATTTCAAAAGAAGACCATTAATATTTTAAAATTAACAAGCAAAAATGTAATCCTGGAGTACTTTAGAGGCTTTATTTAATGCTGAAAAAAAAAAAGAAGACAAATCCTGTATTGTCATGATCATAGGATAGAATTTTCTACAGAAAAATATGGTTCATTTATTAAATAATTCTTTCAAAAACAGGAAGCAACATGGTAGCAGCCATTCCAGACTCAGCCAGTCACTCCCAACGATATATGCTGCAGCCCACACCAAATACATTCTTCTTTGAACCAATTCTGCAAAATAAAACCACAGCCACATTGAAAAACTTAAAAAATACAAATGCAGCTATCATTTCAATTCTAGTAAAAATATACTGTATAAACTAATATCAGATGATATAGCAACTCTACTCACAAAACTTATGAATGAGCCAATAGTACAACGTGTATTCCCTGATTACTTAAAGATAGCCAGAGTTTGTTCAGTATTCAAATCAAGCAGCCCAGATTCTCCATCTAATTACCAACCAATTACCAACTTCAAAGTATTTGAAAAAAATTATTTACAATAGACTAATCAAATTTTTAGTCAGATATGACATCCCTGCAAAAATGCAATTTGGATTTAGAGAGGGACACACCACAGAAGAATTTGAGAAAATCATCATATGTGATTGTAACTAGAAAACCTGAAATCACACACACACACACACACACACACACACACACACACACACACACACACACACACACCATTAATAACTGGAAACACTTCTCTCAAAAAAGTAAATGAAGTTAAAGTTCTTGGCATCAAGTTAGATGACAAATTAAATTTCAAAAGCCACATACAATATATCAAATTGAAAATATTTAGATTTCTGTACATAATATTCAAACTCAAAAAATCAATTCCCCAAAATGCTTTACCTTACACCAGTGGTGCACAAACTTTTTTGATGTGAGGGCCAAGCGAAGAAAATAACTAAATGTATTAGCCTACTTACTTTCCATCTAAGTCATAAATTGGGTCACTTTTATATTCTAACTTTTTCATTGAATTGAAAAGACCCGTGGGGGACACATTTGGCCCGCGGGCCAGGGTTTGTGCATCACTGCCTTATACTATATCACTCATTCATCCACACTTACAGTGTGGAATTACAGCTTGGAGTAGTACAAAGAATTATATAAGATATTGGCTAGAAGTAGTCCACAAAAAAATGCTTACAAACTTTCATACAGTGATAACAGATAAAGTCATACATCTCCAATGTTTAGAGAGTTAAATATTCAAAAACTAAATGACTTCTATAAACTAACTACCAGTATCAGTATGTACAAAGTTGTTAATAATAGAAACTATACTTCACTCATTCGCCCATTCATAGTGTGATTACCCTGCATCAGACCAACCATAATCATAATACAAGGCTTCCCATTGATTTCATACACAAACCAAATTATTCAATGCAAGTTACAGGAAATGCTCTCTCTCCTACAAAGGAGCAGATATAGGGAATCCATTAGAAATGCCAATGCCCTAGTCCAGACCATGTGAAATATGCCCACATCACACTACCACCTATGTACTTAATGGGCAGGAGAATGCACTATGGATTGAAATGGGCAGGAGAATGCACTATGGATTGAAGCATTCTCCAGGCTCTTGACACATCAGGTGCAAACATTGGGTAGTGAGACTACTTCACTTTACACAAGTTGTTGTTATTTTACACTACAGTTCCAATAACTTTGTACCACTGCACTTTAGTTGTCTCTCAGCATTTAGAGCCATGATGTATAGGTTGTAGGGAGCTACCCTTCAATAGAATTCTGCATGCAGTTCCCTATGCATTGCACAGTACAGGGTCAATTTTTTAAAGTTATTGGACAGTGTTTTTCTGGTGTGTTTTTAGGTGATTCAAATGATTTTGACCATCGTTTCTATAGCAAATCACTCATTTTTGAGTTAGCGTGATTTTCATTGGTTTTACCGAAAATATCATGACTAAACCTAACCAATCATCAAGGGTGTACAGTTGACCTAACTGGGCATTCAATTAACCTAACCGGGCATTCAATGAACCTAACAGGTCAAAATCATTCGAATCACCTAAAAACACACCAAAAAAAATATTTTTCATCAGAAATTTTAGAATCAGATGACCAAAGAAGGCTTACCTAACCTTATCGTAGCCACATTTTCCTAACTGGGGGCTTCACCCCCAGACCCCCATTATATCCTTAAAGTCTTACCTTAACCTCTAAAATTTCTGATGAAAAATGTGTTTTTAGGTGATTCGAATGATTTTGACCTGTTAGGTTCATTGAATGTCCGGTTAGGTCAACTAAATACCCAGTTAGGTTAATTGAATGCCCAGTTAGGTCAACTGTACACCTTTGATGATTGGTTAGGTTTAGTCATGATATTTTCGTTAAAACTAATGAAAATCACGCTAACTCAAAAACGAGTGATTTGCTATAGAAACGATGGTCAAAATCATTCAAATCACCTAAAAACACACCAGAAAAACACTGTCTGGTGACGATAAAAAATTGACCCAGTACAGTAAACACTTGTTGAAAGATGTGTAAACTCACTGACTTTTTGAATGGTGGACTTCAGGCTATGCATCCAGTTTTTCCTCACCTCGCATTTCAATGTTCACTGGGCTTGGTATATCATAATTTTTTGCATGCCTCCTCTGGGCTTCACACCAGCATGCTTTACAGTCTCTCTTTTGTATAATATTTCCCACAGTTGACTTGAGGATTTTCTAAATTTTTTCAGTCTTATGCACAGTTCTACCTTCAATATAACAACCATCTTGCCACATTTAAACCCCATCATCTCTGATCCATGTGCCATACTTATAAATACTGACTGTAACAAGTAGACAGCTAGCATACTATATCTTTAGATTACAGTTCTATCCAATAAAGATCAATTTTTATCTGGAACATTAGGGTATTGGCAGAGAGAAGCTTGTCACAGTATTTAAGGTAATATATGGGGCTCCAATAAACCTTAGCCCCCCACCCATGGCCTAAACCATTAGAGGTACAGTAAAACTAAACATACCTTACAAAAGAGAATTTAATTCTGCATTTAATGAGAAACAATTAAAACTTGGTGTTCCTGCCATTGGCTTCCAAGACAGCCTGAATTTGCTTTGGGTAGCTTGCCAAAAGTGACGTGAATAGATCTTGATCATTACGCAAATTTGCTAAAACAGTTTCAATGTGTTGCGTCATTGTATCCTTCGAAAATCAATTTGCTGCAGGTTCTTGAAACAAGAGACATTCAACCTTGTCCTTTATAACTGATCCAATGTGTTCACAGACATTCAGGTCAGGAGAATTTCCTGGCCATTCTTCATTTCCAAAGAAATCAATCTCATGGTTCTGCAACAACTGTTGAGCGGCTAATGCCTTAAAGCAGGGGGCCTTATCGTGCAGAGTGTGACCTGATCGACATCCATAACATTGTTTGGGTTTCTTAGGAAAGGAATGACATGCTGGGATAGAATAATATCACGAAAATACTGTCCATCCCAACTCTGACCATTTGGCTTCAGCACCCACATGAGCTTCTTTGCAGTGAACAAAACAAACACACCAACACAGTCTGGACTTTTTAATAATTCATGATAATGTTCATTGTCATTGATTTCATCTGGTGTTGTGGCCCACACTCGATCATTTTGGTAGTTAGGCCAACGTGTTACGTAAACAAAAAATTCATTGGAGACAGCTAAATGCATGAAATCATCCACATCCCAATCTTCAAGATAATGGGCAAACCACATTCTGTCATTGATGTTAAGTTGAGTTTTTCTTGGCTTTGGAAGTTCATGCCAACCAAGGCTTTAAACCTTGCCTATGACGGTACAGTCGAATGATCTCACCACTAACGATCTTTCCTCTCAACACTTCGATCTCTCTAGAAAGTTTAGCACAGCTGTTTTTCTGCTTACACGTACCGCTTTCAATGATGTCCTTTGTTTCCAGAGAGAGTGGCAAATTTGGGTGCCCAGATTTGGTTGTATCCATTTCACATTCATCCAAAGTTTTATTCCCAATTTCTTTTGACGAAGTGCTCACTTCTTCGCAACTTTTTGGCAACCCATGAACGTGTTATAAAGGTGGCTTCAGCATCACGAGCTTCCTGAAATGTTATTGCTCGTATGCGATCTATCACACGTTGCCTCTCTGAATCACCAATTAATTGAGAAGCCATTATATTATCACTTTATCAGCTAGAGTAATTTTAATACCTGCAATAAATAAAGAATTTTATATATTTTTATAATCACTAAAAACTATTTCGATATAAGTAAACATGTAAGCTGCAAATGGGGGGCTAAGGTTTTTGGAACCCCTTAGATATGTTATAGATATGAGTACTATGAAGTCTTGCATAATTTACAAAATCCAGTCACAAATATTTTACTATGTGGTACCATTCCTCTAGGGTTGCCCGATTTCCCGCCCCTCTCCAATCCCGGGAAAGCGGGAGCATAATCGACGAATCCTGGGATCCCGGGAAATTCCCGGGAAAGCATTGAAAATTGTCTCAGTCCAATATTAAATTTGATTGTTAATTGTATTCTTTTACCTTGCTAAGAATTAATATTTGAGCCAGAGTTAAGGATAAAAAAAAATTATGTAGATAGCTCCTTTCACTAGAAAACAAAAAACTAAAATTAACTCTTACTTATAAAAAATCTTTTTAATCATAAAAAAACAATTTTAATCTCTTTTTATTTAACAAAAATTACTTTTTTACTTAATTCACAAAGAAAATAGAGAACTACTTATAATATTGCCTCAAGAAACAAATGTTGTCGATGGTTTCGTCATTTAATCTCGATCTCAGTTTGGTAACAAAGAGTCCTAGAGCAGAAAAGGCTCTTTCTGCTTCTACTGAAGTAGGGGGAATAGTTTTTAAAGCAAAGAAAAGTTTATTTAGATTTTCTGTTCGATCCCCAGTAATTTCAAAAATGTTGAGTTCTTTTGTAATGTTTTTCACATTGTAATAGTGAGTAATTTGTGAGTTACTTCCTGCAGCCTTGTTTATAGCTGCATTCATTCTTTCCAAAAGAGAATGTGATTCTCTTGGTTCATTGCATGTAGATGATGGTGTTTTCGTTTGATTTAGATCTAATTCGAAATGGGATAGCTCCTCAGGAGATTCATCTGAAGAAGGAATGAACATTCTTTCAAATAATTTCTTTGCAGTATTCTGGAGAGAACTTTTTGATGGCAAAGTTAGATAAGGATCAGCAACTTCCCAATTTAAAGGGCTATTCAGATATTTCAGTAAACCAATTAGATTTTTATTTCTTCTGTTCAATTCTTTTTACGACAGAATCTTTGAGGTAAGAGAAAATGAGTTGTCTTGAGAAGATAATTCTTCTACAATGAAAGCAAATATGCCTTCTGCAGATAGCAATGTAGCATCTCTTCGGCCTAATTTTTCAACTGCAATTTGAAGTGGTTTCAATGATGATACAACATCATTTATAGCACTAAATTCTTTTTCTGAAAAATCAAATTTCTTTGAAAGTGGAAACATTGCTTGGCAGTGGATATATGGCAAAAGATGGCAATTTGTAGTGACGCCATCATTAGGGCAAGTTTACTCCGTTTACCCAAATTTGATTGCTAGACGCGCGCGAGTCAGCTTTATTTTGATATAAAATTTGTTCTAGTGGACCGATTTTAACCGGGTTTAAGCATTTATATACAATTTTTTATTCATTTTTTTTATCTGTATCATTATGAAATTCATAAAAAAAATAGTACGGGAATTCCCAGGAAATGTTATGAAATCCCGACTGCTCGCGATTTTGTCAGGATTCCCGGGAGGGCAACCCTACATTCTTCCCTGAAAATCTAAGGAAACTATATTGTATAGGAAACAATACCTCAGTATAGGCTTAAATTACATTGTAAGATTTTTCCCAGTTATAGTCCAAATTTGAGCTGTGTTAAATCATGTGAAAAGTTTAACTCTTGGAGGCTACTTGGATTTTATGAAATGGAACTTATGGAACCCATGCCTATGAAATGTTGGCAGCTTTCTAGCAAAGTGTCATTATAGTTTACTTTGTAAATGTTCTTTGACAACATCTTTTTGATTATTAGGTATGAATTAGATAAATTAAAAACTTAGTTTTATTTTAAATAGCTGACCATAGTGTATTAAACTGCTTATATTTTTTCCATTAGGATCAACAGAGAGTTATTAATAGATTCGAATTATCATCAAGTAAAGGAATTTTGGTTGAGGAGGGGTCTGTAACTATTCTAGACATCTTATCTCATTTAAGTCGGGGACAACCTTTGATTGTTCTTGTAAATGCAAATCTCTTAACTTGTGATTCGTAAGTGCTTATCTTGTTTTATTTAGTTCTTTAATTTCATGTGTGAAGGCTTGGAAAATTAGGGTTACTGAAGTCATTTAGTAATAAAGACTTACACTAGCCATATTCTTTTTGATTTGTCTTGCATTAAATGAGGATTTAACATGCTTATGAAGAAGAATTTGTACGTTTTTTTTTTTTTTTTTTTAAAGTAAAATTTTGAATTGAGGCCTATATTTCTCATTTGGTCTGAATCTATGGTACTTGTGTTGCTTTGTCACTTTAGTTAGGTCTAACTTGTATATAATTTTGAGTTAATCTTGAAGTTGGTATATATATATAATGTGGAAAGTAGATTATTAAATTTAAAACCCAAACCATATTGATATTGTTTATGAATGCATTTTAAGGGCAATAGTTGCACATATAAGATAGAAAGAAAAAAGGTGAATAAAGTAAGAAACTAGTTCCCACTTTATTGCCTTTTCCTTTACCTATTGTTTATATTATTACTGATTTTAAATTTATAATTAAGGTTGTTTAGCCCATTATTTGTATTTAGTTTATTTAAGGTAAATTTGTATCCTGTTTCACTATTGGATTTATAATTCTTTTAGAAGTTTAACCTTTCTTGAATACGTATAAAGTAAAGAGGATACAAAAATTAGAAATAAGCCCTTAAACATTTGTCTAATTGAATTTTTCCTCCACTGTTCAGGTGTCACCAGAATGGATATGGTTTAAGAGCCTGTATTCTCTGCTCCCCATCACCCCCTTATCAAGGACATTACGTCATCCTCATTGGCTTTAATTATTCGTTAGGAAAAATATTCTACAGAAATCCTGGATTTAAAGACAGGATTTGTTCTATATCCTTTACAGCCTTCGATAAAGCCAGGAAAAGCTTTGGGACAGATGAGGATATAATATTTATACATAATGATAGTACTAGTTAAAACTAAATTATTTTCTAAAAGTATCATCCAACTGTAGCTTTAATCTAGTAACTAATTGGTATATGGAAAAATCTCCAAAGATCTTTTTTCCATCAATAATTTGTGATAATTAAGGATTAAGTGTTGATTATGCAAAGATTTAACTATACTTTAGTTTTCTGTTAAGTTGGAGAATATAGTGCTGATTATTTATTAGTCCTTTTAAATATTATGCTGTGTAAATGTATTTTATGTACATGGAATAACTTTTTCAATGTATTTATTTTTTTAGTAAGGTTAGTAGTATGGTTGAAATAGGACAAAAAGGGTATCAACCCAGAAAATTACCCCCCCAAACAAGTTTGGTATCGTTGGAAGCGCAATTTTATGTAGATTAAGAAAATCATATGCCTCAATTTGTCTCCTTTGGGCAAAAAGTTATCTACATTTGAAAAGAGGGGGTCTAACACAAAATGAGTCCTGAATCCCAACATGTCAAAAATGACAACATATAGTATGAAAGTGTTATATATATATATATATATATATAATATATATATAATATATATATCACGAGCATGCCTGAGTGCCGCAGGTGTTTTTTGAAGATGTCTTACAGTTGCAGCAGATGTACTTGAGGAGACTTGCTGGGGCTGGCTTCAAGGTCAGTTTTCACTGGTATTAGTGTGTTGCCTTCAAAGACTCATCCTCATTCATTGGGGATGCCTTAGAGAGTTCATCCTTCAAGTATTGAAGATTTTTATTCAGAACCTTCAGCTCCTCTGACTGCAACACGCTCTACAGCAGTACTTGGGTCATCCAGGATTGAATCCGCAAGATCTTTCAGTTTGTCAACATCAACTGTTTTGAATGCTGACTCCTAAACTCTCCATCCCATCTCCTTCCTCATTTTCATCTTCTTCTTGTTCCACCTCTTCCTCGTCTACATCTCCATCTGCATTACTCTCTGATTCACAGTGTTTGACCTCCAGAAGGTCCTCTAAACTTTGAAGCGGATCTTCACGAATGAATTTGCGGAGGAGTTTGGTTATTAGAGCAGACTCAGTGAGGAGATGTCTTCGCAATACTCTCGAAATTGCTTTCCCTGACATGTTCGACAGCATTTGGTCCATAGATGGTCTGGAATGCCTCTGTGAGACCAGACCCTTTCATTAGAGTACCTACGCTACCTAGAAAGCTCATCATCAATGGAAACTGCCAAGAATGAGGATGATGGGCAGGACTTTGCCTTCACTATTTCCATTGCTTTCAACCAGAGAGGGTGGTCAAATGTAACCACAGGTGTCTCGACTCGCAGTTGTTTTGCTTGCTCAGACATGAAAACAAGGACAGAGTAGATACATGTGAGATCAGATGGGTCCATGTCTAGTATGGGAAGGAACGAGATTGTGGCTTTTCCTGGATAATCTCCAATGGTGACGTTTGTCATGAAACCAGACCAATTTGGACGTTGACTTTTGCGAAGAAATACGCAGCATGCCAAAGCATATCAAGACTGGTGTCGGGTGGAAGAACATATGGCGTCTGCAGCTGTAGGTGGTGTTTGAAAAACACTAGACAGTCCGGAGTTCTCGGGGGGCCATGTATTTGACAACTGAGATGCCTTTACCTCGGATGACCTGGTGTGCGAGTTTATGCTTTTGTCGCTTGATTGGTTGTAGATTTTGCAGTGGAGCGTTTCCTGTGAATGTTATAACGGACACACAACCCATTGCATGCAATGAACCTTCCCCATCAAGAGTCATAGGGTTGTGGTCCACGTTGTCGGCCATCCATTGCGTGAATGAGCCAGGCAAGTAATCTCTGAGAAAGTCGCTGGTATTTTCATTCTCAGTTACTGACTGCTTGTATTGGAGAACTTCATCCAGACTCTCAGAAAACCCTAATGCACTCAATTCGTTGAGTAGCCATTTGAACCTGAAAACATTGTCTACTTCAATGCCTAGCCCAAAGGGAACAGGGGGGATACAGGATCGAGAGCGTGTTACATTGACAATACACTGACCGATACTCACTTGGTGAAGTGGGTATTTGATCAATTTTTCCAGGAACAACCGCAATAATGGTGGTAACCATTCCTTTCCCTCCTCTGTGCTTTCAAGAATTTCATTCGACGGGTAGTAATCACACTCAAACTCTGCCAACCGAATATCCCCAAGGATCAATTTGGCTGCTGTAGTTACAATTCGTTCAGCCTCATCTTCAGCTCTCTTCATCCTATCTGCATACCATTTATCGTTGATGATGTAATCAGCAGTGTTCCGCAGGCAAACAACATTTGATCTTCACGCTAGCGCATCGTACCTTTCCTCTAACTTCTTGATCCATTTGGTGTCATAAACATCTTCAGATCCAGCAATTTCGATCAGCTTCTGGCGTACATCTGATAACGAATACAGTTCACCTTCTGATTCGAGCCACTGACAAAGTTTTTCGAAGTCCTGAATTTTGTCCTGTTGACTGGCCGACCGGGACTACTCAGTTGAGGAACACCGCTCTTCTCAATAATAAACCTGTCATAACATGCTTTGTGATATCGAGCCTCAGCTGCGACAAGGTCATGGCAGCTTAGCACATGCTGCTTTACTTTCAGTGCCCATTCATCATCATTTCGTTCGCTGCAAACCTTCAGCAGGTTTTCTCTGATTTGCAAAGTTCGGACTTCAATTACGTTGTCTCGTTTGACATGTTTTCTGTCGGAATAACATGGACGTTCACAGAAGAGAGGGCTACTTTTCCAGTCAAATTGTGTAATTCCTCCTCACATTTCAACTCGCCGAACTTTACTGGTAAATCCCTTTGCATCTTCAGACCTGGCAGTAGATTTGTGCTTTTTATTATAGGCAGCTTTCTGACAGTCACGATGGATTTTTACAGGTACACTTTCCAACCTTGTTCCTGTGAGATATTTATGCAGAACATTGTCTTCAACTACGATACTGTATTCTACAATGGTCTGTATTCCCCTCTGCTGAACATTTTGTAGTTTGTCTGAATTCATTTCTGGCCATCGACACTTCACACAATGATCACTGTTGATTACGTGGACTGCTTGATGCCGATGATGATTGAGAAGCAGCTTCCATGTCACTCATTACAGAATGTCCTGAAACAGACAAGTAAATTGAGGATTAGTATAGTTTTGTCTTTTTTGACATGTTGTGATTTAGGGCTCATTTTTGTCTTAGACCCCCCTCAATTCAAATGCAGATACCTTTTTTTGCCCAAAGGAGGCAAATTGAGGCATATGATTTTCTTAATCTACATAAATTTGCGCTTCCAACGATACCAAACATGTTTGGGGGATAATTTATTCTGGGTTCAACTCTAATTCAACCATACTATAGGCCTGATTTTATATTCTGTAAATTGTAAGGATTAATTCAGTTCACATTTTTTTCTGTTAAGGATTGTAAATTCAAAACATTTTTATAGTGATTATAGATTTAATAATATAGTAATAACCGCGCCAGTAGTCAACAATGTTTTGCTCTCACTATTCATGCATTTTCAAAAGTCCAGGAAGTCCACTGACAATCTTTACCTTCATTTAATGTAATTGAAGTATTTTTATTCTTCCATTTTCGTAAAACCCAATCTTATTTTGTATCTTTTTGTTTGTTATTTTTTATAACAGTAAAATCACAAATTTGAGGTAAATTTTCCTGACGATTTTGTGCTTTTATTATTATTATTATTAAATAGTGATTTAAAATTGAAAAAAATATCCATTTATTTTCTGTTGTAACTATTATATCATTAATTTGGCACTGTATTATATCGTGTACTGAATATTGCTCACAAAGAAATGTAGTTCCTATAGCCTATTTAATGTTGTGTTTTTCATTTTACATAATACATAATCACAGTTTGCTTGTTTTTATCAGTATGAAATGTTTCAGTTAAATTATTTATTTAGAAATTTATATCAGTTAAAATGGTTTGTTTTTACTACTTCACGTTTATTATTATTATTATATTATTATTATTATTATTATTATTATATATATACTTAAAGTACTTGATACAACTTTCATAGTATGTTGTATCAGGTACTTTAAATATATTATTATTATTATTATATATACTTAAAGTACTTGATACAACATACTATGAAAGTTCAAAACTTCAGCCATTTTCAAATTAAACATTTATTATTAAAGTTTTAAAATCGTTTCTATGTTGCAAAATAAAGTTTATGTACATTGAGCTACTGTATTCAAAACTGAACCATTTGAAAATAGTTGTACTGATGCTTTCATCCAGTTACACTTTATATTCGAGGCAGGATTTAGTATAGCAAGTACCATACTTGAATAGTTAATCAAAATTATAATATCTCAAATACTTTTTTAAGTGATTTATTTCTGCTCAAAACAAGAGAAGTGTGTGTGTGTGTGTCCTTGCTGTAATCAATTGCAGTCGTGTGAATGCTCATCTCTAAAGAAACTGTCATTATGTAGTGTTAGGATAACCCTAAGGATATATAATATTTAAGTATTTTCACCCTCTTCAGTGTTGAAGTCATTAATAAATTTGAATTCTTCTTTGCAGAAATTAATTTTATGATATAACTTAATTGCATAACATAAAAAGCAGCTAAAACTATGGCTGTGAATAATACAGTCATTCCAAACGTATGGAAAGAACTCAGAAATGAGGGATTCGATTTGGGGCTATCAGGATTGCTTAACATATGGGAAAACCGCCTTCGAACATCGAAGACAGAAAATGACCCAAGTAGTTGATTGAGCTTTTAAAACAGTCTGTTTATGTTTTTTTTTTTTTTTCTTTAAGTTGTTCAGGTGCACAGCTTTCTCTTTTAGAATTATTTGTAGATATAAAATCTTGAGGGCATGCATCTTTATTTGTAAAAAAGTTTTTCTTGGAAAACCCTGTATCAAATGAAATTTAACAAATTTAGTTACAATGCAAAATCACTTTAAGTTTTGATATATTTAAGATAGTAATTAGTCCAAGTCTTTACCCCAAGTCTTCGTAAGCAACCAAACCTTTATCTGTTACGCTTGCTCCGGATTTTCTATCTTTCTTTTTACCCATTTTACGTTTTGTTTTTTATGTTTCCACTTTACGCGCCTCTTTTGTCTTTGTTTTCTTTGAATGTGAAACAGAATTGGTAGAGAGGATTGTTAGAATAGTCATTTAATTTGGGGTTAGACACCTAAAATTGTCAACAGAGTTTATCTGCCATACTTGGATACATTTTAATTCAATTTATTGACGTATAATTTTGTCACATTTAAAAATTAATGCCCGAGTTTTCAGTGTGATGCGAGGTTTATATTTAGTGATTAGTATTCGTTAGCTTTCGTGGTTTATCTTTCTTCAGAACCGAAGACGATCGTGGCTGTGACTCTTCCAAAAATGGTAAACTTTGTTCCAAAAGATGCACCACACCCTCTTTACAGTTCAGATTACTTCCAAATGACAGATCAGTTCATTCTAGATCATCTCTCCGTGGATAAAATTGATTTAGAAGATCCTGCTTTAGAAACGGCGGATGGCATCACTTTGAAAATGATGTCAGGGAAAGCTATTGTTTTCAAAAAGGAGCCGGAAGATGGTAAGTACTTGTTAATAGCAGTGAGAAAGCGAATTGTGATTGTGAAATTAGCGGACTTTATTTAACTTATTTCGTGGAATAGGGCCTATAAAGTGTATTGTATAACTGAGTATGTGAAGATATTGGAGCAAATTTTGATTGTCTTCCCACTCAGTCTTTCCCATTTCATTCCTCACCCAAGAGAGAAAATTTTGAAAAAGGTAATTCTCAAATCTATCTATCTATCTATATCTCTTCCCATTCTCACTATAAGATGTCACTTTTTTCCCCCCAATAGAATACCTCCAACCCACAAATGCGTCACAGTTTCTTTTTACTCTTTCCCAATTTGGAACTCCCATTTTGAGCATTCCCACTCGCGGACTGCGAATGGAAATGGGAATGACAATGAATGGAAAGTAATCAATCTTCACGCATGGTGCATGATACATTCAATCAATAAATTATCTTTGTGTTCCAGGAAAGACAACGGCAAATGATATTGAGGTTGAGGTGGTGAAATGCCTCAGTGATGAAACATCTGTAATCATTATCAAAAATTTTCTCTTTGCTCATTTAGAAGATTGTCAGAAAGCCTTCAGAAAGATTTCCGCTGACATAACAAACGAATTTTGCCCTCTCAGTAAACCACAAAAAGACTAAGCTAATTCTATCATATGGAAAGGAAAACATGCAAATAATGATGCGCAGGTTTTATTTATACATTTTATTTCATTCTTTCACTATGGATATTACTTCTAAGTCATACTTGAGAAACATGCACGTATTTGTGCAGGCAACTATATATTCATCTTTTTTGGAATTAAATTATAATGACTTTATCTATTTCAAAAATTTTAGTTTTATGTGGACCTCTTGGATATTTTATTGTATTGTTGAGTCTGTAATAAAGTATCGGATATAATTTTGATATAGCTATTTATACTTTATACATTCGACCTGTTTATTGTTTAGGCAATTTTACGAAACTCGTTCAAGTATTATAAAATGTAGGGTGTTTTACGCCAGTATTGGGCCACATATTTTATCCTAATTCTAAAAACTATAGGTAATAAAAGTTGTTGATATTTAATGTAAAATTTACTCGAGTGGTAAATTACTGAAACTATACCTGATAAATATTTTTCAAAAAAGAGTATTTTATTAATAAACCTCATATACAGTGTATCGGATATAGAAACAAAATTATCAGTTAAATAGGTAGGTAGGTGATCACTGAAGATAAATCTTAGGGCAGAAAAACAAAACGGAAAATTGAAGGCGAATGAGTCCGAACGCCTCAGTTGTACAGTCGATTAAAAACAAACAAACATCTGAAATTTCGTTTCTTATACAGGGTGTTTCGCAACCGGTCTGCCATACTTTGGGGGTGATATCGAGTAAAATAAGTTAATACAACATAGGTGCTATTTCCAACCGTTGCGGAGCTAGGGACGTTTTAAGGTGCACGGAAAAAATGAACGAGAGTATTAATCTGAGGTATTTATTGCTACATTTTACGAGATACACCTTATAAATGTTCAAAATGTCCGCCTCGGTTTTCAGTGCACAGCCTTGCTCGTTCCAAACGAGAATCCACTGCCCATTGAATCATTTCGGGGTGTTCTCGTATGTAAGCAGCGGCATCCATAATCTGACGCAAGAGTTCCTCTCTCGTTTGTACTTTGGTCTTGCGGAACATCTCTCTCATAAGGCCCCATAAAAAGAAATCTAACAGGGTTAGGTCGGGAGATCTCGGGGGGAGGGGGGCACGATATTGGACCACCACGACCAATAAATACATCAGATTAATACTCACGTTTATTTTTTCCGTGTACCTTAAAACGTCCCTAGCTCTGCAACGGTTGGAAATAGCACCTATGTTGCATTAACTTTTTTACTCGATATCACCCCCCCCCAAAGTATGGCAGACCGGTTGTGAAACACCCTGTATATCGGTAAGAAACGAGCAGTTTTACGACAGGAATTTTTTTTAATTGACTGTACCCAATGCTGATTATGCAGTGATATTAAGTCGGGGTTCCGAAACTGGCTTCTGGTACGGGAAAGGCGATGTCTACAGCAGTGGTGCAAACTCTTTCAGAACGGAATTTGCCAGACAAAACTTTGGAATATGCTTTGATACCACCGGCAAACCCACAGGAATGTGCACTTGGGTTATAACTTTTAGACTTTTTTTCAAATATAAGATCTGTATCATAAATCGATGAACTTTTGCTTAAAAACAATGAAAAAGACCCTAATTCCTCTCAGTTTTTAAAAAAGGTCACCCCCAAATCAAAAGTTTGAATCACCATCACCATCACCATATATTTACGTTACTACTCATAAGTATATAAATATATTATTATTAGAGGGCGGACTTTTAGGTTTTAACCTAAAAGATATTTTCGAATTTTTCAGTACGCTAATATATCGTGAGATCGCCCGAAAAATCACTTCCGGTGCTCAAATTCGATGACTAATATCAATCCACCCATACAAGAAAATTCTAGAACACACGACATTGTTCTTCATGCACTCGCAAATTGTATAAAAGCACGAAATGAAATCAACCGAATCACTTGTGTCCAGTATTGCGCAATAGTTACTCAACTGTTCAGTTCAACTCAACTTCAGGTAAGCTTTTATTATTTGTAATATGTTCGCTTAATTAAAAAACGTAGCGAAATGTGGAATTCGCTTCTGCACTCTTGAACATTCCAGAACATTTTTAAAATTTATTACCATAATAATTTGTTGAATTTTTCTTCCATTTTAACACGTAAACAAAAGCGTATCCAGAATGTTTTGTAGAGGGGAGTCAAACTTAAAAAAAATATAGAGCCCAAAATATTTGGTGATAAATATTTTCGTGAGACGTTCTATGGATGTTCTAAAAATATTTTCCAAAACTTTATCACCTAAAAAATAAATATTTGATCATATTTTTTCACCTAAAAATCTGCCCTCTAATTATTATATTATTTCTATATATTATATTAATATTATATATATAATATATATATAAACAAACAAACAAATCAACTTAATACCTTTTTATATCTGTTTCAGAAGCAATATAATGTCACACAAGAAAAGTGATACTACCATACAGAAGAACAAGGATATCTGGACCAATAATCTGGTGAGATTCCAGCAGTCACATAGAAGAAGAGGAAGTGTGCCTTTAGAAGAATCTTCACTAGAAGAAAAATGCAGAATGCCACTCCAAATCCAAATCATTGGACGGTACCAGTTTCTTGGAACAGAAATCAAAGGAAGAAAGGAGCGAATAGTGGAAATTTCCAAAGAAGTTACAAAATTATGGAAGAATAAATTGAATTTTCCGCATGTGTCAGATCAAGTAATACGAGCAAAGCTTGACAAGGTGATGAAGACTTATGATGAATGTGTCAGGAGGGGAAAATATGATGCCCTGAATGAACTTTTTGATATCACTAAAGTAAATGGCCAATGGTTATCCTCGGAAGACAAACGACTGTACCACCTTCAAGTGGAAAGCAAAGGAGAAGTGGGGTACTCTACAGGTCAAGTTGCAAGTGAAGAAACGATTCACCCTTCAAAGAGACGAAAATTGCCTGCTGAATCAGCATCAACATCTTACAATCATGTATCTGGTGGTAGTGGTACTGAATCTGAAGAGAGCGAGCATGAAGATGAGAGTATTACTCCACCAACCAGAAGACATAACAAAAGTAAAGTTGCAACCAACTTGGTGACATCCACAGGAGTATCAACAAGTAAAGCCGCTAAAATATGCAAACAGTTGTCACTTGATGGTATTGACATTCCAACACCAAGTCAAGCAGCAATTTACAAGTCAGCATACAAAGAGGCTGCTAAATTGAAGGAGGAAATGATTGAAAATTTACAGATGGAAGAGTGGTCTTTACATTTTGATGGAAAGCGCATTGAGGAAAATGAGTATCAAGTAGTGGTACTTAAAAATGAAAGAACCGAAGTAAAATTGGATGCATTGCGTCTGAAAGATGGCAAGGCTGAAACTATTGCTGAAGGAATTGCAAAAGTTATTGATGAATACACCTTATGGAATGCAATAAAGATGATCGTTGCTGATACAACAAGTGTTAACACTGGGAAAAAGAGTGGAGTTGTTGTCAAATTGCAACGAATGTTCTCAGAGAAGGGTATCTGCAAACCACAATTTATCAGTTGTCAGCATCACATTCTGGACAGGATTCTCCGTTTGGTAATGGACGAAATCTTGGTGCTAACACCAGTTCTCCAAACATCGAATATCCATTTGTATCCCAACTGGTGAAGAATTATGAGGAACTAAAGGCACAGTTTGTTAATGGAACAGAAGAGGTCCTCGAGAAATCAGGATGGAGAGATGATATTAAGTTTTTGTACCATCTAACACGGGTGTTTAGATTCTTTGAAGAAAAAGGGAATTTTCCTTTGATTAACTTTCAGAAAATTCCAAACATCAGCAATGCGAGGTGGCATTCAAGAGCCATTCTAGCTATCCTTGCATTTATTCTTATACCTACAACAAGGAAGACTTTGGAGAAGGTATGCAGATTCATTTCATACAACTGGGCAGAATATTGGTTTACTAATCAGATGTACAATGAAAATGACTTCAAGAACTTGTCAGAAATATTGAAACCTTACAAAAAAGCATTGAACTCTGGAAAATCACTGGAAGCAGGAGCCATCCCCACTCAAGATACCAAGAAGTAATCAGTGTGCAGAACGTGCAATCAAAGTTATGCAGGAACTGTATGCTGCCTGCAGAAACAAAAACAAACTGCAACTTCGGTTTATTCTAAGCAATAAGCAGTAATATATGTACAAGTATTATAACGATTATGTTGAGTTCTTTTATTATATTACGTGGAATATGCAATAAAGTTACGTATGCAATAATCGATTTTTTGATTTCGGGGTGACCTTTTCTAAAAAGATATTAAAATGAAAGTTCATTTCTTTGTTTTTAGGCAAAAGTTCATCGAATTAAAGTACAGGAATATTAGGTTGTAAAAAAGTTATAACCCTAATGTTCACTGAGGGGAAGAATCGGCTACACCTTGCTTGTCGCTATCGAGTACACGAAATTATCATTGATGTGTTAAAGGTGATATTTAGCTCGTCCTGGACCTGACATTTCCCTCTCTTAAACGATTTCGGGGGCGATGAGATTACATCGATTGGTCAGACTACCAACCACGTGATTATGAGAAACTGTCACCTCCTTTGATGCACAAGCTGAAGCAAATAGCCACTTCTTTCGCCGGTCTTCTCCAAAACGAAGTCCAACCTCGAGGTGACTACCGCGAGTACCTGGAATTAAACATTCTCCTTCTCACACCTGAGGTTCATGGCTCCAGGAGCCTATCATCAGTCAATCCTGGTGGATTGCGAAGGTGACCCATGCTATCAGGATGTACCTGTTTCGAAGCCAGTTCTTGCTCATTCGGTGCGAGAATGAAGGTCGTCTGGAGTTTTGCATCTATTCTACTCTGGCTTACATGAAGGCGAGGAATTTTTTGAGTTACCTGGAACGCCCTTCGCATTAATCTTCAACTCCTGAAGACATTGGCGGAGTTTGCGCAGGTGGACCGACGGATCACCAACACGGCCTCCAACGCCTCTCGAGTATTTAGGAGAAACGCTAGTTGGCTTGGCCTTTTTCTTCGATGATGTACCCCTAGATACGAAGGCCCAGATGGGCAAGTGTCTGAAGAAAGACGGTGGATGGAACATCAAGCGCTTCGAGGAGAAGCTGGCCCAACTTGCGGAACTGCAGCTCTATTCCTTCGTGATATCTAAATCACATGAGATGTTCACTGCTTTGATGGTGGATGTCTTCTTCATGAAAGAGGATCGTGACAAGTGGGTGGATCTGAACTCCTTCAAGATAAATAAATTAAATTTAAAATTTTAACGCGCCAATAACCCTGTAAATTTAGTAATTTTAGAATAATTATATATTTTTAAAAATAAACCAGCAATAAATAATGATAACTCCTCTTTTAAACTGAATCTCTTCTAACCAAGTAATTTAATTTTCCCCATATCCAAACAACCAAGTAAAATAACTCATTTTTATTTTATTTATTTATTTATTTTTCACTTAATTTAGTTATCTTCCAGTTATAAAGGCAGATTTTTACAGTTATCCTTTGTATCGATTGGTAAGTTTTTTAATAAAGTTTTTATTTTTTTATTTTAAAGTGATGTACTTTATATTTGGATCTCGATTATCTAGTCACTTTCCCAACTTTTATAGTTATTTTAAGTTTTAAGTTTTCACTCTGTACTTTTAATTATTTATTAGTTTAGATTTCCACTGACGATGACAAATGTTTTGTCGAAACGTTTGGGCCATTGAAATAAATTTAAGAATTGTTCGCTACTGTGTTGATCCTTTGTTTATTTGTAAACTTTGTTTTCCGAAAAGTAAATCAATAACTACGATATATCCTTTGTTGTACTCTCTATTTGACAAGGTAGCTCATCATTTAACCTGCTTGTGTCTGTGTGTCGAAGTATGACGAAGAAGCAGAATACGCGATGGTACAGATAAACACCTTGTTCAATGCTGCCTTACTAATTCGTAAAGGTAACGTTGAAAAACGAGAATACCCTATAAAACATTATAAACTGTCGACTCTACGGCAAATTGAAAATGCTAACGCCTTCTACTGACTAATTTTTATAGAATTCCGGTAATTTCTATGGATGCCGTTAATATATCAGTGCTTCTTAAACACTACGATGAGGTGCAAGAATCATTAATTGAAATAAAGTACCAACAAGTAGTGTCATATCAAAACGACGAAATATCGTTCGAACAATGTCGTTCACAAATATATGCGCTGAAAGAAACGCTCCTTCCGAGACCCACATACGCAGTTATGGCCAGTATGTTGCAACCCCAACCAGGAGTTTGTCGGGCAGTGAGGGAACTGAAACTCCCATTCCCAGCTACCCCCGTGCAAGTGGGGTGGAAATGTATCCCGAAGAGGTAACAAGCAACCTCCTCTCGTTCAGGAAGGAACGGCTCCTGATGTTGCGAATGACCAACAGGTGATGAGAGTCAACACTTGTGCATAAAACAGCATTAATAGTAATAAGAGGGACCTTCTTTCATTGTCAAGAGGCAAGGTGCTTCTGCCTTCTCCTTTGTTTTCTGCTTCAGGGGAGAGACGTTCGGAAACTCTTATGCCTTCCTCAGCATGACACTCACTCACTCCCTCCCACCAAGAAGGAGGGGGGGGGGGGGACACGAGCCTTCAAGGACGAAAGGACGAACTATATTTCTTCTCACCAACACAGAGTTGGGGAGGGGCCTCCCATTTCTCAGAGGCCAGACCACCTCATCCCCAAATTAGGCGAACTCTGCCCTTGGGAGATCGAGTGAGGAAGAAGATGGTTGAATAATGGTCAGTACTCAGTAGACGTAGTTCAAGAAGGATGCCACAGCCCGTAATTGACGCAAGGCCACCTCTCTTGTTTTCGCAAATTCACCTCTCGAATGAGGAATAGAATATTTGTCACATGGTGGAAAAAGTTTGTGGTAACTTTTTAATTACTAAACTAAACACCAAATCTCCATATCGAGTCATTTAAAATAATAATTAAAGCGTGAACTCGTAGTTTGACCCTTACA
The DNA here is from genome assembly GCA_023014485.1 of Bathynomus jamesi. Lineage (NCBI taxonomy): Eukaryota > Metazoa > Arthropoda > Malacostraca > Isopoda > Cirolanidae > Bathynomus > Bathynomus jamesi. Next base: position 288,753 of record JAJOZX010002925.1, read on the forward strand.
ACATGAGTAGTGGCCAGACGATATTATTGTAAAGAATATATTCACTTCACCAGACTAGTTTGATAATAATAATAATAATAATAACTGGATATACAGTCAATGCGGTTAATATGCTGGGATTAGTTTCATATAACGTTAGATCAATAAGAAATTCATTTGTAGATGTTCCTTACATTTGTGTTAATGCAAATTTAATACTCTTGCAAGAACACTGGTTGCTTAAGCAGGAATTAAATTTTCTGTCTAGGATTCATGAGGACTTTATGTATTATGCATCTTCAGCTTATCTAACCATTTACTTTATGGTAGGACTTTTGGTGGAATTCGTTTCTTAATTAGAAATATTTTTTACAAAATATGTAAGATTTCTTCCGAGCAATGATGAAAGACTGATAGGAATTGAATTTCACAAAAACAACGAATGCTTCTGAAGTGTGAACTGCTATTTACATGACAATAATGGCACTGATCTACTGTACGTAGATGAATGCATCGTTTTTTTGGATCTTTTCGGTTTTAGGTCTGGCATTGGATTTTTTTCATGTTTTTGGTATAGCCGTAGATTTTTAGGGTGATTCCATTTCCGCAATCTGTTTCTTGAAGAAATAAACACGAAAAAAGTTATGTGCAAGTTTATTACGTTTACAGGTTTCCAGAACACAGAACGGAATACAAACCAAAGTTTGCTACTTGCCAAACTGCGCAATATCGTTCAGTATTTGGCGCACTAGATCTTTGCCTGCGTGTCGGCGACGCCAGAGAAACTCGCAGAGATACGAGTCGATCATGGAACGGTTGCATACCACACCGGCGCTTGTTACCGTGTTTGAGTTGGTTCCACGTCGACTCTATCCGTTGCGTGTGTGCTCCAGTTGAAGGGTCCACGAAGTTTTCGCTGTGGTTCACTGTTTTGTGACTGAATCTGTACCCTTCGAGCTGTTCGATGCGTTCATACGCTTTCTATTTGTCGCTCATTATCGTCGTTCCCGGTCGAATGCATGCTTTGATGCATGCCTCCAGCGTTTGACGCGAACGATTCGGAACAGCGTACATAAATACTTCATAGGTTAGGTTAGGTTAGGTTAGGGTAGGTTAGGTTAGGTTAGGTTAGGTTAGGTTAGGTTAAGTATAGGTGGATATTTGAATACAAGTTTTGGGCCATAACCTTTTTCGTGTTTATTTCTCCAAGAAACGGATTGCAGAAATGGAATCAGCGTAAAAATCTACGTCTATACCAAAAACATGGAAAAAATCCACTGCCGGACCTAAAACCGAAAAGACCCAAAGACAGGATACAATGTGTATTTCCAAATGTAGATATCGCACTACGTATTTTTCTAACATTGATGATTACTAACTGCTCCGCAGAAAGATCTTTTTCTCAGCTGAAAGGAATAAAAACCCCTCAGTGAACAACAATGTGTCAGGACAGACTTGATTCACTTTCCCTACTGTGTATAGAAGCGGATATGCTTCGTCGAGTCAGCTTCGATGAAATTATCCAGGATTTTGTAATCAGAAAATCTAGAAAGAAGCTATTTTAATTTCAGTATACATGGAAGTTTTGTTTCATTTCGAAAGATAAAAATTTATTTTACGGTTTAGTATTGTTTTTATTTAGAATTACATATATATGGGGGCACCATAATCTTTTCAGTGCTTAGGGCCTCTGAAGGTCTTAATCCGGCCCTGTCTGCGGTCCACCAATGCCCAAGACCGACTGACAGATCTGGAAGCCATTGTAATTGAAAGCCAGTTACCCGTACTTTAAATTTTATCAGAATCATTTTCCACTTTGCTGGAGAGAAGGCAAAGAAAGTACACTTCTAATTATGAAAATCTTGCAGTAAACAATTGTCTTGCCTGCATGGACTGGTTCTGCATTTGTAAATTGTATGGTGATAGAATTAATATAATTGATTCGAAAAATAAAATGGTCATTTTCTTCTGAGTTGTTTATTCATACTGTATGTTTTGAATAGTGACTTGGACATATAATCAGTTTGCTTGCTATGTACACAAAAAACATTCATAATAAAATACTGAGTCAACAGGGGGGCCCACATACCAATCCTTCTCCGGGGCCCGGGGCAGCTCTCAACGGCCTTGGGCGTACGGTCCTGATGGTGTCCCTCCTGTTGTTCTCAAGAACTGTGCTTCTGACCTGATACCCTGCCAAGGCAAACTCTTTTGCCTTTGTCTCGCATCTGGTACTTTTCCTTCCTGTTGAAAGTTCGTTTTCATTCAGCCTGTAGCTGCGGTTGTAGATGGCCACTGTTCTTCTCCTAAAGCTATTAACAGTGGTGTTCCTCAGGGCTCTGTCCTGTCACCCACTCTTTTCCTTTTATTCATCAATGATCTATTAAGTTGCACTCCCTGTCCTATCCACTCCTCTGCCGATGATCCACTCTTCACTGCCCCACCTGCTTCACAAAGCGTCCCTCTCAACAGTCACTCCATGCTTCACGTGAGACTGCTACTGTATGGTACACCTGACCTCTGATTTTTCTACTATCTCTGATTGGGACAGAGGAAAACCTTGTGGCTTTCAATGCCTCAAAAACTAATTTCCTTCGTCTGTCTGCTTGTCACAATCTTCCACACGACTATTCCCTTATCTTCAACAATACACAACTCAATCCTTCGGTCCTTCCTCTTTCAATATTCTTGGCGTTTTCTTTTCTCGTGATCTTTCCTGGAAAGATCACATATACTTTCTTTCTAAAACAGTTTCTTCACCTCCCTCCCCCATCAGTTGCTGTCTCTGTGAAGGGGTCTTGTCCGGTCCTGTATGGCGTTCGCTTCTCACGTGTGAGGTGGCTCAATCCAAACAGCTTTACTTGACCGGGTGAAATCAAAAGATTTTCGTCTCATCAATTCCCCGCCTCTTACTGGCTCTCTTCAATCCCTCTCTCTTCGCCGCAATATTGCCTCACTCTCTCTTTACTATCGCCATTGTGCCGCCTCCTTTAAGGAAAACTTTCAATACTAGACTTTCGACAGATTCTCATCCCTTTTCTGTCCAACTCTAACGCAAGGGTTAATCAGTATTCACACTTTTTCATCTACTTAACTGGTCAACTCTGAACACTCTTCCTCAGTCCATCTTTCCCCTGTTTATGACCCTCACTCTTTTAAACGCAGAGTGTCTAGGCATCTTGAAAACTCTGGACCTTGATTTTGGCTCTCTCCTTCTCCTTCTATGAGGGGCGCATTTTTGCGGGCGTTCGCCCTTGGCCCCTCTTTCCTGCATAAAAAAAAATTAGCAGACTCGCACGTGTTACTCAGTTCTACAAAAAATTCTGATTTCACATCTGCATTAAAGTTCCCTGTTATTGTACACTGCAAATATTTTTGTTTATCTGATAGATTGACTTTATTTTATATATATAAAAAAGGGTATTTTCGGTTTTAGGTCCGGCAGTGGATTTTTTCCATGTTTTTGGTATAGATGTAGATTTTTACGCTGATTCCATTTCTGCAATCCGTTTCTTGGAGAAATAAACACGAAAAAAGTTATGGCCCAAAACCTGTATTCAAATATCCACCTATACTTACCTTAACCTAACCTAACCTACCCTACCCTACCCTAACCTACCCAAACCTAACCTAACCTAACCTATGAAGTATTTATGTACGCTGTTCCGAATCGTTCGCGTCAAACGCTGGAGGCATGCATCAAAGCATGCATTCGACCGGGAACGACGATAATGAGTGACAAATAGAAAGCATATGAACGCATCGAACAGCTCGAAGGGTACAGATTCAGTCACAAAACAGTGAACCACAGCGAAAACTTCGTGGACCTTTCAACTGGAGCGCACACGCAACGGATAGAGTCGACGTGGAACCAACTCAAACGCGGTAACAAGTGCCGGTGTGGTACGCACCGTTCCATGATCGACTCGTATCTCTGCGAGTTTCTCTGGCGTCGCCGACACGCAGGCAAAGATCTAGTGCGCCAAATGCTGAACGATATTGTGCAGTTTGGCAAGTAGCAAACTTTGGTTTGTGTTCCGTTCTGTGTTCTGGAAACCTGTAAACGCAATAAACTTGCACATAACTTTTTTCGTATTTATTTCTCCAAGAAACGGATTGCGGAAATGGAATCAACGTAAAAATCTACGGCTATACCAAAAATATGAAAAAAAAATCCAATGCCGGACCTAAAACCGAAAAGATCCCTGTCTTTCACTAGGGTGTCATGAAGATCAATGTGAGTGAATTTCGTTTTTCCTGTTTCATTAAACTTTGAGCGCATATAACAGTGGAACTGCCATAGTTCACAGAGATTCATGTTCACGTCAACAGGGTATGAGTCAACTAGCTTTTGGGAACCTTGTGAATATTATTCGTCAGATAAGTCGAAATCGTTTAGAGAAGAAACTCTACTTGATACTTCTTTGTACACTTCACCTCTCCTCTTCATATGAGCTTTAAGTGTATCAATTAAAGCGTAGTAAGTCGATACACGAAATTTGTCGCTAGGATTCAATGCTGTTTCTGGTGCACTGCCATCATTTCCTTGTTTTTTCCTGATTCGCTTGCGGGACTGGGCTTCTTTGTAGTCAGTATCAGGCAAGATATCTTTTGATATGTCTTCAAATCTTTCGAAATCATTCCTCAAAGTGTGTAAGTGGTCTGCTAATGATTTTCTCATTTTTTTGGTGCCCCTGCCTTGCTGGTGGCCTAAGCACGTGCTTAGTCTGCCTATTGGGTAATCCAGGCCTGACCGCAGATAATATTTTCTGTTTCAGTTTGACTATGATAAGCTCTATAAAATGTATATTCATTAATTACACTGGTCAACACTCATTTTATTGCCAATCATATTAGAGTGATTTTGGGGTAACTTTGTGGTGCTGATTCCGAATATGACATCGGTTTTGCTAGATTGGCTCTAATTTATGAGATAATTGGTACCCCATTGAAACACGTAAAAATGCAACAAATTTAATGTTCAGGCGGAGCCTACTTACAAATCGCATTGAAATTGTCTCAAATCATACAAAAGTAAACACATGAAATACATAATGGCATTTTATTCGGTCTCACCATCTAGAATGTTCCGGTAGTTTCCCATATGCACGCGTTATGGTTACGTTTCCTATTAATTGAGGGTATTCATTATCTCAAGAACTAGAGCCAAATCGGAAAAACTACTTTCATTTTGGAATTCAGCAACCCCAAAATACCCTAAATTCGTACGAATTTCCTTGGCAACGAAAAAAATTTTTTTTTTGTTGACCTGTGTTATATTTCCCCTCTATTATTTAATCAATTGCTTTATTAATATTTTTAGATCTTATCCCCCCTTTTTCCGGGCCCCTAGAGGTCCGGGCCCCGGGGATTTATCCCGGCTTTCCCGCCCTCTCGGCGGCCCTGGGTACGCCTTCCTAGATTGGATCCCAGATAGAGCAGAAAAAACACCTTTGGAAGAAATTCTAATTTTAGACATACGGAAATTACAGTAAGTCAGAGGGAGGAGGAGATGGAGGAGCAGCACTGGAATCATCCAAGGTTGAGTTGGAGGCAAAAATTTGAACGAAGAGTTCAGCTTTATCAGGAGAAGATAAAGCAACTGACCCTTTGGCTAAATGCCAGATAAAGGGGGAAGAATTACAATTAGACAGGTTTTCAATTTTTCTTATAAAGGAATTTTTGGAGAGCCAAGAACAGATTTTGCACGATTTCGGGCAGAAATATAAGCAGAGGGAGAGTCAGGAGTTGGATGGCAACAGTACCTTCTGAAAGCCTCCTCTCTGTTGCGGATAGCATTAGAACAAGTACAGTTAAACCAAGGTTTTTTACATTAGTAGTAGGAAAATAATATGGAATGTACGCCTTCATGCCCGAGGGAATCATCTCTGTGATGCGCTCAGCGCACTCTGTGGGGCCCCGGCCACGGAAGTAGTAATCATTGCATGAGAAATGCAAAGAAGTACTGCCTGAGAACCTCCCAATCGGTTGCGCCGAAGTGTCAAAAGCACCTCCTCTTGGGAGGATCCAAAGACCGAATTGGAGCGATAGGACAGGAAACAGATATAAGATTGTGGTCGGAGGAACCCAGTGGAGAAAAACGTATCCCACTTTGGAGTGAGGTTGTCAAAGAGTTTTGGATAGTTAGCAGAATTAGGAGAAAGATAGAACAGCGCAGATGTATTTAGTTTGAGATTGGCATGTAAGCCGTAGCCAGAGGGTGTACAGTTCGGTAGATTCAATTTCGGGAATACAAGAGAAAGTTAGGTCGTTGCGTACATATTCGCAACATCCACCTTTGAAATAAACTTATGTATAAAGTAGGAGGGTAAAGAAAAGGGGTTGCGGTCAGTCGTCTCAGACACCTGAGTTTCAGTGAAGAGGAGAAGGTGAGGTTTAGAATAGGAGAGGTAGTGTTCAATAGATTGGAAATTTGAGGAAAGATCACAAATGTTGCAGAAGTTTATGAAAAGTTAATCAGATATAGGTCCAGGACATCTCGAATGGATGGTAGCAGAACCAGTCCCTCTGATCGGGTTTGCGGAGCAGCCAAAATTGGGAACATTTATGGCCCCCTCCCCAGGGGAATCCGAGGCTGTTAAAAAGATTTAATTTTTTTTTACTTTTGAAAAGATTGCATCGTGCGTAAGATGCACATATGTGTAGTGAGTAATAGAGAGAAAAGTGTGTGTTTGAGAGCATGCTGGACTACTCACAGGGTAGATGAGACATGGAAAAGGATCCTAAGGAGGACATTGACAGGAGAAACAGGAGTTCCAGCTCTCGTTGTCTCCTACTTAACGTCCCCCGCGGAGTACTTCCCTGGTCGATTGGTCTAGAGCAGTGGTTCCCAAACTTTACTAACTGTCGGAACCCTTACAGACTTGTTTTTATTTCGCGGAACCCCAACTCTATATATATATATATATCTATATATATATATATATATATATATATTAGACTTAGAGCTGTAAAATATTTATTGAACAACAAAACTTACAGATTTTAGTAATGAACACAATACAAATTTTTACACTGAAAACACTTAAGTAAATAAGCCTATCAGAAATTAACTTCACAGTGCACCACACCAACGGCTATAGTTATACTGATTGGTTCACAATTAATTACATTACGAAACAAATGCACATCAAATCAACTGGCATCTTAGAAAATTTTAATTTTAGCCAAAACATATTGCTCAAAATTAATTACAGTTAAATTCTCACGAGTAAAATATATATAATATATATATTAAAATTTGTCATAAATAATATGACAAATTTTAAATACTATGACAGAATTTATATGATATTTATTTTAAAACAGTACTAATAGAACCAGTCTTTTATAAAATCGTTAAAATTAAAATCTGCCAAATTACACTTTAGCAGTAGCCGAGTAGCGAAAATTTATTTACATATACTTAGCAGATTTTAATTTTAGCGAAAAATATTTAGTGATCCCAAATCCACGATGGTGCCATTTCAAGTCAGAATAAGAATATAAAATATTATTTAACAAAAAGCCACAAGGTAAAATTATGTATAAATATTAGGACCTTAATTAGACTTTAATATTAAGACCTGATTAGACTGATTAAAAAACGTGTCACGGAACCCTTGTTAAGCCTCCGTGGAACCCCAGGGTTACGCGGAACACAGTTTGGGAACCACTGGTCTAGAGCATGGGTCGGGGAACTTTTTGGTATTACCCAAAAATCTATTTGAGTAAAATGAAATTACCCCCAGACTTCAAAGTAAACAAAAACAAGCCAATTGCTCTTAAAATTGTTGCATATGGTGTCTCTCATACCGCACGCATTACCCCCAAAATCTTTAAATGTACCCCATTTGGGGTAATTTACCCCTGTTCGCCGACCAGTGGTCTAGAGTTACAGGTATATATGCAGTAGCAATAATTTTACGTACGTCAGCGATATGAATGGTGGCACAAGAGGGACTTATCACTGTTTTACTGGTAATAATTTAAAGGATCTTATTGTCAATGTTTATATTTTGCATGATTTCCTTCTCTCAAATTATTATACATATAGACTACTAAAGCTAAACTGTACCAACTTAAATAATACACGACATAATAACTCATTAGGTAAGAATGAGCGTGTCGACTGAACTAAGGTTAATATGTAGCAGAAAAGAATATAAAGTTAGGGAGAGCACATTTTTAATAATTGGAATTATTTTTTCTCTGATTGGGTTCGAAATCCTAGTTGAGCCTCGAACGGTCAAGCTCTAAAGGGCTAACCTTAACTTATAGCCCAAGTTAAGCTGGACTAAAATGGACTCTTGGGATCGGGAGGTTCGATTTGGTCCTACCTCAGGGTTGTCGAATCGACCCGGGCCTACCCGGACCCGGGGGCACTATTTATGGTTTTCTTTCTAAACCTTGCAACAGCAACACAACCGAACTTGCACCATTCCACCATGCAACAATCCTGTATCTAGACTACCAAACTAAATTGCAAGAGAATTTTCTATAAAACATGACCTATCAGTGCCACTTTCAACAAAAGAGTAGAAAGAACGCTCCCGTCACCCAAAATTTGGCTCTAAAATATATGACAATTTTTCACTAACCTGACAATTACGAGATGAATTTTGAGGTGGCGAATATATATATATATATACTGTATATATATATATATATATATATATATATATATATATATATATATATATATATATCGCTAACTTCGTGGCAGTTCTGTGCGTCGAAGGTCAAGCTGGTGGCCCCGCCTCCAGACCTGGCTTGGTGAAGGATCGAGTTGCTGTCTTGCGCTCTCCACCGCACATAGTCCGGTACACCCGGCTCATCTGGTACCGTCCTGAGCCAGGCATCTAGTCTTCTCTTGAAGACGTCAACTTTGACCCCTGTAACGTTTCTGAGGTCCTTTGAAAGCTGATTAAAAAGTCTTGGCTCCCTGACAACCAAGTTATTTTCCTTCAGTGTTGAAGGGGTCTCTTGTAGGGCCTTTAATTTGGGAACACTACACAGTCTGCCTTTCCTATTTTCCAGGTTGTCTGGACGGTAATTAGGTTTAGTTTGAGGTTTGATACCAGTTTTTCGATCATTTTCCATATGTATATTATGGTGTACCTCTCTCTTCTTTCCAGGGCGTACAGATTTAGTTTACGTAGTCTTTCCCAGTAGTTGAGTTCTTTGCAGCCATCAATCTTGGCTGTGAAATGTCTCTGAGTTTCTTCTAGTTTATTAGTTTCCTCCTTTTTACATGGGGACGTCAAAACTGAGCAGTATTCATGTTTTGGTATAATCAGTGTTTTCAGCAGGAGAATCATTACTGTCTTGTCCCTTCTTTTGAACGTTCTTAGTACCTGTCCCGCGAATCTTTTTGCTTTGTTTATCACTATCTTATTTTGTGTCTCGAATTTCGCATCATCGGTCATTATAACTCTAAGGAAGTTGTAGCTCCATTTTCCCACTTTGCCTGTTATTCCCATATGTTTCATTTTATGTGTTACTGTATTATACCATGATCACATTTGTCGAAAGCTTTGGCAAAATCCGTGTATATGACATCTTAGTTCTCATTGCCTTCCAGTGCATCTAGGATATTGTTATAGTGCTCTATAAGTTGTGATAGGCATGATCTTCCTGATCGGAATCCGTGCTGATTTTCGTTGAATCTTTCCAGTGTCTCCAAGAAGTCATAGATTTTCTCTCTAACTATTCTTTCAAATACTTTGGTGATGTGGGACGTTAATGATACTGGTCTATTGTTTTTTCCTTGAGCTCTATCCCCTTCTTTATATATAGGGACAATGTTTGCTCTTTTCAAGATGCTCGGTATTTCCCCAGTGTCAAGGGATCTTCTCCATATCCAGCATAAGGGTGTAGCTATTTCATTCTTACAGGTTTTTAATCAATAATGTGTTCCATTTGTCCGGAGCTCCAGCTGAATGTGATTTCATGTCATATAGCTCGCGCTACATCTTCTGGGGTAAAATCAAAATCTTTTATACAATCTCCTTGCAATTTCTCTTCAAAGAATGCATCTATGTCAGGTATCGCTTTGTCACCTTTTCTGGTACTGAAGACTGATTCATACTGGGCTCGCAATGTTTCAGATATTTCTTTTAGATCGTCCGTTAGTTCATTATTTCCTTTCCTTAAGGGCCCGATAGTGGTGCGCGTTTTTGTTTTCCTTTTCGCATAGCTATAGCTTATAGAAGTATTTTGGATTTTCCTTTATTGCTTCCACCACTTTTTCTTCTTTCCCCTCTGTATGGCCCTTAATCAGAGTTTGTATTTCTCTATCGATACTCTCCAGTTTTTCTTGTATTACTTTCCTGGCATTGTTTTCTCTGAATTAACTAACTTCGCCGCTATTCTCTTTCTTTTTGGAATATTCTTCTCTTTTGCTTCTCTAACCAGTCCTCTTTCCGTTTGGCTGTGCTTTCGGAGCATATTTCTCTAAAATTCTCAGCGTCTTTTCTTCCAAGGTTGTTAGCATTTCTTCATTTGTTTTATTCTCTAAAACTGTTCTCCATTCTATTTGGGCTATGTGTGATCTGATTGCTTCCCAATTTATAGTCTTGGAGTTTAAGTTAAAAGTCCCAAATTTGCTTCTTTCTTCAGTATGTGTATTGTCTTTTAATGTTGTCACCATATTTGTTGATATCTCGATTGGCGTTATTTTATATCAGTAATGAAGTTCGTGTTATTTGTGAATACGATATATATATATATATATATATATCGTAAAGAACGACGCTTGTATAGGAGATATTCCGCGCAAGACGAGAGAGAGAGAACGGAACAAATGAAAAAATGAGGTAACCACCTGGGAATCGAACCCGGGATCTTCCGATTGCCGGTCAGACGCGATACCATTACACCATGGACCTCACTCTTCCAAATGCCGTAATTCTTCTACATACTCGCAGAAACCAATGCCCCAAGGGGGCACCTCCCGCATGCCGTAACATTATATACATTCAACTGCAAAGAACACGCAGTATAAATAACGTAAAGAACGACGCTTGTATAGGAGATATTCCGCGCAAGACGAGAGAGAGAGAACGGAACAAATGAAAAAATGAGGTAACCACCTGGGAATCGAACCCGGGATCTTCCGATTGCCGGTCAGACGCGATACCATTACACCATGGACCTCACTCTTCCAAATGCCGTAATTCTTCTACATACTCGCAGAAACCAATGCCCCAAGGGGGCACCTTCCGCATGCCGTAACATTATATACATTCAACTGCATTTGGAAGAGTGAGGTCCATGGTGTAATGGTATCGCGTCTGACCGGCAATCGGAAGATCCCGGGTTCGATTCCCAGGTGGTTACCTCATTTTTTCATTTGTTCCGTTCTCTCTCTCTTGTCTTGCGCGGAATATCTCCTATACAAGCGTCGTTCTTTACGTTATTTATACTGCGTGTTCTTTGCAGTTGAATGTATATAATGTTACGGCATGCGGGAGGTGCCCCCTTGGGGCATTGGTTTCTGCGAGTATGTAGAAGAATTACGGCATTTGGAAGAGTGAGGTCCATGGTGTAATGGTATCGCGTCTGACCGGCAATCGGAAGATCCCGGGTTCGATTCCCAGGTGGTTACCTCATTTTTTCATTTGTTCCGTTCTCTCTCTCTCGTCTTGCGCGGAATATCTCCTATACAAGCGTCGTTCTTTACGTTATTTATACTGCGTGTTCTTTGCAGTTGAATGTGTATATATATATATATATATATACACACAGTGTGTATATTATATATACACACACACACACACACACTGTAATATATATATATATATATATATACACACTTTGGTTAGCGTTCGCCCGAATTGTTCATTCTGACGAAAGTCAAGCTTTTCGCTCCACCTGAAGCCTACAGTTTAACGTGGAATCCGAACCACGCCCCACCAGCAGCCCAGCGTCTTAACCACTAGGCTACCCAGGGTACCCATTTATCTACCAACTACTTTCTTTATTGTGTGGAAGGATGAACAGCTGGGTTTTGCTGCGCGCCGGCTGCCGTCATCGGGTCTCGATCCCGTAGCCGAGGGATTCGTAGTCAGCTACTACATATATATACAGTATATATATATATATATATATATATATGGGCTACGTCGTGGCCAATGTCGTAACACCGCTTCCCGGAGATCAGCGAAGTTAAGCGACATTGGGTCTGGGTAGTAGTTGGATGGGAGACCGTCCTCTGCGCCCAGATTATGTAGCGACCCATGGTTCGGATCCCACATAAAGCTGTAGGTCCCCTCCGTCATATGACCTTAGATGTTGCGAAGGAGGTTAAACAACCCAATTAAAAAAAATATATATATATATAATAAAGTGGGGGGGAGTTCGACCCCATTAGGTATAAGGTTATTAAATAGACAATAAAGATACTTAAGGTGCTTTGATTTAGATCTTCTTTAGGGCTTACCATAGGTGCCAGCGTCCCACAACTACCTACTTAATTCTCTAACTTTACTAATTTAGAAGGTGTAGGCATTACCCCTAACTGACATAATAATTAGACAACTTAACTCCTTTCGCTTAACCACTTTAGAAGCATCACCAAATTAAACTTAGAATCAACGATTACTGCAGATACAAAAACACATGCTGTTCAGGGCAGCCAAAAAACCAAACAGACCGCGTCCCGCTGTTTATATTTTTGTGTTGCCATTCAGCTTTCTTTTAAAGACTTTTAGACTTTATACATATATACGTCACCTCACTCCTCCCCTACAAGTTCAGTCTGTCAGGCGGGTGAGAGCCGCTAGACGACCTGCGGAGCGGGGTTGATGTAGTAGGAATAGGTGCAACCGGCATAGGTGGGCGAATTGAACCATTTTCAGGAGAATCGGGTCTCCCTTCCGGAGGACTCTGGTCATCCTGCAATTCACGTTCCCATATCTGGTCCTGATGGCGTTTAATAGAACGACCATCTTCTAGTTGGCACTTGAAGGAAACAGGGCCCGTTCTCTCCTGCATTTTGTGTCCTGTTCTCTGTCTCTATTTATCGTTGGGGGCTTCTCACAGACCACGTCAAAAATATCACTTTGAAGCCAATATGCGAAACGCGCTGGGAGTGCAGAGTCGACAGCCTTAGAGCTATTCGATACCAGACAGTTGAAGTCTACGATGCTCTTATTGCATTAGCTGAATCGGAAGAAAGCGGACGCAGGCATCCGTCATGAAGCGCTTACTCTCGCAGACCAACTAATTAAATATAGTTTCCTCATCTCTATCGTGGTGTGGTATGACATCCTTTTCCAGGTTAATCTGGTAAACAAAAACATACAAAGCAAAGGTAATGATATTGTTGCAACCAAAAATATGATAACAGCCTGCCGTAACTAGATTTGTAAAATACAGGGGTGTAGGGTATGAAGAAGTTTTAATAAAAGCAAGGGAAATGGCTGAAAGACGTGGTGTCGATCCAGCGTTTAAGTCTTCACGCATTCGTCGTAGGAAACGCCAGTTCAACTACGAAGGTTGTAATAACGTGGTCTATTAGACACCGTTAAGTTTAGGTTAGAAATTAGATATAAATGAATAATACTTACAGGCACTTTGCTTCAGGTCTCATTGGAGGATTACATTTCGAGATGTAGGCGACCATTTATCCAGTTATTAACTACAATCGGCCAACACGTCTCTATTTAAATCTAGACATTTACTCCTAACCAGTGCTGGGAGTAGCGGTAGCGGTAGCGCCGTTGCTTTTGAGGAAAAGTAGTAGTGAAAGCTACATTTTAGAGGAATTCCAATCGCTACTCGCTACTCGCTACTTTTAAAGTGAATAAAATCCATTTTTGTTCTTATAGTTTACAAGATAATAATATTACACTAAATAAAAGCAATGCAAAATTAAATTTCGGCTACTAACAACGACGTGGTGATGTTTCGAAGTCTGTCTGCATTATCAGCTGGAATGGGCTATATTTAGCTTGGTCAGCATCGAGTTCCTGATGCTGCGGCATACATGGTCACACATATTTTATTATAAATAAATAATGCATATTTGACTGTTTTTATTATTTTCACTAGGGTGTGGTCAAAGAGTAGCATGAAAATCCCATGAAAATCCCATTTGCGGGATTTGGTGAAGGAGGGAATTACTTTCCGATCTCCTCCTGCCCTCGTAGCCAGCCACGTATGGCTGGTCAGGGACTTTGCACAAGAATCTGTCCAGCTGGTTCTTGAAGTTATTCAGGTCGGTGTGCTGGAGGTTCCTCACTTCTTTTGGCAGGGCATTAAAAACCTTTGGGCCTCGTATTCTGAGGGTATTTTCCATCCTCGTTTTCATGGCCCCCTTTCCCACCGCAGCTGGGACAGAAGAAAATCTGCCTCTTCTCTCATTCCATTTTGTTTCTATTTCATTTCTAAGGTTATGGACAAAACCCTCGAGTATTTTCCATATGTATATTATTGTATACCGCTCGCGTCTTCTTTCCAGAGAGTAGAGTTTCAGGGATTGTAGTCAAAACCAGTAGGCTTCACCTTTTCTTTCCTCTCTCTTAGACGTAAAAGTCCTTTGTATAACTTCAATGTTCGCAATGTCTCGTTTTCTGCATGGGCTTGTGAGTACTGAGCAATACTAAATTATCGTTAGGACTAGACTCTTCCATAACACTGTTTAACATTGATTTTGTCTCAGGAAAATTTCTATGTCATTATTATAGAATTTTTAACGCTCATTACAAAAATGGTCTTATTATTTTCCTATCACGTATAGTTTTTGAGAAATTTCCTTTTTTTATGTTTTGTAAAAAATATTCAATTTTTGTAGTAAAAGCTGTTTGTGACTAAACTATGCGTGATACGGTGTGTTGTTCTGTAATGTGCTGTGATGTTTGTCTTATTACGTCGTGTGTATTGCTACTCTTATAGTATGTGTGATGTTAATATTTTTTAATATGTTGTATAGTATTTAATTAATTATATCCAATATACAATATTATACATATTATATACAATAACTGTATAATATTTTTTAAGATTTCATGGAAACTATGCGTGATGCGCCAAAATGAATAATATTTTCGGAATCAGCAGCGTCGACTTCATGTAGACCAGCTTTGTTTGTTGCTGAGACAGAATAAAAGTAAAAATTTGTTGTTCAGTATAATTTGAGCATGATGTTTACTCTTATCTGTTGCGGAAGCTCCTCCAGATGAGTCCCATTATATATATATATATATACAGTACAGGGTGGGCGGAAAGTAGCTCCCTATTTTGGATTGGTAAAAAAATACGTATATTATCCATTTATTTCAGAAGAAATAATATGAAAAGGTAGGCATACATGGTAGGTTTTCTCTAAAATTCAATGTGGGCTCCAACTCTTTCCACCAGCTTCTGGAGCCGCCCAGGAATGGCGTCCACTGACTTTAGCAGGAACTCCGGCGGATGGAGGACATGACTTCCCGAATTCGGTCCTCCAGTTCTTCCAATGTCCTCGGTTTGGTGCGGTAGACTTCTTCCTTTACCCACCCCTAAAGAAAGAAGTCGCACGGTTACCGCTGAAAAACGGCAGAATCGGTTCAGTGTAACGGTGTGGTGTGGTATGACCTCAGATCAGGTTGTGGGCCCGTTCCTTCTGCGCAACACCATGAATGCTGAGCGTACCTTGCTATGTTGCGAAACGAGGTCTGGCCGGTTGTCAGCACATGGGAGAACATCGACGATCTGATATTTATGCAAGATGGCGCCCCTCCGCACTTCGCTCTTGTTGTCCGTGAGTGGCTGGATGCCCACTTCCCTGGGCGTTGGATGGGTCGTCGTGGTCCACATCAATGGCCAGCCAGGAGCCCCGACTTGACACCGTGCGACTTCTTTCTTTGGGGGTGGGTAAAGGAAGAAGTCTACCGCACCAAACCGAGGACATTGGAAGAACTGGAGGACCGAATTCGGGAAGTCATGTCCTCCATCCGCCGGAGTTCCTGCTAAAGTCAGTGGACGCCATTCCTGGGCGGCTCCAGAAGCTGGTGGAAAGAGTTGGAGCCCACATTGAATTTTATAGAAAACCTACCATGTATGCCTACCTTTTCATATTATTTCTTCTGAAATAAATAGATAATATACGTATTTTTTTACCAATCCAAAATAGGGAGCTACTTTCCGCCCACCCTGTATATATATATATATATATAGTCTTCAAGAGAAGACTAGATGCCTGGCTCAGGACGGTACCAGATGAGCCGGGTGTACCTGGCTATGTGCGGTGGAGAGCGCAATGCAAGAGAGCAACTCGCTCCTCCATCAAGCCAGGCCTAGAGGCGGGGCTACCAGCTTGACCTCTAGACCTCAATTTTAATGTTACTAAAACTAAGGTTATGCAATTCCATCCTAAAATCTCAAACCTGATAGCTAATATTATTTTCATAATGAGAAGTGAACCAATAGAGCAAGTACAAGAATTTAAGGAACTGGGTCAAACTATCACCAACTCCTTCAGTGACGATTCAGACATGAAAAATCAATATCGAAGTTACCGTGCTAAGCTAAAAACATGCGAAGCTAAAGACACTTTTTCGTACTTTCTGTACAAATATCTATGGGCAACAATTGTGGGTTAATCATAAAAAAATAGGATCACCTGAAGATCAGGACCCCCAGCCTTCTCTAGTTAGCCTTATAAGGCTAACTAACGAAAATATCACGACCTAACCTAACCAATGGTTAGGTCAACTGTACGCCCTTGATGACTGATTAGGTTAGGTCGTGATATTTTCGTTAGTTAGCCTGATAAAGCTAACTAAAGAAGGCTGGGGGCCCTGATCTTCAGGTGATCCAAAAAATGTTCATGCAGAACCCTAAATTTGCTTTATAACAGATGTTTTATATTGCCGCAAAGTTGCTCAGCTTCACAAATGTTCGCTAATCACAATGTTTGGAGCCTATCAGTAGCCTATAAAATTGATGTTCATAACTTCGGCAATATAAACTGGTAAGAGGTAAATTATAAATTATAATTTATCTCTTAGAATGTTTTAATATAACATCTATTTTATAATTCTTTTGTAGTTATTTTTTAAAATTTTATTTGGCCTTTATTTTTTATAATTTTAAAATTTATAATTTATCTTTTTGAATCTTTTACTGTAAGACTTATATTGGATCACCTGAAGATCAGGGGCCTCAGCCTCAATTACTAAATGATATCTTCGTTAAAACTAACGAAAATATCACAACTTAACCTAACCAATCGTCAAGGGCGTACAGTTAACCTAACCGGGCATTCAATTTAATTTATTATTATATTTGGTATTGTAAAGCAAAAAACAAGAATACATGGGGGCCCTGATCTTCAGGTGATCCGACTTATTTAATAATTTCTTAGTTTGTTTTAAGAAATTTTTGCTTATCTTTTACTTTTTAGAATTTTAGAATTTGCCCTGACGATGACGGTTGTATCCCTCGAAACGTTGGATCTATATTAAAGTCCTGCTGTATGTTGCGTCCTTGGTCTTCCTTATTATCATATATACAGTATATATACTTCAGTGATGTAGTGGTTAACATCGTTGACTGGGAATCCACCGGCCCATGGTTCGATTCACGGCGATGGCAGGCGGCGCTCAACTCACCCAGCTGTTCATTCTTTTATGCAAAAAAATTGGTTGGTAAATAAATGGGTACCCTGGGTACTGAGTGGGTAGCCAAGTATTTAAGGCGCTGAGTTGCTGATCGGGAGTCGTGAGATCGAGTCCGGGCGAGGACTGTAATTTCTGACCACCCGTAGTGGGTCGTGGTTCGGATTCCATATTAAACTGTAGGTCTAAAGTAGAGCAACAAGCTTGACCTTCGGGTGGAAGCAAAACCAAGGTTACCAAGGTGTGTATATATATATACTGCACAGTTTTCCTAGTTTTTTTTAAGTTTTACGCAATATATACATTGTTATCCTGATTATTCTAATAATAATGTGTTTCTGTTGCAGCATTCTTTTTGTTCACCATCAAGGGCAGAGGTTTAGATATAAACTTTTAAATCTACGCACTGTTCATTTAGCGCCTTCTCTCAATTTCGCAGATGGTTAATAATTAGTTTTACCTGGTCTGTAAGCTCTAGGCGTTGATCTGTACATACCTGCATTTTTTTTTTTAGAAATGTCGAAACCAGCAGCCGCGGGTCGAATACGACGAATGCAAAAATTTTGTTTGTTTCTCATATTAACCACTATTTTATCGCCATCTTTTCACTGTTGTAGTCATATAATCATATTATACCTAACCGTTTAAGGTGGGGGAAAAAACATGACCTTCGTCAGAATGAGCAATTCGGGCGGAAGCAAATTGGGGTTATATATATATATATATATATATATATATATATATATATATATAATGTTCTGGCTCAGGACAATCCCAGATAAACCTGATGTATCTCGTTATGTAAGACGGAGATCTTAAGAAAGTAATTCAGGTCTAGAGGTGAGGCTACCGGTCTGGACTCCGCGTAAAGAGAGACCGACGCGTGGAATATACTGCAAGGTTGCAATATACAGTATATACAGTATATATATATATAATGTGTGTGTGTGTGTGTGTGTGTGTGTGTGTGTGCGCGCGCGCACATGCGGTTTTGGCTTTAAGTGGTTGTACAGCGGTTAAAATTTTTGGCCTTGATAAATTGCGTTATTACAATACTAAAAAAATAAATAAAAAGAGGCCTTGATCTTGACCCTTAGGTAAAAAATAAAAAATTATGACATCTATTATTTCGCTAATTTGTTTCAAAATACATAAATTAAACCATTTTATTCTTTGAAAATCCTGCTTCGAGTATATATTTGACTTTTTAACACACTTTTTGCCTAGCAACTTGCATGACAAAGATAATATTGAGGTAAGGCTTTTTGTAATAAAAACAGGTTTTCTTATGTAAAGGAGACACCCTTATATAATTTGGTTATTTATCATTGGACAGAAAAAAAATCGTATACATGCGAATTTGGGGCATATTTTGTGAAGACTTCACTTTATGGCAAGGTACAGCATTTTCTTTTAATTTTACTTCAAAGGCAAACTGAAGAAAAGTTGCCTAATATCTGGAATACATTTGCATTTATTAGTTGTCAATATTCAGGTTTTAAATTAAAAATATTATTTTTTATTTTTCAAAGTCTGGACATATTTTAAGTTTCTTCCATTTCCTAATATTTCCATCGTCAATTTTCGGAATAATTTTTTTTGTTTGATTTTTCAAAATTATGAGATACTTACTTTAATAATATTTTTATTTCTTTTTTAAATTCTGGTTAAGTCATCCATAAAATCCAGAAAAGTATATCATATTCTCTTTTATCTGTGTAATATTTCTTCCAGATAAAATTTATTGTAATCTGATACGCACGTTTCCACGATTAATAGGAAAGCAGTGGTGCTACATTCAGGTAACAACAATATAAATACAGTATAGAAATAAATGAGGAATTTAAAACTTATATATATATATATATATATATATGTTAAACACAGACCGTGCATGGAACAAGGAACTCTTCTGGGAAAATTAAATCCACTATAGTCCGAATAAGTAATGGTAAATGACAAATACCATAGTTTTTATTTTTCATGATGCTAGCCCGACGTGGGCAACGGGTCTCTCGCAAAGAGGTCCCATAAATATAGCTTCCCTCACCAGCTATCTGCAAAGCAGACAGGATCCAGCTTTGGGACATGGATCTAGGGTTTAAAGCAAGCCTAGTCCCACTACATTCAGAACCTCTATATAAGTAAAGGACTCGTTGCATTCACGTCGGATTGAATAAATCAAAGAAAAAGGGGTAACTACTGTATTTTTAGCCAAAAAAACAAAACTTAAACCTCAACCGGGACATTGAGCGTCCACTTTTCAAGGCACGTAACACGTCCGTTTAATATACACAAACTCAGAATGGTCTGTGTTTAACATATAAGTTTCTCAGGGGACCATTCTGAGTTTGTGTATATTAAACGGACGTGTTACGTGCCTTGAAAAGTGGACGCTCAATGTCCCGGTTGAGGTTTAAGTTTTGTTTTTTTGGCTAAAAATACAGTAGTTACCCCTTTTTCTTTGATGTATTCAATCCGACGTGAATGCAACGAGTCTTTTACTTATATAGAGGTTCTGAATGAGTGGGACTAGGCTTGCTTTAAACCCTAGATCCATGTCCCAAAGCTGGATCCTGTCTGCTTTGCAGATAGCTGGTGAGGGAAGCTATATTTATGGGACCTCTTTGCGAGAGACCCGTTGCCCACGTCGGGCTAGCATCATGAAAAAGAAAAACTATGGTATTTGTCATTTACCATTACTTATTCGGACTATAGTGGATTTAATTTTCCCAGAAGAGTTCCTTGTTCCATGCACGGTCTGTGTTTAACATATAAGGTTCGAACCCAGGGCCACTTGAAAAGGACTCGGGTTCGAATTCTAATGGGATATTTTTGTTTCATACAAAAACCACGTGTGCTCATGCGTGTCATTATATATATATATATATATATATATAATATAATATATATACATAATATAATATATATAGTTTCAGTGAGACCAGATTACA
Organism: Bathynomus jamesi; assembly: GCA_023014485.1. Classification (NCBI taxonomy): domain Eukaryota; kingdom Metazoa; phylum Arthropoda; class Malacostraca; order Isopoda; family Cirolanidae; genus Bathynomus; species Bathynomus jamesi. The sequence goes on from JAJOZX010002925.1 coordinate 309,289, forward strand.
ATAGATTAGGTGGTCGTTTTAGATTGGTTAGTTATTTCACACATGACAAATTTCGTCCAATCACGATCTTCGTAACAAATTTCGACTTTGGCATAGACATTGGTCTCCGCAAAACTTCATTTTTACCATATATATATATATATACACAAGGTGTCTTACAAGTCGCGCACCACAGACTCAGGTTATCCGCACCTATAAATATGGTGCGTGAGAGACACCCTCTATATATATATATATATATATATATATATATATATATTTCCCTTGTCTATAACTTACTGTATAATCTTTGAAACGCAGTGTTCAAGCATCTTGAAAACTTTGGACCTTGATTTCTGAACTTTTCTCCTCCTTCTATGGGGTGAGGGGAGGAGCCTTTTTGTGGACGTTCGCCTTGGCTCCTCCTTCCTGCATAAAGAATAGCGTCATCTTATATCCTGGTCTTAAGTCTTAAAGGGCAATTAAATGTAAGATATAAATAATATGCAAATTTTGTTCATAAAATGTATAATAATTTTCATTTAAATTTAACAAATTTCGACCAAAATAGACCCATTCATGAATTTTTTAGTAATGTCGAAAATAGTTCCAAAATTTTGCATATTTTTTTGGTGAAAAATTTTAACAGTTTGGAGCAATCCAAGAATAAGAACCACAAATCAATTTAGGGTGCTTTTTCTTGGATTGGGGTCGAACGAGGGTGATTAGTCTTGGATTGCTCTAAAATGGAGTTAAAATGGAGTTAATTGCTCTAAAATGGTTAAGTGAATGTCCGGTTAGGTTAATTGTACGCCCTTGACGACTGGTTAGGTTAAGTCGTGATATTTTCGTTAGTTTTAACGAAAATACCACGACTTAACCTAACCACTCGTCAAGGGCGTACAGTTGACCTAACCTGGCATTCAATTAACCTAACCGGGCATTCAATAATTTTACCGTAGCTTTCGATATATATATATATATATATATATATATATATATAATATATATATATGAGTAATCCAAGACTAAACACCTCATAATAATGGTGGCACTTTAAACTGAAGTCTTACTATTACTGGTTGAAGATCCATTGCCAGTAATAAATTGGTGTAAGTGATGCTGTGTGCTAAGTGCGATCAAGCAATGACCTGGACAAAGTTTTCGAGGAATGTTGATGTTAAAATCCTTTAATTTGGATTAAGGTCGAACTGGGGTGCTGTTTCTTGGATTGGGGTCTAACTGGGGTGCTTTTCCTTGGATTGGGGACTTTGGGGTGCTTATTCTTGGATTGCTCCAACAGTCCTTATAGTTAATATTTTATTACGAATAAAACCAGTCTTTCAATGACATCTCGACGCTTAAAGAGACCGACAAAACAAACCTTAAAACATCACTTCCACATTTGTTAAGTTAGGTTACTCTAAGTAAGGAGATCCGGTTACTTTAAGTTAAATTAATTAAATCGAACGCAAAAAGCAAAAAATGATTGTCTAGAACAGTGGTTCCCAAAGTGGTCGATATAGACTCCCAGGGGTTGATGGAACTGTTTCAGGGGGTCGACAAATGTCTAGGGGTTAAAAAAGTTTAACTTTAAAAGTTTAAAATTTTATATAAAATAAAGGAAAGGCAGAGCAAATTTCTATTCTTCATATAATAAGATGGAAAACTATGATCTAATGATTATAATTAGAATATTAGAATTATTGAATTTATATGTGAAAGATTAGTAAGCAGTAGTTGGTATTACGAGACTAGTGGACGTGTCTGAAAAGAGATCACTGATTCACGTCCTAAACAAGCCGATGCGTTTCCACAGAAATGAATGAACTGGAACAAGAAGCAGTTGAAAATATTTCAGATTGCGACCTACTCATCTATACAACCCACCTTGCAAACTTAAAGGAAGATTTTAAAGTTCGTTTTGAAGACCTTGAGAATATGCAGGTTCCTGACTGGATTGTTACTCCATTCGATGTTGAAATAGAAAATACAGATATAGAGTAACTTACAGAAGGAATTAATTGAAATGAGCGTGGATCTCGAGGCAAAAGTATTGTTCAAATGTAAAGGCTTCAGTGATTACTGGAGCAATGAAAATACTGCTACGAGATATCCAAACCTTAGGGCAGCTGCTGACCCGTTTTTACTTGCAATTCCAAGTTCATATATGGTCGAAGCTGGATTCAGCCATGTGAATGTACTCTTGACTAAACAAAGAAACAGACTTAACATCGATGAACGTGGTGAGTGGTGACTTAAGACTCAAACTCACAAATCTTCAGCCTAATATCCATGCCCTTGTTAACGCTCATCACGCCCATCCATCTCATTAAGGATGTCAACTTCTTTAATTAAAAGGTATTTTTTATTAGCTAGTTTTGTTCTACACTTGTTCAATTTTGCTGATTTAGTTTATTTATATATATAATTATTATTATTTACTGAGTATGTGATTGGGGATCGATGAAGGCTTAATAAGTCTGTGATGGGGTCGACAGATTCAAAAGTTTGGGAATCTCTGGTCTAGAATCTAGAATCCAGATCAACACTCGTAAACATAGTTTTTTCTTCCTGACAACAAAGTGGATGTAGTTTTCTTTCAGGATGTATTCAAACATACAAACATAAATGAATTATTACGAGTATCACCTGAAGCGCAATCATGATTCAATGATCTTCTGGTTTTTGTCCGGAAAAAAACACAAAGAATTAAATATATTAATTAATTTCTAGTTTTATTACAATAAACTACAAATGAATTAATATATTTCATTCTGTTTTTTTTTTCCCTCCTTATTATACCAAACTGCCATTTAAGGATTCTTCCATAATTTTCACGGAGGTATTATTAGAAGAAAAATAATATCAATAGTACAACTAATAATAATAAAAATAAAACATAAAAATATGACTAAAAATAACAAAATACGTGTAATGAAAATACCAACGATGTTAAATGGAGAATTTTCATACTATAGAGACATAAAGTATGATTGATGTATAACTTGGACAAGTGGACTGTCCGAATTCTTAATTCTTTGCATTAGACTGTACTTCTGGGAGGCGCGAGACATTGTGGTTAGCGAACATTTGCGAAGCTGAGCACCTTGTAGGTAACTTATGCAGCAGTATAAAGGATCTGTTATAAAGCAAATTTAGAGTTTTGCCAGAACATTTTTTCATAATTAGCCCAAAGTTGTAGACACTGGTTCACTGTTGGCGTTATTGGTTCACCTTTGAACGTTTGGGATGAAACCTTAGTTTTAGTAACATTAAAATTAATACCATGGTTCCGCGAATATAATTCGCAAATTTTTATGAGATGATCCAGACCTTTAACTAAAAAGATTATTAATACCATATCATCCTCATATTACACAAGTCTGCATTTCAAACCAAAGTACGAGATGTTTTATTTCTATTACGTGGTCTTATACAATTTTGCCATGCTGATTTCAAATTTCACAACCATTTTTATGTATCCCGTCAGGGTTTTTCACAAAATATAAGTCAGATATATTCATAGTATGTATTAAACAACTAAACTTCCACGAGTACAAAATTATGAAAAATACAAAGACAATACATTTCAAAGTAAATTAATTTTTTATACTTAACTGATATATAATAGATCAATCCTGATTGATCAGTAAGAGAAAATCACTTTCTTTTTTGCTCGCTTCTTGTGCTGCATTTCTTCCGACTTCCCGTTTCATACAAAATGGGTGATAGATATTTGCCAGAAAACTGTACGTGATGGAAAAAAATGGATGTGATTTTTGGATTTAGCACACCTGAATTGATAAAAAACAGTTATGTACTCTATGCTGAAACATCATATATGTTGCATACCAGTGTTATCTGCACAACAGCAGAGGAGAAAGCAAGGAACTTTGCCTAATTCAGCATGAAATACCAAAACACTCAGAGAATATATTGGCCTTTCAAACCGTAAAAGTTTGGTGAGTGTACCAAATTTTCGAGATATTCAATGCAAACAACGGAACATTTCTTAAATAGAATATTGTGATTTATTCTGTCATATACTTCGCTCATATTAAAAAGCAACTATAAATAGTTGAGTTACTGACATTTTATTTAAATACACTCTCTTTCTCAATACATAAATACAGAGATCAGTTGAATGGGACCTTTTAAAACCAAACTGATTAGATGTCCATAAGCAAACACTAACTCGGCGTAACAGCAGTTTCTCAAGTAATTTTGAGAAGCAGGAGGCAACAGCAATAGGCTTGTAATTATCGATAAATAGAATGTCCTCATAATTCATGTTTTTGACAAGGGGTGTGATAATATACATATACTAGTAACCCCCCCCCCCCCCTTACAGGTGGGATATTTTGCTGATATTCACATCCCATTAAGGCACGTGGTTAATTTCAATCTTTATGGATAAAATGAACACAAAAACACATTCAGTAATAATAATAATAATAACAATAATAATATAGAAATTCATGGTCAACTTCTAATTTAATATACTATCGCTGGATTCAAATTTGGAATACCCATATTTGTTCTTCACATGCACGGGTGGACCCGTGCATGCGCAAAGCTATCTGATCTACCTCCCCACCCCCCCACTATTACACGCCTCTTGGTCCTCTCTCCCCTCCTGCCAAGTTTGGTTGAGATCGGCCCAAGGACCTAGGAGCAGTTAGGGAACAAACAGATCGACACACAGATTTTTGTGCTTTATATATACAGATATATATTAATTAATTAATTAATTAATTAATTAATTAATATATATCTATAATAATAATAATAATAATAACAATAATAATAATAATAATAGTGTTGTTCCTCAGAGCTCAGTCCTGTCGCCCACTCACTTCTTTTTGTTTAATAATGATCTTTTAAGTCGCACTTCCTATCCAATCCACTCCTATGCTGATGGTTTCACTCTTCACTTCTCCACCCGTTTCACAAAGCGTCCCTCTCAACAGTCACTCATCATAATTCGCATGAGACGCTATGGTGCACCTGACCTCTGATATTTCTATCATCTCTGATTGGGGTAGACAAAACCTTGTGGCTTTCAGTGCCTCAAGAACTCAGTTTCTTCATCTATCTACTCGTCCCAATCTCCCACACGACTATCCCCTTATCTTCGCAGTTTCTTCATCCCCACTCAGTTGCTGCCTCTGTACAGGGGCCTTGTCTGCCCCTGTATGAAGAACGCTTCTCATGTGTAGGGTGGCTCAACCCACACATCTCTACTTGATCGGGTGAAATCAAAGGCTTTTCGTCTCATCAATTCCTCGCCTATTACTGACTGTCTTCACTCACTTTCTCTTCGCAGCAATGTTGTCTCACTCTCTCTTTACTATCGCTATTATAATGGACACTGCCCTTCTGAACTTCTAATCACATGTCTCCTTTAAGAAGAACACGCAGCACCAGACTTTAGACACATTCTCATTCCTTTTCTGCCCAACTCTCTAATGCAAAGGTTATTCGGTATTCTCAATCGTTCATCTACTCAACCGGTCAACTCTGGAACAACCTTTTTCAATCCATCTTTCCCCCTGTCACGGACTCCAATCTTTCAAACACAGTGTCCAGGCATCTAGAAAAACGTTGGATCTTGATTTTGGCTCTCTTCTTTTTCTTCTATGTGGGGGGCGTTTTTGTGGGTATTCGCCCTTAGTCCCTCTTTCCTGCATAAAATAACTCTACAGGAATATAATTATGATATAAAGAAGTATGGCTGCTAAAAACAATGAAATATAAAGATTCTCCACGTTATTAGCGTACTTTAAATGCTTATTCGACAGGTCACCTATAACTAGGAAAAAATGTGTCTAACTTTTTAATAAGACTTAATTTCAGGAACTTCATTTCATTGCAGCCTACGCTAAGATTCAACTCTTCCCACGCTGTGAAGACTGTTCCAGTATAGTGAGTTTTCCATAACCTTTAAGTTTCTTCCTCCCCAAACACTCTATCAGTTGTTGGCCTCTTAAGCTTTTGATGCTCGAATGGAATCTTATTCCTGTTTAATCAGTCTTATGGCCGCCTTATACTGAGCCCTGCTTCCCTCTATTCATGTAAACTGGATCTTCTTAATCGACCAAGGAGACACCATATCAGGCGTTCCGTACGATAGGGACGAGTCCGCCATGGTCCCAAAAATCCGTTTTTTTATGGTATCAGAAAGGTCTGTCCATTGTCTATCATAATACACGGTCCTCATATGGCGGGCTCGTCTTTATCACCCCGTAATTTTTTATTGTTTTAGAGGGGGTGGTGGACCATTTGCGCGAGCTTTAAAACTTTAACGCGTTTTTTCAAAACTTAAATTTGGTGCCTCATATATCATAAGCATCTTCTGATATATATATATATATATATATATAATTATATATTATATATATATATATATATATATATATGGAATATCATGTATGAACGTGCGCAGTTTTGCATAATGCAAAATTACTCCACCAGGATTTAAACCCACCACCTTTGGAGTAGAAAGTGAGGGCGCTAGCCACTATGCTACAGTGGGATAAAAGTTGATACAACCTGACGGAACCACATAACGCTTTCCTACCCAGAGGCAGACGTGTTTTACATATTAACCCTTCCTCCCTCATTAGCACGAGTGCGGGAGGATTAATACGAAAAACGCCTCTGGGAGTAAAGACATTAAGCGCTACCCCGGATGATGTATTAATGTTTCAAATCCTGGTGGAGCAACTTTCCATATAGTATTGTACAGTGGCGCTCATAAGTATTAGTACAGAGAAATATTTCATTTATATTCGTCCTTATCTTTTGTACCACTGTACTAATTTTTTTGGTTGTTAAATTTTTTCAAATGAACAGTAAACTTTTTATAACTATCTTATGCATGGTACAAAATATAAGGATGAATATAACTGAAATATTTCTCTGTACGAATACTTATGAGCGCCACTATATATATATATATATATATATATATATATATATATATATATATATATATATGAATAGAAACGACATAGTATTAAGGATTTGTGAATGATTGAGGTCCGTAGTGTAATGGTAGCGCATCCAACCGGCAATTGGAAGGCCCTGGGTTCGATTCCCGGGCGGTTCGCCTCATTTTTCATTTATTCGTTATTTCTCTTCCGCGTGTGCAGAAACGTTCCTTAATACTATGTCGTTTCTATTCATTTATATACTGCGTGGTCATTGCAGTTAAATGCATATATATATATATATATATATATATATGATACACACAGACCGTGCATGGACAAGGAACTCTTCTGGGATAATTAAATCCACTTTGCGAGTGATCCGTTGCCCACGTCGGGCTAGCATCATGAAAAAGAAAAACTATGGTATTTGTCATTTACCATTACTTATTCGGACTATAGTGGATTTAATTATCCCAGAAGAGTTCCTTGTTCCATGCACGGTCTGCGTGTATCATAAAAAACTCAGGGGACCATTCTGAGTTCATTCCCATATATATATATATATATATATATATATACTGTATATACGGAATTCCTACCAAGTTACTAGGTACAGTATACATATATGCCAAAATAAAAATTTATTCAAACAACGATTTTATGTGAAACGTACCCGTCCTTAAAATGGAACTTGTCGTACCTTATTTAAAAGTTTTTATATACGTAGATCGTAAAAATGCCCGTGTATAGCTGGTGCTCATGATATATCACCATGTACTCGTGGTTACTTGACTGAACAATCAGCCTTTGACCAAATCGAGAAGCGGATAACTTTTAACCCTTTTTGGCTTGGAAACGGAACAGTTCGTAAAGTGATCAAAAAGTTTTGTGAGATGAGAGGTTAACCATCAACCAAGACAAACACCTGTAGTTACAAAACAAAACAAATAAAATGAATAATTTATGCTCACTAGTTGAAATTCAGTCCAAGTTTATGGCTTCTAGACATCGCAGATAACAGTTTGTTACCGGCCTTAAGACGTCTGATCGACTTGTCATTCTATCGACAAATTATTAGGTTAAATTAAATTAGGTTAGGTTACGCTGTAATCAGAATTATATGTTTTAAAATTCGAATACTTTACTCTTGACCACCAATACTGAAAATAAAATATGGTACTGCCCCAAAATCCGAGAATAAATGTTTGAAATGACCAAAAATAAGCAGTTTTCGATTTTTTAATATTTTGCCCATTATTAGCTACGTATTGTATAATCTTTCAGAAAATACAAAATCTACAATAGTAAATAAAATATTTAGTATACTTTACTAACGAAATATTTATGACAACGATGAACACACCAACAACGACACTATAAAATTAACTAACAATAAATAGCTCGCCTTGGTCTTCAGTCTCTTCATCACTACCATCACCAATAACAATAAACAATAACAACAATAATACATTTACACTTACATTTTCATTATCTGTAAAGTGAAGTCAAGCAAACGCTTTTAATACATATAGCTTATTTACCATATAAAATATAGTTAAAATAAAATTAACAAGTTAAGCATGCGGTATTACAGAGATTGTTTAATTAACAAATATTCAGTCAGTATATTTTTTAATGCGGACGACGGCTTATTTTTTTTTTATATAAAAACTGGAGTAAGAGTCACAGTTTAATAGCATTACATACGAAATAAATGCTAATCAGGGTTCTTTGAAAAGATGTCTAAGATTAGCCACATTTCTAATCATTATTATATCACTTCCAAATTCTAACTCTATTTTTTACATACTTTTTAACTGATGCATGAACTCTCACATTTTGAGTTTGTACAATCACCGAATGGAAGGATTTAATTTATTTTTTGCATAATTCAGTTGTTGAGTAATTGCTAACTGTCGATTGTAGAAAAGATTTTACGAATGGTGGGGATCCCAACTCCTATCCATTTCCAGGCAAGAGGGTAACTATCATTCATTTATTTTATCAGTGTTACTTGAAAATTTGTTGGCGCTATACAGTATGTTTAAGACTTTCAACATTTTATCACTGTTATCACGTAAATCATCAAGGTCGTTACCAGTTAATGAATGGTTGTGTCAACGGGATATAAAGGATAACGCTGGAGTTCCACAAAGTTAAAATTAAATCATTAATATAAATATTAATAAAAAAGGACCGAAGGATGAGCCTTGATGGACACCAACTTTCACCCGCATTGATTCTGAATGCCTTCTTAAAGTCAACAAACACTACAACTGTAAACAGTTGTTTTAGCATGGTAACATGAAGTTTATTCAATAATTTTAAAGATGCATCTTGTATACACTATCCGTAGTTTTAGTGAAGCAAAATTGAACCGTATCCAACAACGCCAAAGTGCGGAAAATGTCAAATAGCTGATCATGTACAGAAACATCTCGAATATCTTCTATACATAATTCACTGTAGTGACTGAATGACAATTATGGCATTTTTACTTGGAACCAGTTTTGAAAACAGGTACAACTCGGCCCTGCTTTGGAATATCATAGAACATACTCAATACATTGTTGGACAAGAAAAGCATGTTGACAGGAAGGTCAGAATGGAAAATTTTACATTTTAAGTTTTTAATGATATTCTGAACCTCAATTAGTGTACAACAGAGTTTCCCAACAAAAGTGCCACGAAAGTTTATGAAAATAACAAAAATATGGAATTGAAAATTCAAAAGAAAGAAACTATTCATAATTTATTACTTACATAGGGAGACTGTCCAGTGTCCACTGTTCAGGCTCAGTTTGAAATACCCAGTGTTGAGACAAGGGGAAGGGAAGGGGACTGGATGTTGAGCAGTGGGAGACAAAAATCCTTCGGAGTGTCGCGAAAGAAGAGCAGATAGCATAAAGTGCCAAAGTAGGATGGGAAGCACTGTTGTAGAAGGATGGATGCGAAAGAAGTTCGGATTCATATAATAATGCTACTGAGAAAATTGTTGAAAAGTCTGAGGAATTGAAGTACGAAGAGACACAATATACATGATAAAGAAGTTATGAACACTCTATCCAACATCCCTCCATCCATAGATAATAATAATAATAATAATAATAATAATAATAATAATAATAATTAATTAATTAATTACTTAATTAATTAAAACATCTTAGCCTGGTTACCGTTCGAAAATAGTTAATGAGAGAAGAATTCTTTTGTCAGGTATTAAAAACTGTTTACAGTTTTTTGGGTTGACAAACGGGAAAAAAAAAATTGAAAAAACGAGAAAGCTGAAAGGACAAAACAGGTTCTTTGAAAAGTAAAAACATGGACACAAAAGTTGACTAAAAGGAATTTCCATTTTCTGATAACGAATCCGTGAATCTACGTGTGTATTTATATGCCGTAAAACAAGGTAACAGCTTCACTTAGCTTGAGTCTGTTAAACTTGTCTGTTGTTATATGACAGTTGAATCAGCCAACGAGTGCAGAAAAGAACTGAGGATTCCCATAGATTTTTTTTACATCGAAATGCTTTTCAAAGGTAAGTAATTGATATATATATATATATATATATATATATATATAGAGAGAGAAGAGAGAGAGAGAGAGAGAGAGAGAGAGAGAGAGAGAGCTTTATTTCAGTTGGAGCTCTGCAGAGCTGAGTATTGGTGTTTTTTTTTTAGGTTAGAATACTGTACTGAGTTTCAAGCACCGTATAGATATTCCTAGGTGAATCATGGAACAGCTTATATATATATATATATATATTGCTGTATTCCTGTTAATACTTCTTATTTTCCTTGTTTTTCATTTTATTTTATTATTGGTTTGATAGGCCTTGCTCAAATATTTTGATCGTTTAAAAATCGCACGTGACAATATGATAAAATTCTGGTAGGCCTACTTTTGATGTTAGAAATAGCAAACAGCTTTATATATATATATATATATATATATATATATATATAGGGTGAACCAAATGTAGGTGGACAGTAAATGCTAACGTTTATTTTGAGAATACATATTTAATTTTTTTGTATACTATAATACAAATAAAATTTAAATAAATTTAGTTATATATTTAATATAATAAAACACAAACACCATAGTTATAATGAATACCATAGTTATAATATAATATAACACAAACCATATTCAACCTACTGTCCACCTACTTTTGGTTCACCGTGTATATATATATATATATATATTCTATAGTCATCTTCGCATCAGAAAAGAATGCAAGGCTGAAACTCAAAAATCTAGTCTAAAAATATATATTCTTTGTCTGTTATATATTTAATGTTCTCAAGGCAAACTACTTCCGTCATTGTGTCTTATATCAAACGTTTATTACTTCTTTTTCCTCCAGTTATTAAAATTAAGTAATTTAGAGTTCGTTTCCGAGTATTTTTGTAGAAACAACTTTTCAGTTGTCGATTCTTCTCAAAATCTGTCGTATTATCGTGGTTAAATTCATTAATTATTTGTTCAGTTCAGGTTTTTATCATATAAATTTAACCGTTTTTGTAAAGTTAAGTTACGTAACACATCCATTGTAAATAATGAAAATAAATTTAAATATGTTTATGTAGCAAATCATATAGTAAATCTTATATTAGAAACTTTTTACACGTTCTTAGCGTAGCTACAACATCCCCTTCGTGTATATTTGTATAAGATACTGTATTTTGATAATATAGTTTATATATGGAAGGTGATTGGTAATTACTTTTACGCTTGTCTTCAATTTTTTGGACTAAAATATTGCTTGAAGCTGAATTGGACAGTCTGCACATTGGGAGACTAAAGGGGGAAAGTTAAAAAAAATCTGTTCATATTAAATTATAAGATTACGAGTAAGGGCATTATCCTTTAAATCATGTGGTTTGCAAACCAGGGTGGACGCACGATGCACTGCAAAAGGAGTGCGCGAAGGGTTACTCACTTCATAAAACGTTACTTATTTCAAATAGCGCAAGTATTAACGCGTAGAGAGGTATTATATTTCTAATTTCAAGCAGAGGCGTACCGAAGGGGAGGGCGATAGGGGCGATGGCCCCCTTTCAACAACAACAGGATGAGAATGAAAGTGAAAAAAATTTCTGCGTTTTCGGCGCTAGCCCTTGCCTCCTTACTACTAAAAATCTAAAATGGCTTAGGATCCCGAAAACTCTTAATCCTGCCCTGAGAATAATTTTCTTTTATAAAGGAAATGCTTAATCTCGAAATTAGCACTTTTTTATTCTTATGTTAATACAAATCTGAGCATCCTAATTGCGGTTTGCATTGAATATTATGTTACTAATCAGATTTTTATCATAATTTTTATATTTTTAATAATATTTTTTTATATTTTTATTCATAATGTGTCTTAGCAGTAGCTAGTTAATCATCTCTACTAACTGAACGATAAGCTCATCATGAATGTACATAAAAATTATTTATCTCTACTTCAATTATACTTCTATGATTAGTTCCAAGTTCACCCCCCTCCCCCTTTGGCAAATTTCTGGGTACGCCCCTGATTTCAAGAGAGCGGTTCTGGTCCTCACCACCGCTTGTGCTCGCCACCCATAACTTGTTTTCAAAACAAAGGGGTAGGGAATGCGGCGCGCGGCAATCCTCATAACAAGAGGGTAGCTTTCAACTTATTGCCTTGGCATTAAACGTAATGCCAGATTTCGCTTATTGCCGCTAACATATATATATATATATATATATATATATATGCAAATAACTGCAATGACCGCGCAGTATATAAATGAATAGAAACGACATAAGTATTAAGGAACGTTTCTGCACACGAGGAGGAGAGATAACGAAATAATGAAAAATGAGGCGAACCGCCTGGGAACCGGCAATTGGAAGGCCCTGGGTTCGATTCCCAGCGGTTCGCCTCATTTTTCATTATTTCGTTATCTCTCCTCCTCGTGTGCAGAAACGTTCCTTAATACTTATGTCGTTTCTATTCATATATATATATATATATGTTACGCGTAATCGGTGAAATTGCTTATTTCATGAAATAAGGAAAATTTTGCTTATTTCATGAAATTGGCAGTCCATTTGCCAAATTCATGAAATAAGCAAAGTTATTGTGTTTTTGCACGTATGTCGTGGGTGGCACTGTTACAAAGGTTTCCAGTTTTTAGATAGGAGCATCTTTTGGTCAAACAGCTGGTTCGGCAGTTAGGTTAGGTTAGGTTAGGTTAAGTATGAAATGCTTAAGCAGCTGTGCGTATATAACCACTCTTTTCTATTAAAGATTCACAACGGTGCGTGTACCCCTAAAAAGTTTGTTCATTTTTATCAAAGACAAAAATATTTATCATTTAGATGTTGTCCTGTCCTTGAGAAGTCTCAGAATTGAGTTTTTGCCATTTAATTAAACTTAAACTAAAATATCAAAATATCAAGCATTTCATAACCCAACCTAACTGCCGAACTAGCTGTTCGATAAAAAGAGTTCCTGTCTAAAAACTGGAAACCTTTGTAACAGCCCGTGCCACCCACGCCATACATACATACAAAAACGCACAGAAATAGGTTAGGTACTTGCCTGTATATTTGCTTTAAGTATATTTTGCTTTAAATATAGTTTGCAACTAACAGTTGAACTCTTAGTTTTTCCTCTGCCTATTTCATGAAATAGGCAGAGCGAAATTGCGCATTTTATGAAATGAGCAATAACTTTGCTTATTTCATGAATTTGGCAAATGGACTGCCAATTTCATGGAATAAGCAATATTATTTTGCTTATTTCATGAAATACGCAATTTCACCGATTACGCGTAACATATATATATATATATATATATATATATAATGACACTGAAACGAGCAAACATTGTTAAAATTAAAAAAATAAAATTCAAACAAGTTTCAAAGTCAGACTGACATTTAAATATGTTTAATTATCTATACTATTTATAGTCGAACTAGTTTCACGAGTTTCTAATTATGCAGTTACGCAGTTTCGAAGAGTTACCGGCAATTGTTTTCGTAATGACTGCATACCCAAATCAGTCATTTCTCTCATCAAACGATTCTAACTAACTCCAGGACATCGGAATAACTGTTCCATTTCACTTATTTTTAAGGGAAAAGAATTATTATTAACCTAACTTATTTAGGGAGTGTTTAGATCCCCTTATATGTTAAAATTATTGCTCTGCTAACTTCCACATTCTTTTTTTTATATTTTAAATTCCAAATAACGTTCAACGATGCGTTTCTGAGTTTTCGCCCGAAGCGCTGCTTTGGCGATGAAGATGCACTTTTACTTATACAGGGTGTTTATAAATTCCCTATCTATTTCAGTGAAAACGTAGCAAAAAGGGTAAAATTCAATAACAGTATAATAGAAGGCATACATTTAATGAATACTTAAGCATATGATTCTACATGAACACCATCAGTATCTCTACAGAGTTCGAATCTGTCAGCAGCATTGCGGAACACATTTTGGAGCATGACAGGAGTTATTTTTGTAACTGCTGTTACGACGCGAGCACGTAAATGTCCCAGCTTCATTCAGCTGACATTTTAAACACCGTCGTCTTTCAACAAGATGGGGCACCTTGTCATTACGCAAACATTGTTCTGGAGTATCTAAATGAACGATTTCCAAATCGGTGGATCGGCCGTGGAGGCAACAGGCCCTGGGCGGCTCGATCTCCTGACCTAACGCCCTTGGATTTCTTTGCATGGTGCTTTATCAAATAAAACGTCTATCAAACGAGGGTTACAGATCTGCAAGATTTACGTGCTCGTATCGTAACAGCAGTTACAAAAATAACCCCTGTCATGCTCCAAAATGTGTTCCGCAATGCTGCTCACAGATTCGAACTCTGTAGAGATACTGATGGTGCACATGTAGAATCATATGCTTAAGTATTCATTAAATGTATGCCTTCTATTATATTGTTATTGAATTTTACCCTTTTTGCTACGTTTTCACTGAAATAGATAGGGACTTTATAAACACCCTGTACACGTACTGTGATTAATAAAGGCTATTTTTTTAGAGAACACTTTTTTATTAAAACAGTGTTGTACAAGTTTCCATACTTTATGTATCATCTTTCAGCTGATGTAATGTTCAGATGAAACAATAGAGGAAGTATCGAAACTTGTGTTCTCTAAGAAACTAATTTTATTAACTCTCTCTCTCTCTCTCTCTCTATATATATATATATATATATATATATATATAATATATATATATGGTCAGAATTAGACTCTGAGGTTCGTTTTTAGAAACTATAAGATGTTAAATTCTTTAAATTCTACTCAGTTTGAGTTTACAAAGACAATTTTTACGTGTTGAATCTACAGATATACAGTATATAATACAAACTATTATTCTAAACGAAATACAGGTCTGTATACGGACGGTATGCGATTGCGAATTCGTATGGTTTTTGGTCCATTTTGTGTAGAGCAAGCCTAAGGTAGTACGAGTGTGACTGTGGGTGATGCGGGTAAATTTGTGTTGACTCGGAGAGGAAACCAAACTTGCGGTGCATCTTGCTCCTCAAGAATCATGCACCAGGACTGATAATAACTGGGGGTGTCTGTAATTCAAACTAACGAAATTTGCGATCAAATGAATATACTGTAATTATGGATGTTCTTGGGACTAGACTAATACAGAGCATTTTCGCTTTCAGTGGTGATGAACCACGGACGAAAGCTGCTCGTACTCTGAAATGGATGTATGGGAGGAATGGTGATCTGTGTAAAAAGATGTTTGACTTTTCATACTTGCACTTAAACTGTGAATACATCGGTGATTATATATATATATATATATTATGCGCCTCGGTGGTGTAGTGGTTAGCGTCGCTGACTACGAATCCATCGGCCCCGGGATCCAGACCCGGTGACGGTAGGCGGCGCGCAGCAAAACCCAGCTGTTCATCCTTTCACACAAAAAAAATTTGGTTGGGAGATAAATGGGTACCCTGGTGGTTAAGGCTCTGTGCTGCTGGTGGGGCGTGGTTCGGCTTCCACGTTAAACTGTAGGTCTAAGGTGGAGTGACAAGCTTGACCTTCGTCAGAATTAACAATTCGGGCGGAAGCAAAAACAAAGGTTAACCAAACAAAGGTATATATATATATATATATATATATATATATATATATATATATATACAGACCGTGCATGGAACAAGGAACTCTTCTGGGATAATTAAATCCACTATAGTCCGAATAAGTAATGGTAAAGACAAATACCATAGTTTTTCTTTTCATGATGCAAGCCCGACGTGGGCAACGGGTCTCTCGTAAAGAGGTCCCATAAATATAGCTTCCCTCACCAGCTATCTGCAAAGCAGACAGGATCAGCTTTGGGACATGGATCTAGGGTTTGAAGCAGCCTAGCCCCACTACATTTAGAACCTCAATATCTGCTTTGCAGATAGCTGGTGAGGGAAGCTATATTTATGGGACCTCTTTACGAGAGACCCGTTGCCACGTCGGGCTTGCATCATGAAAAGAAAAACTATGGTATTTGTCATTTACCATTACTTATTCGGACTATAGTGGATTTAATTATCCCAGAGAGTTCCTTGTTCCATGCACGGTCTGTGTGTATCATAAAAAACTCAGGGAACCATTCTGAGTTCATTCCCATATATATATATATTACCTTATGAACCTTATGTTGTTTCGTGTTTGGTCTCTCTTCACACGGAGGTCAAGCTGGTGGCCCCGCCTCTAGGTCTGGCCTGGTGGAGGAGCGAGTTGCTTTCTTGCGCTCTCCACCGTACATAGCAGGCACGCCGGCTCATCTGGTACTGTCCTGAGCCAGGATCCAGTCTTTTCTTGAAGACTTCAACTTTGACCCCCGTTACGTTTCTGAGGTCCTTAGGAAGCTGGTTGAAAAGTCTTGGCCCCCTGACAACCAAGCTATTTTCCTTCAGGTTGAGGAGGTCCTTGTCGTGCTTTAATTTGGGAACACTACACATTCTGCCTTTCCTATTTTCCAGTGTTGTTTGAATGGTAATTGGGTTTAGTTTTAGGTTTGGTACCAGTTTTTCGATCATTTTCCATATGTAGATTATGATGTACCTCTCTCTTCTTCTTTCCAGTGAGTACAGATTTAGTTTACGTAGTCTTTCCCAGTAGTTGAGTTCTTTGCAGCCATCAATCTTGGCTGTGAAATGCCTTTGCGTTTCTTCTAGTTTATTAGTTTCTTCCTTTTTATATGGGGACGTCAAAACTGAGCAGTATTCAAGTTTTGGTATAATCAGTGTTTTTAGCAGGGGAATCATTATACTGTCCTGTCCCTTCTCTTGAACGTTCTTAGAACCTGTCCGGCGACTCTTTTTGCTTTATTTATCGCTATCTGATTTTGTGTTTCGAATTTCGCATCATGTCATTATTATCCCGAGATCAATCGCTTTTATGCTTCTCTGAATTTCCTGTCTATCTGGAGCATAATATGCAGTCTGTTTAAGTTCTTCTTTTCTACCATATCTCAAGAGCTGAAATTTCTCGGCGTTGAATGACATGTTGTTGTCTTCTGACCATTTGTATATTTTGTTCGTGTCCCTCTGCAAGGCCTCCACGTCATGTACATCGCTGATTTTTCTGCTGATCTTTGTATCGTCTGCAAAGGATGTTACTATTATACTATTGCTGTTTACTCCGCTGTCTATGTCTGTTAGCATGATAATGAACAGGAGTGGGGCTAGTACTGTCCCTTGTGGTACTGAGCTGCGTACTTCCGATTCTGATGATGATATACCTTCAATTTTGACGACCTGCAGACGATCACTAAGGAAGTTGTAGATCCATTTTCCCACTTTGCCTGTTATTCCCATGTCTTTAATTTTATGTGCTATTATACCATGGTCACATTTATCGAAAGCTTTAGCAAAATCTGTGTATATAACATCGTAGTTGTCATTGCCTTCCAATGCATCTAGGATATTGTTGTAGTGCTCTATTAGTTGTGATAGGCATGATCTACCTGATCGGAATCCATGCTGATTTTCGTTGAATCTTTCCCGTGTCTCCAGGAAATCATAAATTTTCTCTCTAACTATTCTTTCAAATACTTTGGTGAGGTGGGACGTCAATGACACTGGTCTATAGTTCTTTGCTTGAGATCTGTCCCCTCCTTTATATATAGGGACAATGTTTGCCCTTTTCAAGATGCTCGGTATTTCCCCAGTGTCTAGGGATCTTCTCCATATCCAGTATAAAGGTGTAGCTATTTCATTTTTACAGTTTTTAATCAATAATGCGTTCCAATTGTCCGGACCTGCAGCTGAATGTAGTTTCATTTGCTCTATAGCTCTCGCTACATCTTCTGGTGTAAACTCAAAGTCTGTTATATACTCTCCTTGCAATTCCTCTTCAAAGAATGCATTTATGTCAGGTATCGCTTTGTCACTTTTTGGGGTACTGAAAACTGATTCATATTGAGCTCTCAATGTATCAGATATTTCTTTTGGATCGTCGGTTAGTTCATTATTTCCCGGTAGTTCTATATATATATATATATATATATAATATATATATATATATATATATATATATATATATATATATATATATATATATATACTGTATATATATATATATATATATATATATATATATATATATACTGTATATAAATAATATAGTTTGCGCTCAAACTGATTTATATCCATTGCATACAAATATATATTCACAAATATCGTAATGGACGCAAAATAATGAAACTGGCTTGGATGATTTCACCTACATTTATCCTTTAAGTTTAAAGACATTCGAAGGCAAAGAGAAATCATTATCATATGTAGCATAAAATATCTTACATACATTAGTACATAGTGTGTCTGCAAAATTATTTATACCCTGTATTTAATAATTTGCAGACGCCCCATGTACTTTCATGGCTGCAATAAGTTGGTTTTAACCAGCGTTTGGCATCTACGTTGTGATCCAAATGTTAGGCTCGGGCGAAATATACAATATTTAATTATTGTAATATCTTTTACAATATGATTTTTCATAAATGCATACATCAAATATTAATAATTTCTCTGTGGATTTATTCATGTCCCCTAACAGGTTTATACTTGAGGATTTGCTACGTTACAGGCTATGTTAGAACAAAGCTGATCATTACTTTTGGATCGCCCTGTTGTAACTGGGATGTTTTGTCATTCTTCTAAACAGTATTGTTCTAGTCCCTACAAGTTTGAAGGTTTTCGCTCGTGGACAGTATTCTTAAGTCTCGCCAGAGAGATTCTGTTGGATTGAGATTAATACTTTTCGTAGGCCAATCTAGAACATTTATTTTCCTTTCTCGCAACCATTTTTAGTGGATTTTTATATAAACTTTGAATCATTATCAAGTTGGAAGAAACACTGTCTATCAAGATGACGTTTCCTATACAAGGACTCAAATTGACTTCGAGGATCTATTGATGTTTCGCGGAATCCATATTGCCGTTGATTCATACGAGATTTCCAGGGCCGGAAGAAGAAAAATAAGAAGAAAGCATAATTGTTTCATCATCGTGTTTCATGGTCGGAACTACGTTTTTTTTTCTGGTGACTTTTATCGAATATACTTCAGTTTTCATCTTCCTAAACTGCCTTCCTAAATTGTTTGGACTTCCGGAAGTCCATTCCGGAACACATTTCGGTTTTTGTTAGTACGCCAACGAAATCTCATGTTAAGAATTCTAAAGGTTTATTAAAAAAAAAGATTCGAAATATTGACCTCAATAGATCAATTTTGACTCAACCTCCCTTTTACAAAGGCACCAATGGATGCTACTATGAACTTCCTTCGGGAATATTTGGCAAACAAAGACAACCTTTTGCCTCACAGTCCTTTCATTTCTTTAATTAATCTGTGTTTAGAAGAAAACTGTTTTGCTTTAATTAATTAATCAAATCGTGTGATGCACAAAACTGGGCATGAACGCCATATTTTAGAGTTCTTTGTTATTTATAATTCTAAAGATATGGATTCTAATGAACGATTTTTACGATTAATTTTTTACAAATTCATTTCATATAAGAAGGTTTTCAAATTAAAAAATTAAAAATCAACTTATTCCTCCTTCAACTGGAAGAGAATTGATTGCGTAGGCGCAGCCTAATTCTCTTTAGTAATTTTAGTTTGCTCATTTCAAATGCAGAGTTCGGATACGCTTCTGAAAGTAAATTTTTACGTTGGTTCCTTTTTCTCTCTTCACCTTTGCTTTTGTTCTTTTTAAACTTTTAATTGCGTTTAGGCTTATTGAGGCTCTGATTTTTAGGGTGAAAATTTGGCCTTTCCATATTTTCAGTATATATTATATATATATATATACACACACAGAGTTGGGCACGTTACTTTCTGTAAGTAACGGCGTTACCGCTACCGTTACATTGATAAAAAAGTAACGTCGTTACCGCTTCAGTTACTTCTATGAAAAAGTAACGCGTTACCGTTACCGCTACCGTTACTTTTAAGAAAAGACTAAAGAGTAAAAAAAGCCTTAATAATACCAAATTATACTCTATATTATGACAAAAATCAAAACATAAACTCAAATAAAAAAATGGCCTGTCCAAAAAAAACTAATCTTGCAGATTTTTTAGGAGTGTGTTCGATTTCAGGAACACTAGTTTTTCAAAATTGGCATCTAATAGTCCTCCTCGTTTGGAGGAGCTAACAGCTAATTAACAGCTAATAAATGATGCTAGTCAAATGATCAATTTGAAAGTAACGAGTAGCGAGTAACGATTGATCTCGCTCTAAAAAGTAGTGCCGTTACCATTTTCGTTACATCTCGAAAGTAACGCCGTTACCGCTACAGCTACTAAAAATGGAACGGCGTTACTCCCAACACTGTATATATATATATATATATATAATATATATATTTACAACTCAGAATGGTCCCCTGAAAAACTTTTATGTTACATGTTATTGTGCATGGAATAAGGAACTCTTCTGGGAACACTGAGTATTCCCGAGGATGTCATTAGACGAAAGCACTTGAGCACTATTTCGTGTTTTCATTTTCCTTTGTGACTATTTTCATTAATATTAACTGCTAGACCTAAATGGGAAGAAAATTTAGTTTCACTAAATTAATTAGTTTTTCAGTAGTTAATTACTAGTTTAAATTACTTTGAAACGTAGTAATTGTATTACTCTGTATTACAATTTTAAGATGAATGTAACTTAAAATGAAATTACTTTTTGATTATTTGTATCGTACCATTGTATTATATTTGTATGCAAAACCACCATAATTTAATTGTAAAGTGGGAATATCTTTTTATTTGCAGCTTGATCATAAAGTAAAACGTAACCGATTATATATTTCAATTCATTCAGTGGGATCTAAGTATCAACAGTGATAGATAACACTGCCCAACACCAATTTTGCTGATTTAATTCTAACACCTGTTTTTAGGTAAGTTTGGTGTGCTGATTTCAAAAATCACCTTAGTTTTTGCCTATCACGTCAGGTTTTCGAGCAATCAAATACGGAGATATCGCATTTTGGCAGGGTTATGCCCAATTTTTTTTCTTTTCAAAAAATAAGTTTTTACATACTCAGAATCAGCATGGAAAAGTAAACAATTGTGCAGGGAGTGAACTTTAATATACAATGGTAATATTGACACATAAAGTGATTAAAAGTGTTTAAATAAGCACAAAATGAATCCATGATCATGACGTCACGCTCACACCTGGGGAAATCACAGATACCCAAGATTTTAATATGTTGTACATGACCTTTAGATTTAATGCACAGATTTGCGTATTCCACAGATGAAATTTTAACAGCAAAACAGCTGTTAACAGGTCTCAAAAATCATCAATTTTGATAAGTGCCCTTCATGGATCACCCAAAATAGGCATATTGCATTGCACATTGCACGAAAACCTGATGTGATGGACAAAATCTAAGGTGATTTTTGAAATCATCACATCAATATTATCCAGAAACAGGTCTTAGAATTAAATCACCAGCAAAACATTTTTTTTTTGTTGGGCAATGTAATTTTTCTCATATTCATTGTTGGATATAAAGCAGTGACCAAAAGTCTAGAATTAAAAGGGGTTTTAAGGATTAAATTTTTATTGTGGGTTTAATACAGAGTGTCCCAGAATTAACTATCTATTTCAATGAAATCGGACAAATTTTTTAAAAACACACTTTTATTTATGTTTATCATGTTTAATATGTGTTAAAAAATGTATAAATTTCTAAAAAAATTTCATAATTTTATTTTCATAATTTTTCATTATCTGATCCAATGAAAGACCGTCTGAAGTCATAGAATGGCAAAGAGACTCTCCAAACGTTAACGTGTGGCTTGGAATGACCAAATCCAAAATTTATGGCCCATTCTTTGCGGAAGCAACTGTAACAGGTACCGTCTACCTTGATATGCTTCAGCAGTTTCTCGAACCACAGCTTCTTGATGATGGCATTCTTGATAATGTTGTGTTTCAACAAGATGGAGCACCATAAATTTTGGATTTGGTCATTCCAAGCCACACGTTAACTTTTGGAGAGTCTCTTTGCCATTCTATGACTTCAGACGGTCTTTCATTGGACCAGATAATGAAAAAATTATGAAAATAAAATTATGAAAAAAATTTAGAAATTTATACATTTTTAACACATATTAAACATGATAAACATAAATAAAAGTGTGTTTTTAAAAAATTTGTCCGATTTCATTGAAATAGATAGTTAATTCTGGGACACCCTGTATTTAGTAGTCCTTCCCTTGCATCAATGATTGCTTTGCCCTGATCCTGTTGAGCATGAATGCGATACGGTTTTAGCACAATTCCAGAGCCATTTCGGACTGTCAAACTGTTTTTATGCTAGAGCAATAAATTTTGTGGGATCTTATATTACTTCTTTTCAGAGACTTTTATCTTTAGAAATTTCTATAGGTTCTTAATCGGATTGAGATTAAGAGAATTACCAGGCCATTCTAAAGATGAAATACTATGTTTTTCCATAAACCACTCGTTCACAATTTTAATTGTGTGACAAAACGTACTATCCTGTTGGAAATACTAATACCCACTCTCTTACATTATTCTCAGTGCATGTTGTTTGAGGATGTTTAATTAGACCAGTAATTCACGGTCGTATCTTTTGGGCAAAACCAGAGTACCCCGTGGTTTGGGTGCCAAAACATTCCAAAAACTATGAACTTTGGAGGGTGTTTCAAGGTGGCAGTACAATATTTGGAGTGATGTGGATTGGATGAACGACTGGTTTACAGATGAAATGCCCAAATTGTATGGACTGGTTCTCGTCGCTGAACAAAACCTTGATCCACTGTTCAATCAGCATTGAATCAGCATTTTTAAGGAGGCGCTTCTTTTTCCGCTTCTCATTTAGCAGTTTTTTTTTGTTGGTCTTTTGGCAGCTAAATTACTCTCATTCTGAAGCCTCCATCGAATGATTCTTCTGCTGACTAGAGCAGGTAGTTAGCGCCTTCTACATCTGGGCACTGGTAACGAAAGGAGGGATTTTTGATATCATTTTGATCACATTATCAGTCGTTATGTCGTTTTTCGTGATTTACCAGATCTTGCTTTTCTACAGTATTTTCCATCCTCGAAAATCTTCTTTCTGATCTTGCGTACCACTGAGATATTCGAAATCGTGAGGCTACCTGCTTTTGACCGTAGTTTTTTTTGTAAGTACTCCCACCTGGTCTCACTACTCTTCTAAAAGTGTCAAAATGTTTGCTCATTTGTAGTTTGTGTAAATTAGGAATTTATTAGGTTGTGCAGCCGAATTAAGGAAATAATTATGAATTAACAACCTTTTCTCGGGCTAATCCTCAAAATTAATATGAAAACCGTTGCGGTATCAATAGAAAATTGATAATTAATGCAAACTGTGATTGTATTTAGCTAAATTACAATACATTTAAGATACAGATATCTTGAAAACATATACATAGAATTAATGATTAAAAGAAAATAATAGATAATAGTATTAAAACAAATTTATTTCATATTGAATAATTATATAAGCTTTATATTTTATATCATTATTTAGAAACTGTTCAAGGAATAGAGAATAATGCATATCTGTATAAATATATATGAATTCTATAATTTTCAATTCAGGATCTTAGAAATATGTTAGCACAATTTACGTTCTGCGTCTTGCACGCCCCAAAGACTTAATGACGTCATAGGCCCCAGACTGGCAAAAATATTCCTCGATTTTTATTTTTATTGGGAATACTAGATCTAGTTTGTTGCCAGCTGAACAAAGTTTATTGTTTTTATACTCCGCACAGCGTCTCTCCAACTGAAGAGATGACGTCGTTCGAAACTAAATTATAACAACCGCTGGCAAAGTTTTGATAGCCAAATTGAAGCTGGCGAAAGAACTGTTATTTTTTTCTTTAACTGGGTTCGGAATCCCAGCTGAACCTTGAACGACCAAGCTCTGAAGGGCTACCTTAACTTATAGTCCAAGTTAAGATAGACTAAAACAGATTCTAAGGACCGGGGGGTCCTATTCGGTCTCACCTCGGGGTTGTCGACTCGACAGGGCCTACTTTTGGCCTCAGTTAGCATAAATAAAAAAGAAGGGGGCATTATTTATGTTTTTCTTTCTAAACCTTGCAGCAACAACACAATCGAATCTGCACCATTGCACGGTGCAACAATCCTGTATCTAGATTACCAAACTGAATTGCAAGAGAGCTCTCTGTAAGAACATGCCCTATCAGTGCCACTTTTAACAAAAGAATAGAAAAGACGTTGCCGGCATCTAAAATTTGGTGCTACAAGAGCCCAACAAGTTGAATTTAAAATAAATGACAATTTTTCAGTAACCTTACAATTATGGGGCGGATATATGTACTTTAACTTAATATATATATATACATGCAATGCTGCATTAATCAGCTAAGTTATCATATCGCTTTGGGATAACGATGGCTTTTTCTCTTCTAGATTTTCCAACAGGAAAATATGAATTTAAAATTTCAAAAATTGTGTGCTTGGCCATTGCAAGAAACGATGCAAAAAAAAAAAAATTGAAATTATTTAAACTTCACCGCTGGGAATCTTAGCTCAGAAGAGGAATTACTGTTCATTTCCAAACACTTAGGGATGGGGAGAACAAACCAGCATCTCCCGAGGAATTAGACAAGATATGTTTCCTGCGATATACGAGTATATACTACAGTGCCCACTGCGCCTTGCGCAGCAAAAACACCCGAAACACAACCTAGGGGAAAACTGGGAGAGCAGTCTGTGTGTTACTAAAATCTTCCTTCCCTGTATATACTAAATTTGGTGCAGATTATCCTAGCCGTTTAGGGGGCTTTCTTCCATTGCCGCCCAAGGGGGAATTGAGAGGGGTGGGTGTGTTACTATATCGTTTCCTGGTTCTCCCTTAATGTGTACACTAAATTTGGCACAAATCACCCTAGCCGTTTAGGGCCCCCCCCTCCCAGTCCCCACCCCAGGGGGCGGGATTGGTAGGAACGGGTGTTACTTAAACATTCCCTAGTTCTCCCTTAATGTGTATACTAAATTTGATGCAGATTACTCAAGCCGTTTAAGGGACCCTCTCCCATTCCCCTCCAAGGGGGGATTGGGAGAGGTGGGCGTGTTACTAAAACCTTCCCTGGTTCTCCCTTAATGTGTATACTAAATTTGATGCACATTAACCTCGGCCGTTTAGGCGTGTATAAACGAACAAACAGACATCATCATCATCCACTACAATGTGTATATATATATAAATTTTGCGCGGTTTTGAGCGGAGTTAAGCAGCGTAACAAATATCTCTTTCGCTCAGTCGCCTGTTATGATTGGCTGACTCGCGTAAAGTGGGTGGAGCTAATGTCTCTCGCTCAGTCGCCAGTTAGGGTCGGATCTATCAAGATGAGCGGCGTTAAAGATTACGAAGTGATCACAAGCCTTACCCGTAGGGTAGAGAGCCGAAGGCGCGGCTTGTATAGGCTATACGAGTATATATATATATATATATATATATATAATTTTATGATTAAAGGGTTTGCTCTTGGGGAAGCGCAACTGAGGAGTGATGAGTAAGAGGACGAAGAAATAATACATATTGAAGTTTTATTGGCAGACGTTTCGGAAAAAATAATTATATAATTGTAATGAATTAAAGATATACAAAATTATGCTGAGATAATAAAAATACACGATTATAATATAAAACAAGTTGATTAATTACACTATAATGAGACAAAGGATGTACAAAAAGTATATAAAGGATAAGGGGACATTTAAAATATACTAATGGTTCAAAGAGGGTTACAAAAGTATAAGGTAACAGTGAATGCAAAAGTTGGTTTACCAAATTCACTAGGTTATGATTACAAATTGCGGGAGTTGGATGAATGTTGAGTAATGGAGACACTCATTTTGGAACGATTTGTTTAGAAATTAAGGTGAACGGTAACAAATGGAGGAGACTGTAGACACCAATCGACCAGGGAAGTACTCCCGGGGGAGTGGGGGTGGGACGTTAGGCAGGAGACAGGGAGTGTTGGAATTCCCGTGTCTCATCTACCCTGTGAACAGTCTAGCATGCTCTCAAACATACACTTCTCCTTTTGTTCTTCACTACACATTCATGCATTTTATACACTACACAGTGTTTTCAAAATTTCTCTCTCTCTCTCTCTCTCTCTCTCTCTCTCTCTCTCTCTCTCTATATATATATATATATATATATATATATACCGTATTTTCCAACATATAAGGCGCACGGGCATATAAGACGCACCCCAATTTTGGCAGGCATATTTTCGAAAAAAAAATTATTACGCATTTATTTCATTACATTTTAAAACATGATTAAATGGGAAAAACAAAAAAACATGCTGACCTTGAGCTTATAAGACGCAGGGTGATTGTGGAGGGACCTTTTTTGAAAAAAAAGTGCGTCTTATATGCCGGAAAATATGGTGTGTATATATATATATATACATATGAAATAGGATCCCTCCTAAGGAGACGTAGTTTTACATTTAGGATAAAAACGAAGACTTAGAGCAAAAAAGTCTTTATATTTGGCTGCAGCCGACGTTTCGGGCAACTCTACCCATTTTCAAGGCCTAATAAATAAAAGCTAAAATTAATACATGAAAAAAAATATATGAATGTCGAAAACTAAAACTAATTTAAAATACAAAATTAAAACTGTTCAAGAATAAAAATTAAAATTACAAAGCTAAAAACAGGCATAAGCCAAAATCAAATAAAAAATAAAAATTATATAAATGACAAATATAAGAGTGATAAAAATAAAAACTTAAAAACTAAAAACATTCAAACGTAAAATAGTTAAAAAACTAGTTATAAATAGTTAAAAAGGGAAAAAAAAAATTTAGCATGTAGTATGTAGGTAGCAATTGTTGAGTGTTGAGAGGAAACTTTATTTTCACACTGATTTTAAGGTTGCTTTTGTAAATAATAATACCCTTGGATGTTTTTTCCGATGTAAGGACAAAATCCCTCCTGCTATGAGCTGTTCTGTTGTTTATTTGTTTACCTGCCCTGGGTGTTCCCAGGGGAACTACGTTGGCAGTACAGTTCGTTCCTTGCAGGTGAGATTTTGCTCCCATATGGGTATTAGCCATAGGACAGGGAAAGTTTTATCGAAAAAGGAGAAGTCTGCTATTAGAAATCATTCTATCAAGTGTAAGGTTGACATTTCTGTTAACAATTTTAAAATTCTTAAATCATTAAAATGCCCGTCTTCCCTCCATATTTACGAATCTTTGTGCATTAAATTTTTGAACTCTAGTTTAAATATTGATTCTAGCTGTTACCCCCTTTATATTAATTAGAATACCTACATACTAAAAAAAATTTTTTCCCTTTTGACCCTGTCTCCTTTTCGCTTCAGTTTTTTGTGGTTGTCAAGTGAGCATGGTATGTTTGGTTTACTCTTGTGGTTTTTCGTTTAACTTTTTATTCCGTTTAACTTTTTATTAGTAAAGTTTTTTAACTATTTTACGTTTGAATGTTTTTAGTTTTTAAGTTTTTATTTTTATCACTCTTATATTTGTCATTTATATAACTTTTATTTTTTATTTGATTTTGGCTTATGCCTGTTTTTTGCTTTGTAATTTTAATTTTTATTCTTGAACAGTTTTAATTTTGTATTTTAAATTAGTTTTAGTTTTCGACATTCATATATTTTTTTTCATGTATTAATTTTAGCTTTTATTTATTAGGCCTTGAAAATGGGTAGAGTTGCCCGAAACGTCGGCTGCAGCCAAATATAATGACTTTTTTGCTCTACGTCTTCGTTTTTATCCTAAAAATATATACAGTATATATATATATATATATATATATATAATATATGGTGTTCAAAAAGAAGCGCAACCCATTGGAGAATGCATCTATCAATGTAACCTAACCCTTTTATTTCTGTTTCGGGTTGCGTTTCTTTTTGAACACCTTGTGTAATGGCATTGTTAACTTCGAAGACCTTGATTTCGGCTCTCTTTCTTTTAAAGGGGGACATTTTTTCTCGCCCTTGGCTCCTCTTTTCTACATAAAAATAAAGTTTCCAGTGGTGAGGTGGGAGAGCAAATTTGTCTCGATATACTCAGGATGAAAGAAGAACTGTAGTCTTAACGGTTTGTTTTCTACAAAGAATATGTTGGGCTTCAAGGATGCGGAGGTCGGTTGTTTCGTGTGCGGAGTCGATAATTTTGAAGTGGTGGGGAACAAGGGTTGATTGTGGAGATGGTAATGATCCCTTATAGCTGACTTAGCTGGTTTATTTAAAGGTTGCGAGGATCTGGTAGAAGTACTAGATGTTCGTCCACTCTTGTTTGATATTGGCGAAAAGTGCTGCCAATATAATTCACTTTGCAACGAATACAGTTGAACAAGTAGATATGGACGAGACAAGGGGTTGTGGTTTTTCCTTATGATTGAAATATGATTAAATGTTATTATTATTATTATTATCATTATTATTATTATTATTATTACTGTAAATGCAAATTGAAAGTTAATTTGGGGATAGAGAAGGATGAGTAGGTGGCAAAGTTCTGTATGTATTTTGTAGTTGATGTAGTCGTAAAAGGGGAACGAAAAATACTGTCTTTTTTAATGGTAGAAACTTTGAGGGAGGTGGTTGGTAAATACTGTAAAATTTTCTGAATAGAGATTGTAGTAAATGTTTGGGGAGAAAAGAGTTATTCATATTGAAATTTTGGATGAATTCAATTTCATTGTGGAAAGATAAGTAGAAGGAACAGAGTTGATAGGCACTGTAGATTAGGGTTTTGATGCTATTAATTTTATATACTGTAGTGAAGGAATGTGGCTCAGGTAATTAGTACCTAGGTCTATGTTTGTTAGCTTTCGATATAGGGAGTTGCTGAATTTATTATTTTGTTTTGTTATATCTAAAAAGTGGAGGGTGTTGCTGGATTCGTCTTCTTCGATAAACTTAATGTTTTGGTGTTGGGAAAAGACCTCCGGCGGTAAAGGGTTAACTTTACCCCCCGGAGGTCTTTTCCGAGACTGAATAAAATCGTCTGGCGTTTGTCAGAACAAAATCAGTAAAGTGACACTGTGCACCATGGGCGTAGCCAGGATTTTTTATTGTTGGGTGGCCAGGGTCATCAGATATAGGGTCGGAAAATAACATTTATTAAGTTCACTTAAATTTTATTTAAGTTTGATCGATGACATATGCACATAATACATACACTATATATATATATATATATATATATATATATATATATATATATATATATATATATATATAAGAAAAAGAAGAAGCATAAGAACTAAAACGAAGGAATTATGAAGGAAAAATAGAACAATTCATGGAGATAAGAATTGATTATTGACTGACTGAACACAAAATTAAAATAGGTTTTATGACTTTATTACTTTTCATGATTTTATGACCTTGTAGACACCTTGCATTAGTTATATTTATTTATAATTATAATTATTCTAATTATTTATATTTGTATTTATATACGAATAGTTATAATAAATTATATGGGGTTGGGGGGTGGGGACCATGGCCCCAGTGGTCCCCTCCTTTGCTACGCTGGTGCTGGGCATTAAAGGGTTAAGAAACGTTTGCTTTAAGAGCTGAAACTACTAATGTTCAAAGAGCAAAATCATGAACTTATAATGGGTAAGTAAATATTTTGTAACTCATCAAGAAATCCATTCATATGAGATCAGAAATAGATCAAAACATGTTATACCTCAATTTAGATTGTCTTCATCTCAAAAATTGCTCATTTTCATTGGATTGAAACTATGGAATGATTTAAATGCTGATATAAAAAATATTTTGAATATAAATTCGTTTAAAACCAAGTTAAAATATCGATTAATAATGGAATACTTATAAAAACCTAGGATTAAATGTACATTACCCTATTCCTTATTCATTTCTCGTGTGTAATCTAGGATTTTTATTCATCTCTCGCGTCTCATATTGATTTCTTTGTATAATATTGGTGTCATACCTTCAATAATGACTTTGTATTTATTTCTATAATAATAACTTAAGATTAATATATACTCTAATTAATAATTTTTATTCATGATTTATGTATTATTAATAGTAATAACTACCTGTTTTATTTTTAATTAAGAGTTATTTTTAATTAAGAGGAAGCCAGTAAAGCCTAAAGCTTAAGGGCGAAATTAAATAAAATAAATAGTCCAATTTCTCAATTGTAAAACGATTTATTTTATAAATAAAGGTTATTCAAGTAAAAATTATTCGATTAAAAA
Organism: Bathynomus jamesi; assembly: GCA_023014485.1. Lineage (NCBI taxonomy): Eukaryota > Metazoa > Arthropoda > Malacostraca > Isopoda > Cirolanidae > Bathynomus > Bathynomus jamesi. Next base: position 339,988 of record JAJOZX010002925.1, read on the forward strand.
TTTGAAAAAATAAAAGACATTACATGTAGGAGCTAATATAACTTCAATGACCACCGACGAAAATGTAGGAGGAATTTGGCGACTTAGGAATAATATATATATATATACAGTATATATATATATATACACATTTAACTGCAATGACCGCGCAGTATATTAACGTATAGAAACGACGTAAGTATAGAGGAGTGTTCTGCACACAAGGAAGAGAAATAACAAACAAATGAAAAATAAGGCACCCGCCCGGGAATCGAACCCAGGATCTTCCGATTGCCGGTCAGACGTGCTAACCACTACACTACGGAGCCACGATAATCAGAAGTTGTAATTCTCCTACATAGGGCAGAAACCAATGCCTTGAGAGGGCACCCTCGCAAATCGTGAATATGTACATTTAACTGCAATGACCGCGCAGTATATTAACGTATAGAAACGACGTAAGTATAGAGGAGTGTTCTGCACACAATGAAGAGAAATAACAAACAAATGAAAAATAAGGCACCCGCCCGGGAATCGAACCCAGGATCTTCCGATTGCCGGTCAGACGTGCTAACCACTACACTACGGAGCCACGATAATCAGAAGTTGTAATTCTCCTACATAGGGCAGAAACCAATGCCTTGAGAGGGCACCCTCGCAAATCGTGAATATGTACATTTAACTGCAATGACCGCGCAGTATATTAACGTATAGAAACGACGTAAGTATAGAGGAGTGTTCTGCACACAATGAAGAGAAATAACAAACAAATGAAAAATAAGGCACCCGCCCGGGAATCGAACCCAGGATCTTCCGATTGCCGGTCAGACGTGCTAACCACTACACTACGGAGCCACGATAATCAGAAGTTGTAATTCTCCTACATAGGGCAGAAACCAATGCCTTGAGAGGGCACCCTCGTAAATCGTGAATATGTACATTTAACTGCAATGACCGCGCAGTATATTAACGTATAGAAACGACGTAAGTATAGAGGAGTGTAGTGGTTAGCACATCTGACCGGCAATCGGAAGATCCTGGGTTCGATTCCCGGGCGGGTGCCTTATTTTTCATTTGTTTGTTATTTCTCTTCCTTGTGTGCAGAACACTCCTCTATACTTACGTCGTTTCTATACGTTAATATACTGCGCGGTCATTGCAGTTAAATGTACATATTCACGATTTGCGAGGGTGCCCTCTCAAGGCATTGGTTTCTGCCCTATGTAGGAGAATTACAACTTCTGATTATCGTGGCTCCGTAGTGTAGTGGTTAGCACGTCTGACCGGCAATCGGAAGATCCTGGGTTCGATTCCCGGGCGGGTGCCTTATTTTTCATTTGTTTGTTATTTCTCTTCATTGTGTGCAGAACACTCCTCTATACTTACGTCGTTTCTATACGTTAATATACTGCGCGGTCATTGCAGTTAAATGTACATATTCACGATTTGCGAGGGTGCCCTCTCAAGGCATTGGTTTCTGCCCTATGTAGGAGAATTACAACTTCTGATTATCGTGGCTCCGTAGTGTAGTGGTTAGCACGTCTGACCGGCAATCGGAAGATCCTGGGTTCGATTCCCGGGCGGGTGCCTTATTTTTCATTTGTTTGTTATTTCTCTTCCTTGTGTGCAGAACACTCCTCTATACTTACGTCGTTTCTATACGTTAATATACTGCGCGGTCATTGCAGTTAAATGTACATATTCACGATTTGCGAGGGTGCCCTCTCAAGGCATTGGTTTCTGCCCTATGTAGGAGAATTACAACTTCTGATTATCGTGGCTCCGTAGTGTAGTGGTTAGCACGTCTGACCGGCAATCGAAGATCCTGGGTTCGATTCCCGGGCGGGTGCCTTATTTTTCATTTGTTTGTTATTTCTCTTCCTTGTGTGCAGAACACTCCTCTATACTTACGTCGTTTCTATACGTTAATATACTGCGCGGTCATTGCAGTTAAATGTACATATTCACGATTTGCGAGGGTGCCCTCTCAAGGCATTGGTTTCTGCCCTATGTAGGAGAATTACAACTTCTGATTATCGTGGCTCCGTAGTGTAGTGGTTAGCACGTCTGACCGGCAATCGGAAGATCCTGGGTTCGATTCCCGGGCGGGTGCCTTATTTTTCATTTGTTTGTTATTTCTCTTCATTGTGTGCAGAACACTCCTCTATACTTACGTCGTTTCTATACGTTAATATACTGCGCGGTCATTGCAGTTAAATGTACATATTCACGATTTGCGAGGGTGCCCTCTCAAGGCATTGGTTTCTGCCCTATGTAGGAGAATTACAACTTCTGATTATCGTGGCTCCGTAGTGTAGTGGTTAGCACGTCTGACCGGCAATCGGAAGATCCTGGGTTCGATTCCCGGGCGGGTGCCTTATTTTTCATTTGTTTGTTATTTCTCTTCCTCGTGTGCAGAACACTCCTCTATACTTACGTCGTTTCTATACGTTAATATACTGTACTGCGCGGTCATTGCAGTTAAATGTACATATTCACGATTTGCGAGGGTGCCCTCTCAAGGCATTGGTTTCTGCCCTATGTAGGAGAATTACAACTTCTGATTATCGTGGCTCCGTAGTGTAGTGGTTAGCACGTCTGACCGGCAATCGGAAGATCCTGGGTTCGATTCCCGGGCGGGTGCCTTATTTTTCATTTGTTTGTTATTTCTCTTCCTCGTGTGCAGAACACTCCTCTATACTTACGTCGTTTCTATACGTTAATATACTGCGCGGTCATTGCAGTTAAATGTACATATTCACGATTTGCGAGGGTGCCCTCTCAAGGCATTGGTTTCTGCCCTATGTAGGAGAATTACAACTTCTGATTATCGTGGCTCCGTAGTGTAGTGGTTAGCACGTCTGACCGGCAATCGGAAGATCCTGGGTTCGATTCCCGGGCGGGTGCCTTATTTTTCATTTGTTTGTTATTTCTCTTCCTGTGTGCAGAACACTCCTCTATACTTACGTCGTTTCTATACGTTAATATACTGCGCGGTCATTGCAGTTAAATGTACATATTCACGATTTGCGAGGGTGCCCTCTCAAGGCATTGGTTTCTGCCCTATGTAGGAGAATTACAACTTCTGATTATCGTGGCTCCGTAGTGTAGTGGTTAGCACGTCTGACCGGCAATCGGAAGATCCTGGGTTCGATTCCCGGGCGGGTGCCTTATTTTTCATTTGTTTGTTATTTCTCTTCCTGTGTGCAGAACACTCCTCTATACTTACGTCGTTTCTATACGTTAATATACTGCGCGGTCATTGCAGTTAAATGTACATATTCACGATTTGCGAGGGTGCCCTCTCAAGGCATTGGTTTCTGCCCTATGTAGGAGAATTACAACTTCTGATTATCGTGGCTCCGTAGTGTAGTGGTTAGCACGTCTGACCGGCAATCGGAAGATCCTGGGTTCGATTCCCGGGCGGGTGCCTTATTTTTCATTTGTTTGTTATTTCTCTTCATGTGTGCAGAACACTCCTCTATACTTACGTCGTTTCTATACGTTAATATACTGCGCGGTCATTGCAGTTAAATGTACATATTCACGATTTGCGAGGGTGCCCTCTCAAGGCATTGGTTTCTGCCCTATGTAGGAGAATTACAACTTCTGATTATCGTGGCTCCGTAGTGTAGTGGTTAGCACGTCTGACCGGCAATCGGAAGATCCTGGGTTCGATTCCCGGGCGGGTGCCTTATTTTTCATTTGTTTGTTATTTCTCTTCCTTGTGTGCAGAACACTCCTCTATACTTACGTCGTTTCTATACGTTAATATACTGCGCGGTCATTGCAGTTAAATGTACATATTCACGATTTGCGAGGGTGCCCTCTCAAGGCATTGGTTTCTGCCCTATGTAGGAGAATTACAACTTCTGATTATCGTGGCTCCGTAGTGTAGTGGTTAGCACGTCTGACCGGCAATCGGAAGATCCTGGGTTCGATTCCCGGGCGGGTGCCTTATTTTTCATTTGTTTGTTATTTCTCTTCATTGTGTGCAGAACACTCCTCTATACTTACGTCGTTTCTATACGTTAATATACTGCGCGGTCATTGCAGTTAAATGTACATATTCACGATTTGCGAGGGTGCCCTCTCAAGGCATTGGTTTCTGCCCTATGTAGGAGAATTACAACTTCTGATTATCGTGGCTCCGTAGTGTAGTGGTTAGCACGTCTGACCGGCAATCGGAAGATCCTGGGTTCGATTCCCGGGCGGGTGCCTTATTTTTCATTTGTTTGTTATTTCTCTTCCTTGTGTGCAGAACACTCCTCTATACTTACGTCGTTTCTATACGTTAATATACTGCGCGGTCATTGCAGTTAAATGTACATATTCACGATTTGCGAGGGTGCCCTCTCAAGGCATTGGTTTCTGCCCTATGTAGGAGAATTACAACTTCTGATTATCGTGGCTCCGTAGTGTAGTGGTTAGCACGTCTGACCGGCAATCGGAAGATCCTGGGTTCGATTCCGGGCGGGTGCCTTATTTTTCATTTGTTTGTTATTTCTCTTCATTGTGTGCAGAACACTCCTCTATACTTACGTCGTTTCTATACGTTAATATACTGCGCGGTCATTGCAGTTAAATGTACATATTCACGATTTGCGAGGGTGCCCTCTCAAGGCATTGGTTTCTGCCCTATGTAGGAGAATTACAACTTCTGATTATCGTGGCTCCGTAGTGTAGTGGTTAGCACGTCTGACCGGCAATCGGAAGATCCTGGGTTCGATTCCCGGGCGGGTGCCTTATTTTTCATTTGTTTGTTATTTCTCTTCCTTGTGTGCAGAACACTCCTCTATACTTACGTCGTTTCTATACGTTAATATACTGCGCGGTCATTGCAGTTAAATGTACATATTCACGATTTGCGAGGGTGCCCTCTCAAGGCATTGGTTTCTGCCCTATGTAGGAGAATTACAACTTCTGATTATCGTGGCTCCGTAGTGTAGTGGTTAGCACGTCTGACCGGCAATCGGAAGATCCTGGGTTCGATTCCCCGGGCGGGTGCCTTATTTTTCATTTGTTTGTTATTTCTCTTCATTGTGTGCAGAACACTCCTCTATACTTACGTCGTTTCTATACGTTAATATACTGCGCGGTCATTGCAGTTAAATGTACATATTCACGATTTGCGAGGGTGCCCTCTCAAGGCATTGGTTTTCTGCCCTATGTAGGAGAATTACAACTTCTGATTATCGTGGCTCCGTAGTGTAGTGGTTAGCACGTCTGACCGGCAATCGGAAGATCCTGGGTTCGATTCCCGGGCGGGTGCCTTATTTTTCATTTGTTTGTTATTTCTCTTCCTTGTGTGCAGAACACTCCTCTATACTTACGTCGTTTCTATACGTTAATATACTGCGCGGTCATTGCAGTTAAATGTACATATTCACGATTGCGAGGGTGCCCTCTCAAGGCATTGGTTTCTGCCCTATGTAGGAGAATTACAATTCTGATTATCGTGGCTCCGTAGTGTGTGGTTAGCACGTCTGACCGGCAATCGGAAGATCCTGGGTTCGATTCCCGGGCGGGTGCTTTATTTTTCATTTGTTTGTTATTTCTCTTCCTTGTGTGCAGAACACTCCTCTATACTTACGTCGTTTCTATACGTTAATATACTGCGCGGTCATTGCAGTTAAATGTACATATTCACGATTTGCGAGGCTGCCCTCTCAAGGCATTGGTTTCTGCCCTATGTAGGAGAATTACAACTTCTGATTATCGTGGCTCCGTAGTGTAGTGGTTAGCACGTCTGACCGGCAATCGGAAGATCCTGGGTTCGATTCCCGGGCGGGTGCCTTATTTTTCATTTGTTTGTTATTTCTCTTCATTGTGTGCAGAACACTCCTCTATACTTACGTCGTTTCTATACGTTAATATACTGCGCGGTCATTGCAGTTAAATGTACATATTCACGATTTGCGAGGGTGCCCTCTCAAGGCATTGGTTTCTGCCCTATGTAGGAGAATTACAACTTCTGATTATCGTGGCTCCGTAGTGTGTGGTTAGCACGTCTGACCGGCAATCGGAAGATCCTGGGTTCGATTCCCGGGCGGGTGCCTTATTTTTCATTTGTTTGTTATTTCTCTTCCTTGTGTGCAGAACACTCCTCTATACTTACGTCGTTTCTATACGTTAATATACTGCGCGGTCATTGCAGTTAAATGTACATATTCACGATTTGCGAGGGTGCCCTCTCAAGGCATTGGTTTCTGCCCTATGTAGGAGAATTACAACTTCTGATTATCGTGGCTCCGTAGTGTAGTGGTTAGCACGTCTGACGGCAATCGGAAGATCCTGGGTTCGATTCCCGGGCGGGTGCCTTATTTTTCATTTGTTTGTTATTTCTCTTCATTGTGTGCAGAACACTCCTCTATACTTACGTCGTTTCTATACGTTAATATACTGCGCGGTCATTGCAGTTAAATGTACATATTCACGATTTGCGAGGGTGCCCTCTCAAGGCATTGGTTTCTGCCCTATGTAGGAGAATTACAACTTCTGATTATCGTGGCTCCGTAGTGTAGTGGTTAGCACGTCTGACCGGCAATCGGAAGATCCTGGGTTCGATTCCCGGGCGGGTGCCTTATTTTCATTTGTTTGTTATTTCTCTTCCTTGTGTGCAGAACACTCCTCTATACTTACGTCGTTTCTATACGTTAATATACTGCGCGGTCATTGCAGTTAAATGTACATATTCACGATTTGCGAGGGTGCCCTCTCAAGGCATTGGTTTCTGCCCTATGTAGGAGAATTACAACTTCTGATTATCGTGGCTCCGTAGTGTAGTGGTTAGCACGTCTGACCGGCAATCGGAAGATCCTGGGTTCGATTCCCTGGCGGGTGCCTTATTTTTCATTTGTTTGTTATTTCTCTTCATTGTGTGCAGAACATCCTCTATACTTACGTCGTTTCTATACGTTAATATACTGCGCGGTCATTGCAGTTAAATGTACATATTCACGATTTGCGAGGGTGCCCTCTCAAGGCATTGGTTTCTGCCCTATGTAGGAGAATTACAACTTCTGATTATCGTGGCTCCGTAGTGTAGTGGTTAGCACGTCTGACCGGCAATCGGAAGATCCTGGGTTCGATTCCCGGGCGGGTGCCTTATTTTTCATTTGTTTGTTATTTCTCTTCCTTGTGTGCAGAACACTCCTCTATACTTACGTCGTTTCTATACGTTAATATACTGCGCGTCATTGCAGTTAAATGTACATATTCACGATTTGCGAGGCTGCCCTCTCAAGGCATTGGTTTCTGCCCTATGTAGGAGAATTACAACTTCTGATTATCGTGGCTCCGTAGTGTAGTGGTTAGCACGTCTGACCGGCAATCGGAAGATCCTGGGTTCGATTCCCGGGCGGGTGCCTTATTTTTCATTTGTTTGTTATTTCTCTTCTTGTGTGCAGAACACTCCTCTATACTTACGTCGTTTCTATACATATATATATATATATATATAATTTATATATATATATATATTTAAAGCCTCTTTAATTCTTCTTGGCAATGATTTACAAATGTTGGTAATTTCTGGATCGCTCAACCAGCATTCACGAAAGCGTCTTAAAAGATTTTCCTTAGTAGATATGTCTTTGTTTTGGATTCGTCTCTTCAAAATTGACAAAAGGTTTTCGTTTAGATTCAGTTCTGGTGAATTTCCAGTTCAATCTAATACTTAAATGTCGTTTTCCTAAAAAATCCTTTTCACATTTTGCTGTATGAAATGGTGCCAAATCTCGTTAAAACAGCCATTTTCTGCGTCCAAACCAGTTGTCAGTAAGAGAACTTTTCTTTCAATACCAGTAAATATTTTTGGCTATTCATCATTTCATTCACAGGAAATAAATCTCCTGTTTCATGGATTCCAAAGGAGGACCAAACACAACCTTCCCAGAATGCTTCTTGGTGCAAGACAAGTGAATAACTGACTTCTTGGCACCCTTCATTTTCTTTACTTAAGGTGTTTGAACTCCGGAAGCCAGAAAATGAGACTCATCACTAAAACTTACCTGAGGAAACTGAACTCAAATTCTGACGTCTCACGGAAACGCAAAAACAACGCCCCAGATAATGAACATCAGGAAGGTTTCTTTAGACATTACATAGGTTTTCCCACAGTTATTAATGTGGTTTTAACTGGTTTCCTATTATTTTTCAATCTAAATATCGTATCACAATCTCATGATCTCATGGTTTTAAGTTCTTTTCACTAAAGTGTTTTATTTTTATCAGACGACAGATATCCATACAATGCCTATAACATCTGATAGTATGGGACATAAAATTATATTTTTACACCAAGAGGGTCATTCTCAGAGGGAAATGTCGCGGAAAACTGGCATTTCCAGGCATGGCATTCAAACAACAGTTCAGAGGCATAAGGATACAAGAGAGGTTAAAGAATGAAAACGAAGTGGGAGACCTAAGAAACTCAGCTTACTTGAAGATTACTTCTTTAAGAAATAGGAGGAAATCTAGCATTGAACTCACGCAAGATCTGGCAGAGACAACAGGAGTTCACACTGATTCCTCTACTGTAAGAAGGTCCCTCGTCAAAAGTGGCTTTCATGGGCGAGTTGCTGTCAAAAAACCTTTACTATGCAGGGTTAATAAAGGTAAGAGATTACAATTTGTCCAAAAACACCGGAAATGGAAAGCAATCAGTGGGAAAAAAGTACTTTGGAGTGACGAATCAAAATTTTAAATATTTGGTACAAAAAGAAGACAGTATGTAAGAAGACCTGGGAAAAGGTATAAGGATATGTGTTTACAACCTACTATGAAACATATCGGAGGCTCTGTTCAAGTTTTGGGGTGTATGTTTGCGACTGGAGTTGGTGATCTAGTACAAATCGAAGGTATCATGAATGCTAACAAGTCTAGGCAGATTCTAATCTATCATGGTATCCCATCAGGACGGAGGATAATTGAAGATAACTTCATTTTCTAGCACGACAACGACCCTAAGCACACTGCCAATGTCGTCAAACAGTATTTAGAAAGAAAAGCAGACTCAGGAATTTTACAGGTATTGGAGCGGCCTCCCCAAAGTCCAGACCTCAGTATCATAGAGGCTGTGTGGGATTATTTAGACCGGAAAAGATAGAAAAACAACCAAAATCAACATACGAACTATGGGGAACATTGCGCAATGCCTGGAAAAACATTCTTGTAGATTTTCTTCAGAAATTACAGGATAGTATTCCAAGAAGTTTGTTTAATAGCTGTTTTACATGAAAAAGGTGGGCACACTAGATATTGAAATTACATGCTTTATTGTAATGTATTGTCAATTCTTCTCTTAATCTTATGTTTATTTAGTAAAATATAATCATTATAATTCTTACCATTCACCAAAATGATCCATTGTGACAGGAAGAATGTCCATTTTATACAAGTATATATATATATGTGTGTGTGTGTGTGTGTGTGTGTGTAAATTACATGTTGTCCCATCCTTTCTGGCCGCATTATTATTATTATTTATTATTATTATATATAATATATATATATAATATATATATATATATATATATATATATATATAGCTGTTATGCCCAGTACTTGCTTGGGGTGGGCTGACTGTATTAAATTTTTAACATTTATTTCATTAATAATAATTTTAATACAGGGTTTCTTACTTTCTCCTGCACTGAAATGAACTTTAGTCATTTTCTTCAGCGCACAAATAAAATAATCAAATAAAAAATGAAAATTGCAAAATATAACTATTATAACAATCAATTTTCCAAACATAAAGGAGACATGAAAAACATTTGGACAACCATAATCAATCTTCTCGGAAAACAAAAAGAAAAATTCAATAATAGAGAAATTAAATGTTGATAATAAAGAAATTACTGATGATACTGCTATTGCAGACTCTTTAAATGCACATTTTACTTCAATAGCGGATAAGCTTCGCTCACAATTAATAAATAATGATCACTCACCTCTAGAATATATGCCAACCAGCCCACTAAATTCATATTCTTTTGTTCCTGCTACCTCTACTGAGGTCCAGAATATTATTGGTAAATTAAAAAATACAAAAAATAACATTCATAACATTCCTGTACCTATACTGAAACTTGTTAAAGATAAGATATCTGTAACTTTGGCTAAAATTATCAATCAAAGTATTTCCAAAGGAATATTCCCATCAATGCTAAAAACTGGTTGTATAACATCCCTTTTTAAAAGGGGTGATCCTACACTAGCAACAAATTACAGGCCGGTGTGTGTTCATTATCTATGTTCAGCAAAGTTTTTTAAAAAATTGTAAAAAGTAGAATGCAGCGATATTTAGAATCCTACAATTTATTATCTCCAAATCAATATGGCTTCCGTAATAATAAAACAACGGAAATTACTATTTTAAATCTTACGGAAAATGTAAATATAGCTAAGGAGAACAAAGAAATAATGATATCAATATTTATGGATTTGAGTAAGGCGTCAATTATAATCTTCATTACACTTTTTACTACTTTATTATTGCCGAAACAGGCTTAGTTAAACGGGGTAATGCGAGGGGGAATTTAATTATAATACTTAAGACGAGAGAGACTCAAAAGAATTTAAATTCACAATTACATTCTAACACGAAAAGAGACACCTTCGTAAACGCAAGGCGGGCCGATGACTAAAGGGCATTTCTGGGTATTTGTCTCTCGTCCTGCTTGTTTACAAGCGTTGTGTTGCCAATTCGTATTTTATAATTTTAATAAACAACCATCATTTATCGCAAATACATTTGTTAACATCATTATCTCCATTAATTTCTTATAACCAAAACATTCTAATTAAATATAATTACAATATAAACAACCATAATTTATCGTAATTTCATTTATTTAATATTATTATCTTCTTTTAATTTCTTATAACCAAAACATTCTAATTTTTAATTAGACATTACTAAAGCGTTAAGATTTTCGTTGCTTGATACAATGGGTTCGGATGTGAAGCTCATGATTTTCATTGCTGCGTTCTTTTCTATAGTTTTATTGACCAAATAATTGAACCCCCAATTACTGAGGGTTCAATTATTCGGTCAATTGAAGCTATAGAAAAGAACGTAGCAATAAAAACCTTAAGCTTCACATTCGAACCCACTGTATCAAGATTTGGGAAGCTTAAGATTTTCTTGGCTGTGTTCTTTTATGTAGTTTTATTAACTGAAAACTATTGACTCCCAACCAACCAGTGGTGGGCACGCGCAACAATTTTTGTAGCGCCGCAACCGCAACCGCAACTCTGCTGAAATAGTTGCGCCGCACGCGCAAGCGCAACCCTTTTCAAAAAGTTGCGCCGCAAGCGCAAGCGCAACCAAAAATGTTGCGCCGCAAGTTGCGCCGCAACTTTTTGCGGCGCAACTGCCCACCTTTGCAACCAACCAACCAACTAATTCACTCTAGCACAACAACGAACACAACACAACATCACTAGTGCGCTGAACCTCTGGTCCACTCCGGAGAGGGCGATCGGTTACCTGCGTGCCGCCGGCTTGCTCGATCAGGGTGGGCTGATCGGCTAAAGAACAACAACAACAACAACTAATTCAGTTCTTTTCAGAGACCTAAAAGTTAACAAACGGACAGACAGAATCACACACAACTTGCTTTTATATACAGTAGTAGAATACATATACTATGTATATCTATTATATATTTTCGCCTGTCTGTTTGTTTGTATGTTTGTTTGTCTGTCTGTCCTTTATGCAAGCGCAAACCGTTTGACCTAGAGCTACCAAATTTGGCACGGGAACAACACAGGTCCCCAGGTTGTGCACCTGGGTGTTATAATTAAAATTACTGGGCCCGAAGGCCCCAGCACCACGAATAAACTACAGAAAAGAACGCAGCCGTGAAAATTTTGAGCTTCACATTGTGTCAAGATTTCTGAATCTTAAGATTTTCATGACTAATTATTTGATCAATGCCATAACTCCAAAATGGAAGCAGTTACAAATGAAACTTCACACACATATTGATTAGGTCCCCAGGTTGTACACCTCCGCGATTAAACTACAGAAAAGAACGCAGCCGTGAAAATTTTGAACTTCACATTGTGTCAAGATTTCTGAATCTTAAGATTTTCATGACTAATTATTTGGACACACAGTATATGCCCAGTTAGGTTAATTGAATGCCCGGTTAGGTTAATTGAATGCCCAGTTAGGTCAACTGAATGCCCGGGTAGGTTAATTGAATGCCATGGTAGGTTAATTGAATGCCCGGTTAGGTCAACTGAATGCCCGGGTAGGTTAATTGAATGCCCGCCATTACTCCCATTACCCCCACCCCTCTCCCCCATTACCTCCACCCCCTAGGGATCTAATGTGAAATTTATCCCGGGCAACGCCGGGTACCTCAGCTAGTATATATATATATATATATATATATCGTAAAGAACGACGCTTGTATAGGAGATATTCCGCGCAAGACGAGAGAGAGAGAACGAAACAAATGAAAAATGAGGTAACCACCCGGGAATCGAACCCGGGATCTTCCGATTGCCGGTCAGATGCGATACCATTACACCATGGGCCTCACTCTTCCAAATGCCGTAATTCTTCTACATACTCGCAGAAACCAATGCCCCAAGGGGCACATCCCGCATGCCGTAACATTATATACATTCACTGCAAAGAACACGCAGTATAAACAACGTAAAGAACGACGCTTGTATAGGAGATATTCCGCGCAAGACGAGAGAGAGAGAGAGAACGAAACAAATGAAAAAAATGAGGTAACCACCCGGGAATCGAACCCGGGATCTTCCGATTGCCGGTCAGATGCGATACCATTACACCATGGGCCTCACTCTTCCAAATGCCGTAATTCTTCTACATACTCGCAGAAACCAATGCCCCAAGGGGGCACCTCCCGCATGCCGTAACATTATATACATTCAACAGCAAAGAACACGCAGTATAAACAACGTAAAGAACGACGCTTGTATAGGAGATATTCCGCGCAAGACGAGAGAGAGAGAACGAAACAAATGAAAAAATGAGGTAACCACCCGGAATCGAACCCGGGATCTTCCGATTGCCGGTCAGATGCGATACCATTACACTATGGGCCTCACTCTTCCAAATGCCGTAATTCTTCTACATACTCGCAGAAACCAATGCCCCAAGGTGGTTACCTCATTTTTTCATTTGTTTCGTTCTCTCTCTCTCGTCTTGCGCGGAATATCTCCTATACAAGCGTCGTTCTTTACGTTGTTTATACTGCGTGTTCTTTGCTGTTGAATGTTATAATGTTACGGCATGCGGGAGGTGCCCCCTTGGGGCATTGGTTTCTGCGAGTATGTAGAAGAATTACGGCATTTGGAAGAGTGAGGCCCATGGTGTAATGGTATCGCATCTGACCGGCAATCGGAAGATCCCGGGTTCGATTCCCGGGTGGTTACCTCATTTTTTCATTTGTTTCGTTCTCTCTCTCTCGTCTTGCGCGGAATATCTCCTATACAAGCGTCGTTCTTTACGTTGTTTATACTGCGTGTTCTTTGCAGTTGAATGTATATAATGTTACGGCATGCGGGAGGTGCCCCCTTGGGCATTGGTTTCTGCGAGTATGTAGAAGAATTACGGCATTTGGAAGAGTGAGGCCCATGGTGTAATGGTATCGCATCTGACCGGCAATCGGAAGATCCCGGGTTCGATTCCCGGGTGGTTACCTTATTTTTTCATTTGTTTCGTTCTCTCTCTCTCGTCTTGCGGGGAATATCTCCTATACAAGCGTCGTTCTTTACGTTGTTTATACTGCGTGTTCTTTGCTGTTGAATATATATATATATATATATATATATATATATATATATGCGATCATGGTATAATAGCACATAAAATGAAACATATGGGAATAACAGGCAAAGTGAGAAAATGGATCTACAACTTCCTCAGAAATAGAGTACAGGTGGTCAAAGTTCAAGGTGTATCATCATCAGAATCAGAAGTACGCAGCTCAGTACCACAAGGTACAGTGTTGGCTCCAATCCTGTTCATTATCATGCTAACAGATATAGACAGTGGAGTAAACAGCAACAGTATAGTAACATCATTTGCAGACGATACAAAGATCAGCAGAAAAATCAGTGGTACAAACGAAGTAGAGGCCTTGCAGAGAGACACAAACAAAATATACAAATGGTCAGAAGACAACAATATGACATTTAACACCGAGAAATTTCAGCTCTTGAGATATGGTAGAAATGAGGAACTTAAAAAGACTGCATATTATGCTCCAGATAGACAAGAAACTCAGAGAAACACGAAAGCGGTCGACTTGGGGGTAATAATGACCAATGATGCCAAATTCGAGACACAAAATCAGATAGCAATAAACAAAGCAAAAAGAGTCGCGGGACAGGTACTAAGAACGTTTAAAAGGAGGGACAAGACAGTAATGATTTCCCTGCTGTGAACGTTGATCATACCAAAACTTGAATACTGCTCACTTTTGACGTCCCCATATAAAAAGGAAGAAATTAATAAACTAGAAGAAACGTAGAGACATTTCACAGCCAAGATTGATGGCTGTAAAGAACTCAACTACTGGGAAGGACAATGTAAACTAAGCCTGTACTCCCTGGAAAGAAGAAAAGAGATATACCATAATCTGCATATGGAAAATTATCGAAAAACTGGTACCAAACCTCAAACTAAACCTAATTACCATCCAGACAACGCTGGAAAATATGAAAGGCAGAATGTGTAGTGTTCCTAAACTAAAGGCCCGACAAGGGACCTCCTCAACTCTGAAGAAAAATAGCTTGGTTATCAGGGGGGGGCCAAGAATTTTCAACCAGCTTCCAAAGGACCTCAGAAACATTACAGGGGTCAAAGTTGAAGTCTTCAAGAGAAGACTAGATGCCTGGCTCAGGACGGTGCCAGATGAGCCGGGTGTATCTGTCTATGTACGGTGGAGAGCGCAAGAGAGCAACTCGCTCCTCCACCAAGCCAGGACTAGAGGTGGGGCCACCAGCTTGACCTTCGTGTGAAGAAAGACCGACGCACGGAACCCTAACAAGGTTAACAAGGTGTATATATATATATATATTATATATATAACTAAAAATTGTTGACATGATGATTCTGTCGTATGAACATTGAAGATAAAGACCAATAAGCTTCCATTGTTCCATTACATAGTTGTCATTTAGCGAGTAAATTGTTTTTTATAGTTTTGTAGCGTATAAACCCATTTATGGTAAATTGAATACAAAGGAATACAAAGAACGCCAAACAGCTGGTCCCTGCGAGGCTGTGTAAGGGGTCATTCAAAACCCACGTGGTCCTTTTTCGGGTGGTTCCCCCCCCCCCCCCCCCCCCCCCCCCCCGGTTGTGATAATTTGTGGGCAATGACTTAAAACCCCTCTCCAAAACCACGTGGTTCTGATGTCACCACCCCCACCCCTTCTTAATCTTATGTAAATTAAAATGCAAATTAAAATAAAACAATTAAAAATAATTAAATTAAAAGTATGGCGAATTTATTTTCACGAACGTTAAAGATTCGAATCTTGTAGAATTTTTCGAAATAAAGGTACAGCGAATTTGTGTTTAGAAAGATTTGTCTTCTGGAATTTTCTGGAGTTTACGAAATATATACTCTATATAAGTTATTATATATTATATAATATGATAAACAATATTATAAACAGGATATTTTAATGCTTAGTACTGGCCACGTGGTTAAACGTCAAGACCCCCTCCCCTCCCCCATGTGGCCCTTGGTGGTCAAATAAGGAACCCCTCCCCAGCCCCTTTAAGGACCACGTGGTTTTAGAATGGCCCCTTAAGAAGGAAAGTTAAAAGGTGTAAATAAATTTAAAGACTAGTAAAATTTTTGATATTAATCAAATGAAACGGGCGCTTGCCAATCACTAAATTTAGGGGTGGCGAAGGTCACTCGTTTGTATACTGCACATTGTACAATTTTTATATATTATTTCTTATTCGTTACTTATTTTAATTTAATTTTATTTTTTTTTATCTTATGTACGCAGCATGGATGGTTTTATTTCTTTTCGGATTGACACAATCAAACCAAAGTGAGAGAAGAAAAACATTTCGTAAAATAGAAACGGAAAGTGTGATCAAAGTTCCTGGAATACCTTTGTCTCTCCTGCAAGGGAGACACATATTAAGAAATTCAAATTTGATAAACATTTGGGAGCAACGACTGAAGTCTCAAGATGACGGACATTCTCTCGCGAGCAGCCTTCTCTTAAGTAAGTAGAAATTAATTCTCTATTTTTATACTTTTATTTAAAGGTAAACGCATAATATTACTGATCTTTATAGTTATTTTCTTAGCTGAGTAAATGGAAATTTATCTATATACTCGTATATATATATACACAGTGTGTGTGTGTGTGTGTATGTGTGTATTCGTGTATATATATATATATATATGTGTGGATTAAAATTTGTTATAGCACTACACTCTACACTGTTTAATAAAGCACGTAAGAAAATGATTGTGTGTGGTCAGTTCCTATTCTGTCCCTAATAAAAGTTTATATACTACGTAAGAATCACTTTGGGTTAATATATTTGTTAAAAAACGACGTTATAAGCTAAATTATAATGATTCTCTTATTAATGGTTGAATAAAATTTAAGAAAATAGATTGTAGCGAAGTATATTTTGCATCCTGAAAACTGTTTTGATCAATGCGGACCCGTGACAAAAAATATTTAAGTTTAAATAATAACGCATAAAAAGCAAACCTGTATTTTATGGAGGAGTTAGCGTAGGCGTATGTAGTAGTGGGCGTACAGTTGTGGTGACTTCCCCGCCCGCCGAAGGGTGCAGCTAGCTTCGCATCTTCCGCGATGCAAGAAGGGAAAGATTGGGTTGGGAATCCATCCTTCCTTCTTTCTTCCCATGAACGACAACGATGGCCTCGGACGTCGGCGCCGCGCCTGTCCGGGTCCCCCCACGTAACTGCAAGCAGGCACGTGTGGGTGTATGGAATGTAAGGCGCATAAATGATGAGCGGATGAGAGGACAAAATTTGACAAAACCTGGAAGCGCTACACTCAAGGAGGATGAAGGGTCGCTTAAATGTAAAATTTAGCTATGTAGGGGAATGGGGTCGCTGGTCCACCAGGATGCGTATCTGAAGGGATATGTGCGCTTTAGTCTGTACTTTCTCTTTTTTTCACTACCTTCCATCTTTCGCATCCAAGGTATATCTGCCTTCTCATCCTACTCCAGTGGGAAACGAGATTTTGTTAGTGAATAAATGAATGAATGCATATATTGTACGAGTATATACACGACGTTTCTTAACTGTAAATCTGGTGGTACATAATATATATGTATATTTAGTAGTGTAAGCATTTAACATCAGTTACAATAATGCAAATGAGATTGGCATTCTTAATGTATAAACTAATTATATCATTCAAACAAACAGTATGATTTCTTCATGATAAAAAATGCTGATATAATAAAGCCAACCTTATATTATTACAAAAGTAGAATTAATATATTAAATATTTATAGGAAACCTTAATCATGAAGTAAGAAAAATTAATCCATAGATTTTTGAGAGGCTGAAAAACATTCTTTAAAAATAATTGTAAACGCGCAAGCTTATACAGACTTCAAGTTTTATTAACATTTCATAATTCGATATACCCAGTGCAGTACTATTCTTGCGCATGCCCCTTTCCATAGAAACAAGTGAAGTGCGTTCATCTCTTATTTATCCTTTATTTCTCTACTCCCATCGATACATGATAAAGGAGTAATGGAATAATACTTATATTGTGGATGTTATATGTATTGTTTTACATGATTCGCGTAAAAATATGCTTAGCCTTTAAAGTAAGTAAATATACTGTATGTTTGTATCATTATCTTCAAATAAATTTAGATGAATTAAACATAGTCATCACCCTCCTACTGCCTTATATAAAAGGCGAATTTAATATAAAATATCAGCTAAAGCCCCCTTCACAGTCATTCACTAATATAATGTACACAGAACAAAGTAAATTTAACTCACAAATGCAGTACAAATGCAATAGATAACAAAAGATAAAGGACAAAAAGGTAATTTTGTTTTAAAGAACACAATTATAATCTCAATTATACCATCATTAGAACACAATTTATTCTTGACCCACAGCCGTTGTCGTGGGGTCAAAGAGGACCCCGATAAGTTTAATTTTACGATGTATGATCGAGGAATAATGATAGCGGTTGAAGGATAAAAAAAAAGGGGAGATTCTAAGGAAAACGAACTTCTATTATTTCCGGTTTTTGGAAACAAGTTCATGAAGAAAAGTTTGTAGGCAACCATTTTGTAACCATAGTTTTGCTTCCCCCCAACAAGTTGTTCATTTTACGAAGGTCAAGCTTCTTGCCCTCCGTAGACCTACAGCTTCAAGTGGAATCCGAACCACGACCCCACCACGGGTGGTCAGAAATTACAAAGTCCTCAGTCGGACTCGATCTCACGACCTCTCGATCAGCAGCCTAGCATCTTAACCACTATCGTAAAATTAAACTTATCGGAGTCTTCTCTAATGATTTAATATTGTGCGCCTCAGCAATGTGTACCCCATTTATCTATCAACCCATATTTTTGTAGCGAAAGATGAACAGATGAGTGAGCTGAGCGCCGACTGCCCTCAATGGGAATCAAACCCGGGGCTAGTGGACTCGTAGTCAGCGATGAAAACCACTGCATTGCCGAGGCGCATAATAATAAATCATTATCATACTATAATTCACAGCATGTCCGTCTGTCTGTCCGTCCGTATGTCTGTCTGTCTGTCTGTCTGTCTGTCTGTCTCCTTTTCGGGTCCAAACGACTGGACTGATTTTCATGAAACTTGGTAACAACACCCTCCGGGATCCTTGAAGTGTTTTTAGCAACTTTATTCAGATAGGGTGTCCAGAAAAAATTTATCCCTGAAAAATTTATATGCTAAGACATAAAGCACTTAAATTTGAAGATTTTGTCCCATTAGTCTTGGGATGTGAAACTCAAAATTTTGATGGTTGCTTTCTTTCGTGAATTTGTTGATCTGCTGGCTTTTCTGGTTATCATTATAATAAAAATATATAATTTTATAGAAATGTGGACTAGCTATAAAAGTTTTTAGCTACGCATCGGAAGCTATGATAGGTAAAAAAAAAAAAATGTGACGCGTTGTATTTGAAATTTAACCGCTTCGTGAGCTTCAAGTAAACTCTGTGAAGCTGCATTTAAAAATTAAGTGATTCGTGAGCTAATCATAACTGTTAAGCTCAACTCTCTTAAAATTTCCTTGAAATAATTTTCATTAAGTTTTATTACTTGACTATTGTGAAAAAAAAATAAAAAATTGGGAATGTTTTGAAAACTTAATTTTTACATTCACGTCGCATTCTTCTTTGTCAAGAATAAAGCATATGTTTCCTGAACAATATTCTGGACTATGATACCAACACATTAAAACCTTGACTATATAGTAAATATGTATTGCCCGAAGGGTAATAACAGCCTTCCGCAGGTGCCAGCCAATTACAATCCACAGTTACACAATCTGGCCTCTCTCACTAATGTCATCTTAGGAGGAGACTTCAACGCCAAAGACATTAGTTGATACCTGCACAACCAAAGCAACACCAGAGGCGCCAACATAGCCACACAACTAAACAGCCTCTTCATTCTTAACAATATAGAAGAACATACACACATACCACATCAAGCAGGATACTCAAACTCCTCCCCAGACATAACGTTCTGTTCTCCCTCACTAGCAACACACACACTGGAGAACAGAAAAACAACTGTCATCAGACCACCTACCCATCATCATTACAACACGTTCTACACTCTGCCCCAACAGCCTTAGGCACACTTACAGAAATTACAAGAAAGTTGATTGGGAACAGTTCAAAATACAGACTGAAGAACAATTCACCACATTAAACAGCACACCCATCATAAACATCAATACAACACTCAAGACATTTAATCGATCATCAATAATGCAAACAAATACATACCCAAGGGCAACACTAGGAAATACAACCCAAATTACACTAGAGAAATAGCCCACCTCATAAGGCAACGTAACAACCTCAAACATAACACACAAACACAAACACCACACACAGAAGCCATAAAACAGCAGATACAACAGCTCAACATAGAAATAAACAACAAACTTAAAGAAAAACAAACAGAAACATTTGAGGAATTCATAGCAACACTAAACCACTCCACAGATACATCCAGGCTATACAAGACTATAAACAGCATTACCCAATCTAACAGCGGCATTCACACCTCACACGCGGCTATCTGTCGCAGCCAAAATAATATCCCAACATACACATAACAAGCTAACATTCTAGTTAATCCCTACGCAAAGATAAGTCACTTAAAGAGAGACAACAACCAGAAACACGCAGACAGACAAACAGCCAGACACAAGAAACTCTACAGACTCGACACGACCATTACACCCATCAATACAGACCAAACCAAGATCATCAAAAACATTAAGAATTCGAAGGCTACTGGACCAGACAACATATCTAACATACACCTTAAACACTTGGGCCCACAGGGAATACTAGCTCTCACAAATATCAGCACATATTCATACCAACACTGTATTATTCCTAACATATGGAAACAAGGTAAAATTATTACACTACTCAAACCAAACAAAAATTCAACAGAACCAGCTTCCTATAGACCCTTTACTATGCACACCTTCCAAAGTAACAGAAAGACTAATCTTACAAATCACCAACCCACAAATACCACGATCGCCTACTCAACATGGATTCAGACCTCACCACTCAACCACGACATTACTCACTAACCTCACGCAGCACATCATGGATGGCATCAACTCCAGACGACCAGCTCAGCGTACATTTTTAGCAACAATAAATGCTATCCCACGCTTCCCTCTCATAAACAAAATATTCAACACAAACATGCACAATAACACCAAAAGGTAGCTGAGCAACTATCTTTCAGGAAGAAACTCACGTCACATTTAATGGCAAGTCATCCAAAAACAAGCTTTTTCCGAACGGGGTCCCTCAAGGCTCTGTTCTCTCACCAACAATCTTCAACTTATACATGCATGACATTCCAACACCCATAGAAAACAAACTTACCTTATCATCATATGCAGATGACATCACTCTAACATCCACCCACAACAACATCGACACCGCTACAAATAACCTACAAACATACATAAACAGTATACAAGACTGGCTCACACACAATAGACTCAAAGTAGCTCTCACAAAATCAACCATCACCTTGTTAACAAGCAACACAAAAGAACACCAGATAACTCCACAGCTTACACTAAACAACACCAACATTCCACACACTCAGAGGACCAAAATACTCGGGGTCACATACAACACATCATTATCTTTTGCAAACCACATTCAGGACATTAAAAACAAATGTACGTCAAGACTTAACACGCTTAGGGTACTAACAGGCACAAACTTTGGACACCAGCAGGAAACAACATCACTCATATACAAACAATATATTCGCTCAGTTATTGACTATGCTAGCCCATGCTGGGCACCCATTATTTCAAACACACACATAAACACCTTACAGATAATACAAAACAACGCACTTCGTATCATTACAGGACGTACTCAAACAACACAAATAGAACACCTGCACACAGAAACAAAAATACTGAAAGTTAGGGAACATTTAGACATGAGGGGAACACAATTCATGGCAGTAGCGACAACTAACCCACAACACCCTTGCCACTACATGTACAATCATGCACCAACACCTCGCACCATTAAGGTAACACCAGAGAGACATTATAACCAAATACTCCGTTCCATACCACGCCCCACAGACATCATACAGTACAGAAAACACATACACACCCACCTAACCCACAAAGCACTGACACGACTCGGTCCGAATGCGGTCCTAGGTGCGAAGCCGCCACCCATTGACAGGTCAGAGACCAGCCTGTGCAGATTGGATCGAATTAACTTAGCACGATTCCGATGTGGACATCACCCCAACTTACAGACATATAAACACAAACTAAACAACTCCACAGACGACACCTGCCACCTGTGCCAGGACACACCACAAACAATTGAACACATTATGACAGACTGTACCGCTCTAGCACAACAACGAACACAACACAACATCATTAGTGCGTTGAACCTCTGGTCCACTCCGGAGAGGGCGATCGGTTACCTGCGTGCCGCCGGCTTGCTCGATCAGGATGTGCTGATCGGCTAACCAACAACAACAAGTAGCGAAAATATTCCGCCTATAGGGCGGGTTTAATAAATTATTAGAAATTCTGCCATAACATAGCATATTAACTAAAAAATAAGTCATAAATTCATAACTACATTTTTACCGAAAATATTAATACATCATATGAACTTTTAAAAACTATTTTGAAAAGTATTACAGATATTCTAATTGCCATTATTAAAGAATCAAAAGTAAACATTTTCCTTACTTTTGGAAAGATGCTCAGGAAGAAAATAACTACGATACACTAACAACATATTACCATAATTTTTCCTCCAATCTAAAACTATAAGAAGATGCTAAATTACACACACACACACACACACACACACACACACACACACACACACACAAAATGCATGAACTCCCATCAAAAATCAATATATTATATACACCTGTAAGCTAATATCCTTGAACATGATAGGGAAATCTCCAAAGAATTGGAAATATCCATCAAATTTTAAGTCTTAAAGATTTACTTTTAAACGTAATGAATTTTATTATATTATTCTTTATTTCAGGGCCGAAAACTATTTTAGCTGTTACACCATCTAGAATGGTCAATTTGGTCCCTCAAGATGCGCCACATCCTCTATACTCTCCACGCTTCTCACAATTGACTGATCAATTCATTTTAGACTACCTTTCAAAGGATACAATCAACTTTAATGATCCTGCTTTGCTAACGACAGACGGTGTAACTTTAAAAACTATGAGCGGTAAAGATCTAGTTTTTAGGAAAAATGTAAGAAGCGGTAAGTACATCAATTTTTCATTAAACATTGCATGTTTTTAAATAATATATACAAAAAAAGGTTTGAAACAAATAACTTTACTTCATTTACAACGATATGATGCAAGTACTAACTACAAGTATATACATTATAATTTTACAGGGAAATTTACTGTAAATGGAATAGATGTTGAACAACACCACGTCCTCCAAGATCACACCAATGTTATCATTATCAGCGATTTTCTTTTTGATCACTACGACGAAATTCAAAATGCTTACAATGCTTTAGCACGAACCGAGCAGAACCTTGATGAACGTATAGCACAAAGTATCGAAATCCCTCAACACATTCTTACAGTTCCAAGAGTTCCGGCAATTTTGAAAAATGCTGAATCGAAAGAAGACTTCTCCCGTTTACTTTATTTGTGGGAAAATCGTATCTCCCAACTAGACAAAACTGCACCTCATCTTTCCAGAGACGACTCTACTTTACGTAAGTTTCGAATACCTTTTGTCATATAGATTTCAAGAATGTTGTCCATGTCATATCATAATATCAATCACGTCCTTTAAAAACTACAGTAGTATCGTTTTAAGAACATATGTTCAGACAATTGCACCCACTTATAAATTCGAAATAAACAGTTCATGCGAATAGGCTAGGAAAGACGGTACTTCAATACTTGGAAATAGTGCAGTTGAAAATTAAACATTCGTGAAATTCGAAAAGACGTTATTATTAGGAAACATTTTCACTGATTAGTGACACTCGCTACCACTTCCATTATTTGACAGGAATAAACTCAGGGAAAAATATGAAATATGTACAGTTGCGCTCATTATTCTTAGGACACTCTTGAGAACAGATAGCGACACCTGGCATATATTTGTTGTGTGTACTACAAACGGTTGTAACATTTTAAGAATGAGCTGGGTGAGTGAGCGCTGATCGGTTGGTTGACTCATTGCCAAATGTCTCTACTTACTTTGTCTTACTTTGTGTGAGTTCGAACGACGGTTCAGGATCGACCTGCAGTCGACCCCTCTGCAGCATCCCGCCTTATTTGCGGGATTTGGTGAAAGAGGGAATTGTTGTCTGATCTCCTGCCCTCGTAGCCAGCCACGCATGGCTGGTCAGGGACTTTGCACAGGAATCTGTCCAGCTGGTTCTTGAAGTTATTCAAGTTGGTGTACTGGAGATCCCTCACTTCTTTTGGTAGGGCATTGAAAAGCTTTGGGCCCCGTATTCTGAGGGTATTTTCCATCCTCGTTTTCATGGCCCCTTGTCCCACAGCAGCTGGGACTGTACAAAATCTACCTATTCTCTCATTCAAGTTTGTTTCTATTTCATCTCTAAGATTAGGGACAAAGCTCTCAAGTATTTTCCATATGTACACTATATTATTGTATACCGCTCTCGCCTTCTTTCAAGAGAGGGTAGAGTTTCAGGGATTATAGTCGAGACCAGTAGTTTTTACCTTCCGTTTCTTTTATCTTAGACCTAAAAGTCCTTTGTATAGCTTCAATGTTTTCTGTATGGGATTGTGAGTACTGAGCAATACTCAATTATTGGTAGGACTAGACTCTTCCATAATTTGAACATGATGTTTGCTTTTCTGCTGCAGAAGCTACTCCAGATGATTCCCATTATTTTTCTAGCCGTTGTAATTTTGATGTTCTCGTGCTCTCTGAATTCTGTATCCGACGACATTATTACTCCAAGATCTCTGACTTGTGGATTTGGTGTTATCTGTTTGTCTTGCAGAGTTTTGTACCTTTTATTCTGCAGCTCCTTGTTATTACCATACCTTAGAAGTTGGAATTTTTCTTCGTTGAACTTCATAGTGTTGTCTCCTGGCCACTGGAATACTGTTTTAATGTCGTTTTGTAATTTTCCTGCGTTACCTTCGTTCACTATTTCCTTCCTTTAGAACATAATTATTTCCATTCACGTAGCGCCGTTCGATCTTAGCTGGCCTCAGTCCTTCAAGCAACAGTTGACCAATACAAGAAGTGAATCACTACTTGAGGCGACCTACAATTTCATCCCGCTGGAAGCAAGCATCACTCTATCGGCGTCATCTTACTGATCCTAGCTTCACTCATCCTTCACCACAATTCGATCGGCACCCTTTCAACAAGTCTATCAACGGGCCCTCAGCACATCCTCCTGCCGGTTGGTCTGTACGTCCTCAGATCATCTCCGTCGAAACGCAGTACGGCCAACCTTCGCGTACAATCTTCAGAATTATTTACGTCGAAATCGCAGGTCGGTAAGTCTCTTGTAGGCCCTCACTCGGCCTACAGTGTTTTGTTACGTCGTGCTAGCCTATTCAGGAATCAAAGCTGAAAACTCCACAAACTCTGCCTAATCGAGTATGCCCAAAAGTGTACCCAAACAACCGGCAAACTAACTTTCTTATCACGACCACAGTAGGCCTATTCAATTATTTTACCATATTCAATTATCTTACCATATTTGTATCTGCTTGTTTAATTGCTCATTTATGTATTTTATTTTTACTTGTCTTGTCCGATTACTGTACCAACACCATATTTTCATTACCTCAGTTATTGTTGGCTTAATTACTTATTATTGTGTGTTCACTGCCGCATAACTCATTAACCTACCTAAATTAATATTTCTTGTCATTATTGTATTCACGTAACGCTTATATAGACCATCTCTCATTGCTAATAAAATAATCAGTCATTACGTATACAAAATTGTCAATCACTGTAAACAAATAATTTATTTATTTTTCTAATTAAACACAAAACAACAAAGTAATTTCTCTCTCCTTTAAATATTGTTTGTTTGGGCTGTGCCTTGAACTGGTGACCCTAATTATTCGTTTCAATTTAATTCATAAATTATAGTAAGCTTACTTTCAAGGCCACATCAAATTGATGATCCGTAGGCCATTAGATAATCATGTTGCTTCTCCACCACATCGACTGCTGGAGTGCTGGACAAGATATAAAATTTGTTGTGTTCATGTATAAGATATCTCTCAAATACAATGGTAATTATGAATGTGTAACACCTTTGCAAAATTGTCAAATATTATCGTTTAAATGGCTCTATGTTTACTGATATGAATCACTGTAACAGTTTTATTTTCTGTAATTCTCTCCTTTGAGTTCAGAGACCGCCAAGAGTCACAGCTGCAGCGGTTCAACACTTAAGTTGTAACATGGAACTTATTAATACAAAACAATTACATGCATTTATGATGCTTCCTCAATACAAGACATTCTTCGTTTCTAAATAATATTTCTCTCAGTGACTCTTTATTACTATATCAGTGTTGCTGATCTAGAAATAGATTTGCTCCGGATATAACAATGCCATACCAGTAGTATCCATTCAGCTGTCGTCCATTTGCCAGTTGGAGGATATTCTAAGCAGTGACGTATGAAACCTACAGATACCCATCAATCTGGTAATGTTATAATGTTATTAAAATTGAATATGTATTAAAACATTTTTTTTTTCATAAACCGTCTATATATATATATATATATTATATATATATATATATATATATATATATATATATATATATATATATATATATATATAATATATATATATATATATCAGGTTTTTACTCTGCCTTTGTTCTAACACAAAATAATATCTGAATCTATGTTCAATATTAAATGTAAATAAATAAATAAAACACTTTGGAATTTGCTCAGGGCGCAATAATACCTACCAACGGCTGTTTTTATACATTGAAACTTCAGTTCAGGATGACAGGCTTGCCAATACCATGAACACTGTTATCACGTCCGAAGGTTTTTTTTTAGTTTTTTTACAAGACAATTTTTTATTCACTTCATTATTAATATATATCCCCTTCTCGAATTTATATTGGATCAAATGTAGAATTCGGACCCCAGCCTTCAAGGGCGTACAGTTAACCTAACGATTGGTTAGGTTAGGTCGTGATATTTTCGTTAGTTAGCCTTATAAAGCTAACTAAAGAAGGCTGGGGTCCGAATTCTACATTTGATCCTTTATATTTAATTAATCATTTATGTTTCCTCAGTATATGTAAACCAGAGTGAGGAATGGAAATAATTATGTTCTAAAGACATTTGGCAATGAGTCAACCAATCGGTGCTAAACCCGAGATTCATTCATAAAATGTTACAACCGTTTGTAGTACACACAACAAATATATACCAGGTGTCACTATCTGTTCTCAAGAGTGTCCTACGAATAATGAGCGCAACTGTACATTAAAAATAATATATTTGAAGATGATGGGGAAAACCATTTAGTTTTTAGCCTTAAACAAACTTTATTAAAGAGTTGTTTTTATTCTAAAGAGTATGAATTTTATTTTATTTTTCTTTATTTTAGGACCAAAAACTATTTTAGCTGTTACACCATCGAGAATGGTCAGTTTGGTTCCTGAAGATGTGTTACATCCCCTCTACACTCCACGCTTTGGACAACTGACCGATCAATTCATTTTAGACTACCTTTCAAAGGATACAATCAACTTAAATGATCCTGCTTTACTTACGACACGCGGTGTAACTTTAAAAACTATGAGCGGAAAAGATCTAGTTTTTAAGACAAACCTAAGAGCCAGTAAGTACATAAGTTTTTCTTTAAACAATGAAAGTTTAAAAATAGTATATGAAAAAGTTTCATAACAAATAATTTTATTTCTTTTAAACGACGTGTTAACCATAGCATAGAACTTTATATAGTTTCCATTTTCTGAGTTCATACAACCGCAAACTATATACACTACAATTTTACAGAGAAAGTTACCGTAAATGGAATAGATCTTGAAAAACGCCACTTGTTCGAAGATCACACCAGTGTTATCGTCATCAGCGATTTTCTTTTTAATCACGACAACGAAGTTCAAAATGCTTTCAATACTTTAATACGATCCGAACACAAGCTTGAAGAACATTTACCACAACGTATCGAAATCCCTCAACACGTTCTTAAAGTTCCAAGAGTTCCGGCAATTTTGAAGAATGCTGAATCGAAAGAAGACTTCTCCCGTTTACTTTATTTGTGGGAAAATCGTATCTCTCAACTTGACAAAACTGCACCTCATCTTTCCAGAGACGACTCTACTTTACGTAAGTTTGGAAAAGCTTTTCTTATGTAGATTTTAAGAGTAGTGTTTGTATCATATCATAAGCGTCCTTTTTAGAGGGCCTAACACCATTTTAGGAATATATTTTCAGACAAATAATTTCTTTCGATGCCATTACTGAAAATCAAATCCACAAATGGCCTTAACATACCACGCTCCTTATTTTAGGCTTTATTAAAAAAAGCAAGGATTTTCAAAAATTGAGCTATTCTGTGACTTCCCTCCTCTAGAATGATGCTAAATTAACCAGCAATTACATTAGATTCATATTTTATTAAGAGAACTTTCCTCTAATTTGAAACTACACACACAAGATAAATCACGAACTCTTAACTACATAATCATCTAAAGACTCACTACATCTTATTTACTTCACGAATAATTTATTTCAGGGTCATGGTCAAAAACCATTCAATTTTCAGAGTTAGTTTTGAAGAGTATGAATTTTATTTTATTTTTCTTTATTTCAGGTCCAAAAACTGTTTTAGCTGTTACACCATCTAGAATGGTCAATTTGTTTCCTCAAGATGCGTCACATCCTCTTTACTCTTCACGCTTCTCACAATTGACCGATCAATTTATTTTAGATTACCTTTCAAAGGATACAATCAACTTTAATGATCCTGCTTTACTAACAACAAACGGTGTAACTTTAAAAACTTTGAGCGGAAAAGATCTAGTTTTTAAGAAAAATGTAAGAAGCGGTAAGTGCATCAATTTTTCCTAAAACAATGCTTGCTTTCGAATAATATATAAGAAAAAGGTTCATAAAAAATAATTTCACTTCATTTACAACCACGTGATAACCATATCATAGAACTTTATATAGTTCCCATTTTTCTGAGTACATGCAACCGAAAACTACAGTATACTGTATACACTATAATTTTACAGGGGAACTTACCATAAATGGAATAGATGTTGAAAAACACCACGTCCTCCGAGATCACACCAGTGTTATAGTCATCAGCGATTTTCTTTTTAATCACTACAACGAAGTTCAAAATGCTTTCAATACTTTAGTACGATCCGAACACAAGCCTGAAGAACATGTAGTACAAAGTATCCAAATCCGTCAACACGTTCTTAAAGTTCCTAGAGTTCCTGCAGTTTTGAAGAATGCTGAATCGAAAGAAGACTTCTCCAGTTTACTTTATTTGTGGGAAAATCGTATCTCCCATCTAGACAAAACTGCACCTCATCTTTCCAGAGACGACTCTACTTTACGTAAGTTTTGAATATCTTTTCTTATATAGAATATATATTTAAGCATATTGTCCATTTCATAGCATACACGTCATTTTAAAGCTCCTAACACCGTTTTAAGAACATATTTTCAAACAATTGTACCCACTTATATATTCAGAATAAATAATTCTTACCAAATTGGCTCGGAAAAACGGTACTGCAATACTTGGAAAGCATTCAGTTAAAAATTAAGCATTCCTGAAATTCGAAAAGACGCTATCATTAGGAAACATTTTTACTGATTATTGACACTCGCTACCACTTCTATTGTTTCTTACGAACATACTCAATGAAAAGTATAAAATATCTACTACAAAAATACAACCACTCAAAACAAATAACACGAAGAAGGCAAAATATAAATAATTTCTTTTCATACCTTTATTCAAAATCAAATCCACAAAAGAACATGAAATACCACATGCCTTATTCTTAGTTAAATTAAATAAAATCGGGTTTTCCAAAGTGAACTTTTCTAAAATTTCCCTCTTTCCACTTCTGGTCAATTAAGCAGCATTTATAATATATTCTATATTCATAGCTTATTAAGAAGAATTTTACTCTAATCTGAAACTATAACTATAACATAAACATGTGCGTAGCCAGACATTCACAAAGTATACGCACGAGGTTGTGGAAATCTAAAATAATCAAACGTCACAAGAGCAGTGGCGTACTAAGGGGGATGCGAGGGGGGCGGTCCGCCCCGGGTGACAGCCAGAAGGGGGGTGCCATTGGGAGAGTTGAAATACCAGTACAAGTTTTAAAACCAAATGAAAAATTCGTCAAAGTAAGAGAAAAAATTTAAAAATGTTCAAACTATTACAACAGCTTAATGTTAATTTCCACTATAAAATAAATTTTTATTTTTATTGGCAATACAAAATTTACAAACGAAAAATTAAATATTTTATAAAAATTACATCGAAAGGCGAACGTTTGTTGACGTTTTAGTCATCAGTTTGTTGAGCATAGCCAGCTGGCTGCAACTGACATTCCAAGTCTTGTTCACTTGACACTGTGACTCCACATACATGAGGTATGGTTCATTAAATAATTATGATAAAGCATAAAGTGCTGGTGTTTATAACAATATCATGGTACTTATACCAGTGTCCAGTAATTTTTGACAATGTGGTATCATAGTGATGTTTAAGTGTTTATAAATGCATCGTCGTGATGTTATAATACCCGGTAAATGCATTGTGGAGAGGGCCATTCATTATGCAACTACAAAGTGTGAGGAAATGGACATTTCTATGGAGAGAAGAGGGAGAGTCAAGCTCCGAAAAAGGATGCCAGGAGAGATGGCAAAGGATGCTGGTCTCACATTGCCAGAGGAAGTAAAAAGGGCTATGTTTGAATGTCTTGACCGCTTTCATCAAGAATTGGAGATTCGTTCTAAGGCAATGGATCAAGTTCTGTCAATCTTCGCTGTTTTTCAGCCAAACACTTTGATTGTTGCAACAGAAGAAGAACTTCGGAAGTATATTCCAAATTTGACTCAGATTTTCGATGAATTCTCTGATGAAGATATCAGTGTGGAAATTGGATGACTTCGGAGGTATTTGGAAGCTGCCAAAATCAGCGTTGAAGAGGCAAAGAAATGGACAGCATTGCAGTTTCTGGAGTTTATTGTAAAATGGGATTTTTGTGAATCTTTGCCAAGCTTGTCACTGTGTTTGAGATTCTTTTTGACTCTCTGTGCGTCTATTGCTTCATGTGAAAGAAGTTTTTCCAAATTGAAATTGATAACAAATTTCTTTCGCTCGACCATGAGTCAGACAAGATTGACAAATCTGGCTTTACTTTCAATTGAACATGAATATGCAAAGAAGGTGAATTTTGATGAGGTCATTGATCAATTTGCAGAAATTAAGGCTCGAAAGCAGAGACTGTGAATCTCTCTATTTACCTTTGAAAAATAGGCTGAGCGTTGAGACTGGATTTCCTGCGTTTTTTGTATAAAATAAAATGCAGTATTACCTGTTCACTGAATTTTTAATGTCCTGCATTTTTCTTATGTCCAATTTGCTTATGACAGTACTGTACTGTTTAAAAATCTACTTGCAAACATAATATATTTTTCTGTGTGTTTAAATTTTAAAATTATTTATGGGGGTTGCCAAAGGAAGGATCCGCCCCGGGTGCCAAATACTTTAGGTACGCCCCTGCGCAAGAGAGTTTATAAAGACTATATATTTATAAACAAATGGATAAATAATAAAATAAGTACATAAATAAATTAATATACAAATGAATGAAAGAGAAAATATTAGAATTAAATTGAAAATTTAACAATAATTCTGGAATAAATATTAAAGGATGACTAAAATACAGTTTTATGTATTGTGCAATTATCAATTATATAAAAAGCAATATGTAATAATTAATATTTATTAATTAATGTGGATCGAAGTTAATTGCAATATTTTACGTTCTTACATATTACTAGTAATGCACAGTTGTGAAATGAATTGAATTCAATGGAATAACCTTTATTAATAATAAAATAAATACAGTGGTCTTACAATTCACAATAACATTAATAATTGTGAAGTTGAACTATTTATTTTATTTTATTTGGCCTTTAAGCTTTGGGCTTTACTGGGCTCTTATTAAAAATAAAACACATAGTTATTATTAATAATAAATAAATTATGAATAAGTATTATTAATTGAAGTATGCATTAATCTTAAATTATCATTATCGATATAACAAATGTAAGGTCATTATTGAAGGTACAGTGTTGTACCAATACTATACAAAGAAATCAGTATCATACATTAGAGATAAGAAGTGAGCAATCATAAGTATTGTATCTTTAATTATAGATTACACGAGAAATGAATGAACAATAGTAATGTACATTAATCCAAGATTTTTATTAGTATGCCATTATTAATCGAGATTTCAAGTTAGTTTTAAACGAATTTACATTCACAATATTTTTTATAAGAGCATTTAAATCATTCCATAGTTTCAATCCAATGAAAATTGGTAATTTTTGAGATGAAGACAATCTAAATTGAGGTATAACATGTTTTGATCTATTTCTGGTCTAATATGAGTGAAGTTCTTAATGAGTTACAAAATATCTATTTACCCATTGTAAGTTAATGATTTTGTTCTTACACTCGTATATGAAAATAAAATGTGCCAGTTTGATTACATCATCGAGCTTTAGTAGTTTTAGCTCTTTAAATAATGCATTAAAGTGATCAAGGAAATCAGCATCAGATAATAGCTTTATTACTCTTTTTTGGATGACAAAGATACTGTTTAAAGCGTTGTTTTTCCCCAAACAAGGATGTAGACTGTAATACGTTATATAAGGAAGAACAAGAGTATGATAAAGAGTTAATAAAACCTGTTTGGGGACTAATTTCCAAGTTTAAACATTATAGCAACGCTCCTTCAACTCTTTTTCGCGATATAATTTACATGATCACTCCATTGCAAATTCTTATCTAGCATTACACCAAGAAATTTTGTTACAGTACACTCCTTTACAGCGATTTCATCAACATTAAGTTCAAAATACAGACGGAAGAACAATTCATCACATTAACCCTTTAATGACGGATGGTACCTTAAGGTCCACCAGAAATAATAATATAAATTGTACTACAATGCCTCGTTTCTATAAATGTTTCTACAAGTTTATATATAGATGTCATTTAGTTGTTGAGAAAGGAACCCAAAGTGTGTATCATTTCAGTGAGTAGCTACTAAAATATTTAGTTTTGAATAACAATAAAACCTATACGTTCTGGTAACAAGAGTGACCGCATATGCTGCGGACTAGTCCTTAAAGGGTTAAACAGCACACCCATCATAAACATCAATACAACACTCAAGACATTTAATCAGATCATCAATAATGCAAACAAATACATACCCAAGGGCAACATTAAGAAATACACCCCAAATTACACTAGAGAAATAGCCCACCTCATAAGGCAACATAACAACCTCAAACATAACACACAAACACCACACACCGAAGCCATAGAACAGCAGATACGACAGCTCAACACAGAAATAAACAACAAACTTAAAGAAAGACAAACAGAAACATTTAGGGAATTCATAACAACACTAAACCACTCCACAGATACATCCAGGCTATACAAGACTATAAACAGCATTACCCATTCTAACAGCGGTATTCACACCTCACACGCGCCTATCTGTCGCAGCCAAAATAATATCCAAATATATACACAACAAGCTAACATTCTAGTTAATCACTATGTAAAGATAAGGAACCTAAACAGAGACAACAACCAGAAACACGCAGACAGACAAACAGCCAGACACAAGAAAACCTACAGACTCGACACGACCATTACACCCTTCAATACAGACCAGACCACCAACATCATCAAAAACATTAAGAATTCGAAGGCTACTGGACCAGACAACAATCTAACATACGCCTTAAATACTTGGTCCCACAGGGAATACTTGCTCTCACAAACATCAGCACATATTCATACCAACACTGTATTATTCCTAACATATGGAAACAAGGTAAAATCATTACACTACTCAAACCAAACAAACATTCAACAGAACCAGCTTCCTATAGACCCATTACTTTACTATGCACACCTTCCAAAGTAACAAAAGACCAATCTTACAAATCACCAACCCACACATACCATTATCACCTACTCAACATGGATTCAGACCTCACCACTCAACCACGACATTACTCACTAACCTCACGCAGCACATCAGGGATGGCATCAACTCCAGACGACCAGCTCAACGTACACTATTAGCAACAATAGACATTAGTAAAGTATTTGATGCTACCCCACGCTTCCCTCTCATAAACAAAATACTCAACACAAACATGCACAATAACACCAAAAGGTGGCTGAGCAACTACCTTTCAGGAAGATACTAACATGTCATATTTAATGGCAAGTCATCCAAAAACAAGCTTTTTCCGAACGGGGTCCCTCAAGGCTCTGTTCTCTCACCAACACTCTTCAACTTATACATGCATGACATTCCAACACCCATAGATAACAAGCTTACCTTATCATATGCAGATGACATCACTCTAACATCCACCCACAACAACTTGACACCGCCACAAATAACCTACAAACATACATAAACGGTATACAAGACTGGCTCACACACAATAGACTCAAAGTAACGCCCACAAAATCAACCATCACCTTGCTAACAAGCAACACAAAAGAACATCAGATAACTCCACAGCTTACACTAAACAACACCAACATTCCACATACTCACAGAACCAAAATACTTGGGTGTCACATACAACACATCATTATCTTTTGCAAACCACATTCAGGACATTAAAAACAAATGTACGTCGACTTAACACACTTAGGGTAGCCTACTAACAGGCACAAACTTTGGACACCAGCAGGAAACAACATCACTCATATACAAACAATATATTCGCTCAGTTATGGACTATGCTAGCCCATGCTGGGCACCCGTTATCTAAAACACACACATAAACACCTTACAGATAATACAAAACAACGCACTTCGTATCATTACAGGATGTACTCAAACAACACAAATAGAACACCTGCACACAGAAACAAAGATACTGAAAATTAGGGAACATTTAAACCTGAGGGGAACACAATTCATGGCAGCAGCGACAACTAACCCACAACACCCTTACCACTACGTGTACAATCATGCACCAACACCTCGCACCATTAAGGTAACACCAGAGACATTATAATGAAATACTCCATTCCATACCACGCCCCACAGACATCACACAGTACAGAAAACACATACACACACACCTAACCCACAAAGCACTGACACGACTCGGTCCGAATGCGGTCCTAGGTGCGAAGCCGCCACCCACTGACAGGTCAGAGACCAGCCTGTGCAGATCGGATCGAATTAACTTAGCACGATTCTGATGTGGACATCACCCCAACTTACAGACATATAAACACAGACTAGACAACTCCACAGACGACACCTGCCACCTGTGCCAGGACATACCACAAACAATTGAACACATTATGACAGACTGTACCGCTCTAGCACAACAACGACACAACATCATTAGTGCGCTGAACCTCTGGTCCACTCCGGAGAGGGCGATCGGTTACCTGCGTGCCGCCGGTTTGCTCGATCAGGGTGGGCTGATCGGCTAGCCAACAACTACAACAACATTAAGTTCATCAAGATACACATTTATTTTGGTGCTACTATAGCGTGATTCCTATCGGTGACTTCGATACTATAGGCCTATAGGATGATTCCTACCCGTTTTGGTTCGAAACTACAGTACTGTAGAGTGTGATTCCTATCCAAGGTATAAATGAAAATATAATAAATCTAAAATGCTATTTATTAATTTTATTCATTTAAAAAATAGTTTCGGTGCTACTATAATATGTGGTCTACCTACCATTGGTTAGGTTTAGTCACGATATTTTCGTTAAAACTAACGAAAATATCATGACTAAACCTAACCAATCGTCAAGGGCGATGGACATTGGAATGTAAACAAGCAATTAGTAAACAAGGTAAGAAGCTATAATTAAAAGGTAGACCGCCGAATCGAGGTAGGAATCACGCTATAGTAGCACCTTTATTTTATTAGTAAAATTCATGAAATTCGTTTTATTTGCACTTAGGAAGAGTTTATTGGTGGTCAACCACTTCATTACACTAATAAATTCTGATTCAAATACATTCTTAGCTGAATTAACATCTTTGCAAGAAAAAGACACACTTGTATCATCTGCAAACATTATGAAGTTAAATATATCAGATAAACGTTGAGGGTCATTTATATATAATAAAAATAAGTGTGGACTCAGGTCCGGATTAAGGCTGTGCGGGGCCTAAGGCTAATAAGAGGGAAGGGCCGATATAATTCATAAAATCTTCAAACACATAGAAAGGCAAATTTATCTAAATTTAACATCTAACAAAAATCAAAGCTATGTAAGGGGTTCCAAAAAACCTTAGCCTCCCCATTTGCAGCTTACATGTTTACTTATATCGAAATAGTTTTTAGTGATTATAAAAATATATACAATTTTTTATTTATTGCAGGTATTAAAATTACTCTAGCTGATAAAGTGATAATATAATGGCTTCTCAATTAATTGGTGATTCGGAGAGGCAACGTGTGATAGATCGCGTACGAGCAATAACATTTCGGGAAGCTCGTGATGCTGGAGCCACCTTTATAACACGTTCATGGGTTGCCAAAAAGTTGCGAAGAAGTGAGGACTTCGTCAAAAGAAATTGGAATAAAACTTTGGATGAATGTGAAATGGATACAACCAAATCTGGGCGCCCAAATTTGCCACTCTCTCTGGAAACAAAGGACATCATTGAAAGCGGTACGCGTAAGCGGAAAAACAGCTGTGCTAAACTTTCTAGAGAGATCGAAGTGTTGAGAGGAAAGATCGTTAGTGGTGAGATCATTCGACTGTACCGTCATAGGCAAGGTTTAAAGCCTTGGCATGAACTTCCAAAGCCAAGAAAAACTCAACTTAATATCGATGACAGAATGTGGTTTTCCCATTATCTTGAAGATTGGGATGTGGATGATTTCATGCATTTAGCTGTCTCCGATGAATTTTTTGTTTACGTAACACGTCGGCCTAACTACCAAAATGATCGAGTGTGGGCCACAACACCAGATGAAATCGATGACAATGAACATTATCGCTAATTATTAAACAGTCCAGACTGTGTTGGTGTGTTTGTTTTGTTCACTGCAAAGAAGCTCATGTGGGTGCTGAAGCCAAATGATCAGAGTTGGGATGGACAGTATTTTCGTGATATTATTCTATCCCAGCATGTCATTCCTTTTCTAAGAAACCCAAACAATGTTATGGATGTCGATCAGGTCACACTTCTGCACGATAAGGCCCCCTGCTTTAAGGCATTAGCCACTCAACAGTTGTTGCGGAACCATGAGATCGATTTCTTTGGAAATGAAGAATGGCCAGGAAATTCTCCTGACCTGAACGTCTGTGAACACATTGGATCAGTTATAAAGGACAAGGTTGAATGTCTCTTGTTTCAAGAACCTGTAGCAAATCGATTTTCAAAGGATACAATGACGCAACACATTGAAACTGTTTTAGCAAATTTGCGTAACGATCAAGATCTATTCATGTCACTTTTGGCAAGCTACCCAAAGCAAATTCAGGCTGTCTTGGAAGCCAATGGAGGGAATACCAAGTTTTAATTGTTTCTCATTAAATGCAGGATTAAATTCTCTTTTGTAAGGTATGTTTCGTTTAAAAAAAACATACAATTTATGATAAAAAAAGTTAGGGCCTAACTCGATGGCCTAAAATATATGACGCCCTAAGACTTCAGTCTTATTAAACCAATAGTTAATCCGGCCCTGAGTGGACCCAGAACTAAGCCCTGTGGCACACTATGTTTGATAAGCGCTTTAGTTGAGCAAACTTTATTTACTGATACAAAATGATATCCATTGAACAAATAACTTAAACCAATCACTGATTGCTTCTCTAAAGCAGTAACAATATAATTTATTAAGTACAATATTATGGTCCATTACATCAAACACCTTACTCAAATCCATAAATATTGTTATCATTATTTCTTTGTTCTCTTTAGCTATATTTGCATTTTCCATAAGATTTAAAAAATAGCCATTTCTGTTGTTTGATTATTACGGAAGCCATATTGATTTGGATATAATAAATTGTAGGATTCTAAATAGCGCTGCATTCTTCTTTTTACAATTTTTTCAAAGATTTGCTGAACACAGATAATGATCACACCGGCCTATAATTAGTTGGTAGTGTAGGATCACCCCCCCCCCCCTTTAAAAAGGGGTGTTATGCAACCAATTTTTAGCATTGATGGGAATATTCCTTTGGAAATAATTTGATTGATAATTTTAGTCAAAGTTTCAGATATCTTATCTTTAGCAAGTTCAGTATTGATATATAATTTATATATAAATGATATATTACAATAACTAATATACAATAATTGATATATAATTTATATACAGTAATTGATATATAATTGATGTACAATAATTGATATATAATTGATATACAATAAATCAATTCTCACATATTACTATTAATGCTGTAATAAGAACTAGTGGCATGGACTTTGTCTTGAGATAAGGCACACACACACACCAACCATTATTGTGAGAATGTTTTTGATTACTAAAGTTGTGCGTACAAACACGTATGCATGTTCGTATAATATGGTAGAATCGAGACGCACAGATTCTCAATACTATAATATAAATAAAAGGTATTAGCCGGTAACTGGTCGCGAAAATTTTTTTTGAAAATATACTCACGTGCGTATTATACAGGGTGTCCCAGAATTAACTATCTATTCCAATGAAATCGGACAAATTTTTTAAAAACACACTTTTATTTATGTTTATCATGTTTAATATTGTTAAAAATGTATAAATTTCTAAATTTTTTTCATAATTTTATTTTCATAATTTTTTCATTATCTGGTCCAATGAAAGACCGTCTGAAGTCATAGAATGGCAAAGAGACTCTCCAAAAGTTAACGTGTGGCTTGGAATGACCAAATCCAAAATTTGTGGCCCATTCTTCTTTGCGGAAGCAACTGTAACAGGTACCGTCTACCTTGATATGCTTCAGCAGTTTCTCGAACCACAGCTTCTTGATGATGGCATTCTTGATAATGTTGTGTTTCAACAAGATGGAGCACCATGTCATTATGCTCTAATTGTTCGAGAATACCTCAACAGACGCCTTCCGAATCGGTGGATTGGACGTGGAGGACCTCGACCTTGGCCTACGCGTTCTCCGGATTTGACACCCCTGGATTTCTTTGCATGAGGTTTCATAAAAACAAAGGTTTATCGCCAAAAGATCAATAGTTTAGCTGAATTTAAAGAACGCATCCAGTTGGCAGTGCGGGAGATAACACCTGAAATGCTTCAAAATGTGTTTCGCAGCGCTGAGGATAGATTTGAAATTTGCAGAGATACAGACGGTGCACATGTTGAAACTTCTCAATAAAGTTTTGACTTATGATTTATAAATCTATTTGTTTTTGTATCATAATTTAGTAATAAACACAAAATTATGTCAGTTTTTATTAAATTTGTCCGATTTCATTGAAATAGATAGTTAATTCTGGGACACCCTGTATGTATGCCTAGTTTAGCCACTAACATAAATCACAAAATATTAATTGCATAAACAGACAAAAAATTACAACAGTATATATACTGATGATGGGGTAAATCCATTCAGTTTTCAGCTTTGAAAAATCATTATTAAAGAGTATGAATTTTATTTTATTTTTCTTTATTTCAGAGCCTAAAACCGTATTAGCTGTTACACCATCAAGAATGGTCAGTTTGTTTCCTGAAGATGTGTTACACACCCTCTGCACTCCACCCTTTGGACAACAGACCGATCAATTCATTTTAGACTACCTTTCAAAGGATACAATCAATCTTAATGATCCTGCTTTACTAACCACATACGGTGTAACTTTAAAAACTATGAGCGGAAAAGATCTAGTTTTTAAGAAAAATGTAAAAACCGGTAAGTGCATCAATTTTTCATTAAAAAATGCGTGTTTTCAAATAATATAAAGAAAAAGGTTTATAAAAAATAATTTAACTTCATATACAACCACGTGATAACCATAGCATAGAACTTTATATAGTCCCCATTTTTCTGAGTTCATGCAACCGAAAACTACAGTATATTGTATACACTATAACTTTACAGGGAAATTTACCGTAAATGGAATAGATGTTGAAAAACACCACTTCCTCCGAGATCACACCACCGTTATAGTCATCAGCGATTTTCTTTTTAATCACTCCGACGAAGTTCAAAATGCTCTCAGTACTTTAATACAATCCGAACACAAGCCTGATGAACATTTACCACAACGTATCGAAATCCCTCAACACGTTCTTAAAGTTCCTAGAGTTCCTGCAATTTTGAAGAATGCTGATTGAAAGAAGACTTCTCCGGTTTACTTTATTTGTGGGAAAATCGTATCTCTCAACTAGACAAAACTGCACCTCATCTTTCCATAGACGACTCTACTTTACGTAAGTTTCGAATACCTTTTCTTATATAGATTTTGAGAACATTGTCCATTTCATAGCATACATATCATTCAAAAGCTACTAACACCGTTTGAAGAACATATTTTCAGACAGTTGTACACATTTATACTGGGTGATACATAAATCTGTTTCATAAATCGCAGGGTGTATTCTTGGGACAAAAGTAAAGAAAAAAGACCATATAAACATGAGTCTAGAAACTCATACGTTTCAAGCTATAGCACGCGACATAAAAATTAAACTCCTGAAGATTTTTTATATTTTATGCAAATACACAGTGTGATACATTTGCTTCATTAAAGTAAATATTTGAAATTCGTTCCTACTTCTTGAATGCATGCCTCAGCACGTCGCAAAATAGGATAGAGGAGAGATAGTTGAAGCGGGAAAATTGTGGCAACGAGTTCGAGACAGTTGCGAAACGATCCGCTATACTCCAGGAAATTTTAGTGTGTCAAACAATCACTGATACGAAGTGCTAAGGCATGTATTCAAGAAGTAGGAAAGAATTTCGGACATTTGCTTTAATGAAGCAAATCTACCACACCATTTGCATAAAATGTAAAAAAATCTTTAGGAGTATCATTTTTCTGTCGCGTGCTATAGCTCGAAACCCACGGGTTTCTCGAACTATGTTTATATGGTCTTTTTTTCTTTACTTTTGTCTCAAGAATACACCTTGGGATTTATGAAACACATTTATGAATCACCCTGTATATCTAGAATAAACAATTCTTACTGAATTGGCTAGGAAAGACAGTACTGCAATACTTGGAAGAGAGTTCAGTTAAAAATTAAACATTCCTGAAATTCGAAAAGACGTTATTATTGGAAAACATTTTCAGTGATTATTGAAACTCGTTCCCACTTCCATTGTTCCTTACGAACATACTCAATGAAAAGTATAAAATATCTACCTCAAAAATGCAACCATTCAAAACAAATAACACGAAGAAGGCAAAATATAAATAATTTCTTTTCATACCGTTATTCAAAATCAAATCCACAAAAAAAAAGAACATGAAATACCACATTCCTTATTCTTAGATAAATTAAGTAAAATCGGGTTTTCCAAAGTGAACTTTTCTACACTTTTCCTCTTTTCACTTCTGCTCAATTAACCAGCAAATATAATACATTCATAATTTTATTAAGAGGAATTGTCCTCTAATCTGAAACTATAACTATAACATAAATCACAAACTATTAATTGCATAAACATACAAAAAAATTACTATAATATACTTACTTTAAGAGTTAATGATGATGATGATGGGGAAATCCATTCAGTTTTCAGCTTTGAAGAATCATTATTAAAGAGTATGAATTGTACTTTATTTTTCTTTATTTCAGAGCCAAAAACTATTTTAGGTGTTACACCATCTAGAATGGTTAATTTGGTCCCTCAAGATGCGCCAAATCCTCTATACTCTCCACGTTTCTCACGCTTGACCGATCAATTCATTTTAGACTATCTTTCAAAGGATACAATCAACTTTAATAATCCTGCTTTACTAACCACACACGGTGTAACTTTAAAAACTATGAGCGGAAAAGATCTAGTTTTTAAGAAAAATGTAAGAACCGGTAAGTGCATTAATTTTTCATTAAAACAATGCATGTTTTCAAACAAGGGTGTACGCAGGATTTGCTTAAAGGGGTGGGGACCAATTATCAGCTCTCGAAAATAATGATGAAATGCACAAAGCAAGAGCGATGTAGATGAACACGTTATCTTCCTCATATATACAAAGTATTGTAGAATCTCCATATGAACTGGTTGTTCCTTACCGTCGTCATTTCAGCATCGTAATAGCATTTTGAGTTATTTCGATGTTAAATACTAATATTGGCTTAATTCTCATAAAACTAAATTACAGTATATCTATTGTATAGATTTCATAGTCAATTATGATTATGAAACATAGCAAACAATATTGAATTAATATGATTTATATTTGAAAACATAAAGCAGCTGCTAACAATAGGCAAAACTGCAAATTAATATACTTTTGCTGATAGAAAAAATTCGTTATTATTATATTATAAACATATGTCAGTGTTTTAGGGTGAGATAAATTTTCCATAAATTTTGCTCATTTTCCATCCGATTTACTCTTATTATCATTACTATGCATTGTACTGGAACTGACTGAATATTCAATTTTCCATTTGATTATGCTGAAATACTCTTCATATTATGAATATTTGATCATTGTTATTTCTCCAGTATCTTTCGCAAATTTATAGTTTTCATATAGTTTGTAGTAATACTCATTTTTAGAATCAGGAAATGCAATACGGGGTCAGGTCCCCTTTCCACCCCACCCTGTGTACGCTAGTGTTTTCAAATAATATATAAGCAAAGAGTTTATAAAAAATAACCATTTCATTTCCAACCACGTAATAACCATAGCATAGCACTTTATATAGTTCCCATTTTTATGAGTTCATGCAACCGAAAACTACAGTATACTGTATACACTATAATTTTACAGGGACATTTACCGTAAATGGAATAAATGTTGAAAAACACCACGTCCTCCAAGATCACACCAGTGTTATAGTCATCAGTGATTTTCTTTTTAATCACTACGACGAAGTTCAAATTGCTTTCAATACTTTAGTACGATCCGAACACAAGCCTGATCAACATGTAACACAAACTATCCAAATTCGTCAACACGTTCTTAAAGTTCCTAGAGTTCCTGCAATTTTGAAGGATGCTGAGTCGAAAGAAGACTTGTCACGTTTACTTTATTTATGGGAAAATCGTATCTCCCAATTAAGCAAAACTGCACCTCATCTTTCAAGAGACGACTCTACTTTACGTAAGTTTTGAAGAGCTTTTCTTATAGAGATTTTGCTTTAAGAACATTGTCCATTTCATAGCGTACACGTCATTTTAAAGCTACTAATTTCGTTTTAAGAATATATTTTCAGACAATTCTATCCGTTTATAAATTTAAAATAAATAATTCTTACCGACTTCGCTAGGAAAGACGGTACTGTAATGCTTGGGAAGAGTTTAATTGGAAATTAAACATTCGTGAAATTCGAAATAACGCTATTATTAGTAGTGATATACCGATTCCAAACTTTAGCCGATGCCAATGTCGATGCCGATTCTTTGCCTAGATTTAAAAAAACCAATTCCCTTCATAAATTTTACTAATCTTATGAGAAAAAACTTACAACTTTCATATTTTTAAATTTTATATTTGTTTAAATGTTTTTTCTTAGCTCACTACAATATACAGTACCGTTACTGATATACTATAGCTAAAGTGATGTTAATTAGTTTTATTACTCAATAAAATTATAAAATAATTTTAGTTTAGTTTCATAATATGAATACTAATATTTAAAGTGATTAGTTTTCCTTATGTTTAAGATATTTTCTTTCCTCAGCAATGTAAACAAGAACAAAATTTTTCATTAAAATTTCAAGGTCCTGGTGCCCATTTGAATAAGAAAATGGACATACAATTTGGGTTTATAAAATTATTAAAAGATTTAAAATAAATTCAACATAAGATGGTTTAAAATAAAAAATCTAAAGTACAACTTAATATAGAATTATTATTATTATTATTATTATTATTAACAAAGAGTAGGAGATTATAATAGTTTATAATATTTAGGGATTAGTTAGTTAGAGAAAATGTAAATTTATGGGTACTTTAACGTATTAAGCTTTGCCTTTTCCGTGAATAAAAAATATATTTCATACAATTAAACCTTGAAATTAGTATAAATTAGCATAAATGTTTGTTTTTGTATGTTCAAGTTTCTATAAAAATAGATTTTATAGTGTAATGGAAATTTTAAAATTTCAAAGAATCGGTAAGTGAATCGGCTAAATTTGGTCGTTGCCGATGCCAATTAATCAGACACCATTAATTATTAGGAAACATCTTCACTAACTATTGACACTCGCTACCACTTTCATTATTCCTTACGAATATACTTA
Source organism: Bathynomus jamesi (assembly GCA_023014485.1). Lineage (NCBI taxonomy): Eukaryota > Metazoa > Arthropoda > Malacostraca > Isopoda > Cirolanidae > Bathynomus > Bathynomus jamesi. The sequence continues at coordinate 384,495 of JAJOZX010002925.1, forward strand.
ATGAAAAGTATAAAATGTCGACCTCAAAAATGAAACCATTGAAAAGAAATAATACGAAGAGAGCAAAATACAAGTAATTTGTTTCCATAGCGTTATTCAGAATCAAATTCACAAACGACCATAACATTCCATGCTCCTCATCTAAAGTATATTAAATAAAATCGGGTTTTTCACGGTAAAATTTTCTACAATTTCCTTTTCCACTTCTATTCAATTCACCAGCATTTATCATATATTCTTAATTTATTAAGGAATTTTCCCTTAATCTGAAACTATAACTATAACTTAAATCACAAACTATTAATTACATAAACATCCAAAAACTTACTACAATATATGTACTTTAAGAGTAATATATTTGAAGATGATGAGGGAAATCCATTCATTTTTCAGCATCGAAGAATCATTATTAAACTGTATCAATTTTATTTTATTTTTCTTTATTTCAGGGCCTAAAACTGTTTTAGCTGTTACACCATCTAGAATGGTTAATTTGTTCCCTCTAGATGCATCACATCCTCTATACTCTCCAAGCTTCTCACGATTGACCGATCAATTCATTTTAGACTATCTTTCAAAGGATACAATCAACTTTAATGATCCTGCTTTACTAACCACATACGGTGTAACTTTAAAAACTATCAGCGGTAAAGATCTAGTTTTTAAGAAAAATGTAAGAAGCGGTGAGTGCATCAAGTTTTCCTTAAAAAATGCATGTTTTCAAATAATATAAAGAGAAAGATTTATAAAAAATAATTTCACTTCATACACAACCACGTGATAACCATAGCATAGAACTTTATATAGTTCCCATTTTTCTGAGTACATGCCACCGAAAACTACGGTATATTGTGTACATTATAATTTTACAGGGAAATTTACTGTAAATGGAATAGATGTTGAAAAACACCACTTCCTCCGAGATCACACCACTGTTATAGTCATCAGCGATTTTCTTTTTAATCACGACGACGAAGTTCAAGATGCTTTCAATACTTTAGTACGATCCGAACACAAGCCTGATGAACGTGTAGAACAAACTATCCAAATCCGTCAACACGTTCTTAAAGTTCCTAGAGTTCCTGCAATTTTGAAGGATGCTGAATCAAAAGAAGACTTCTCACGTTTACTTTATTTATGGGAAAATCGTATCTCCCAATTAGACAAAACTGCACCTCATCTTTCCAGAGACGACTCTACTTTACGTAAGTTTTGAATAGCTTTTCTTATAGAGATTTTACTTTAAGAACATTGTCCATTTCATAGCGTACACGTCATTTTAAAGCTACTAATATCGTTTTAAGAACATATTTTCAGACAATTCTATCCATTTATAAATTTAAAATAAGTAATTCTTACCGAGTTGGCTAGGAAAGACGGTACTGTAAAACTTGGAAAGAGTTTAATTGGAAATTAAGCATTCGTGAAATTCGAAATGACGCTATTATTAGTAGGGATATACCGATTCCAAACTTTAGCTGATGCCGATGTCAATATCGATGCCGATTCTTTGCCTAGATTTCAAAACACCAATTCCCTTCATAAATTTTACTAATCTAATGAGAAAACTTACAATTTTCATATTTTTAAATTTTATATTTGTTTAAATGTTTTTTCTTAGCTCACTCTACAATATACAGTACCCAAATTAGTTACTGATATATCATAGCTAAAGTGATGTTAATTAGTTTTATTACTTAATAAAATTATAAAAACAATTTTAGTTTAGTTTCATAATATTTATACTAATATTTAAAGTGATTAGTTTTCCTTATGTTTAAGATATTTTCTTTCGTCAGCACTGTAAACAACAACAAAATTTTTCATTAAATTTCAAGGTCCTGGTGCCTATTTGAATAAGAAAATAGACACAATTAAGTTTATAAAATTATTAAAATACTGTACTTAAAATAAAGTCAACATAATTAGTTGGTTAATATAAAAATTCCAAAGTACAACTTAATATAAAATTATTATTAATGTAAAAAGTGAGTAATTCTAGCATTCTTTTTTTGCATATAAAGTCCAAACTCGCGTGACACTCTGTATATAAAATACAAGTTTGGAAAAAAATTTAATTTTCTTAATATTTTATTTTCATAGCAATTGATGAATTATTTCTTTTTTTTTAAATAAACCTAATGATTTTTTAGATTAAGCTCATTCATGTAATCGTGTTAAATTCTGCAATGTTAATTTTTTATGCATTCTTTCGTAGTTGTAAAAGATGAAGTCATATTTTGCCGAAACCATAAATTAACACTTAATTTTAAACTTTAAGCATTTAATTTTGCTTCATATGCATGTTTAATTCTAATTCACAATAAAATGCATATTTCAATTTCCATTTTTAGTCAACTTGGTATATCATAATAACATCAGATCTCTTAATATGCTGTTTAAGAGAAAAATGTGATTTCATCTTCAAATATCTCGCTTATCTTTCAATAAGTGTTTACAGCAAAAATTTACCTTTACATCAAATATTTTGCAAAAGAATTCAGCCTATTGAGAATAAAAAACAACAGGTCAACATTAAATAATAATCATGTCACCAAGTTAGTTTGTATATAAACACGGGACACCCGAAGATCCGTCACCCCAGCCTTTTTAGATAGCTTTATAAGGCTAAGTAACGAAAATACCACGACCTAACTAACCAATCGTCAAGGGTTCCTTTGTTCCTTACGAACATACTCAATGAAAAGTATAAAACGTCGACCTCAAAAATGAAACCATTGAAAAGAAATAATGCGAAGAAAGCAAAATACAAATAATTTCTTTCCATAACCTCATTCAAAATCAAATCCACGCTCCTTATCTGAGGTATATTAAATAAAATCGGGTTTTTCGAGATAAACTTTTCTACAATTTCCCTCTTTCCACTTCTGCTCAATTAACCATCATTTATAATACATTCTTAATTTATTAAGTAATTTTCCTTTAATCTGAAACTATAACTATAACTTAAATCACAAACTATTAATTACATAAACATCCAAAAACTTACTACAATATACGTACTTTAAGAGTAATATATTTGAAGATGATGAGGGAAATCCATTCATTTTTCAGCATCGAAGAATCTTTATTAAATTGTATCAATTTTATTTTATTTTTCTTTATTTCAGGGCCAAAAACTGTTTTAGCTGTTACACCATCTAGAATGATTAATTTGTTCCCTCTAGATGCATCACATCCTCTATACTCTCCACGCTTCTCACGACTGACCGATCAATTCATTTTAGACTATCTTTCAAAGGATACAATCAACTTTAATGATCCTGCTTTACTAACCACATACGGTGTAACTTTAAAAACTATCAGCGGAAAAGACCTAGTTTTTAAGAAAAATGTAAGAAGCGGTGAGTGCATCAAGTTTTCCTTAAAAAATGCATGTTTTCAAATAATATAAAGAAAAAGATTTATAAAAAATAATTTCACTTCATACACAACCACGTGATAACCATAGCATAGAACTTTATATAGCTCCCATTTTTCTGAGTACATGCCACCGAAAACTACGGTATATTGTATACATTATAATTTTACAGGGAAATTTACTGTAAATGGAATAGATGTTGAAAAACACCACTTCCTCCGAGATCACACCACTGTTATAGTCATCAGCGATTTTCTTTTTAATCACGACGACGAAGTTGAAGATGCTTTCAATACTTTAGTACGATCCGAACACAAACCTGATGAACATGTAACACAAACTGTCCAAATTCGTCAACACGTTCTTAAAGTTCCTAGAGTTCCTGCAATTTTGAAGGATGCTGAATCGAAAGAAGACTTCTCACGTTTACTTTATTTATGGGAAAATCGTATCTCCCAATTAAGCAAAACTGCACCTCATCTTTCCAGAGACGACTCTACTTTACGTAAGTTTTCAATAGCTTTTCTTATAGAGATTTTACTTTAAGAACATTGTCCATTTCATAGCGTACACGTCATTTTAAAGCTACTAATATCGTTTTAAGAACATATTTTCAGACAATTCTATCCGTTTATAAATTTAAAAAATAATTCTTACCGAATTCGCTAGGAAAGAAGGTAGTGTAATGCTTGGAAAGAGTTTAATTGAAAATTAAACATTCGTGAAATTCGAAATAATGCTATTATTAGTAGTGATATACCGATTCCAAACTTTAGCCGATGCCAATGTCGATGCCGATTCTTTGCCTAGATTTTAAAAAAACCAATTCCCTTCATAAATTTTACTAATCTTATGAGAAAAACTTACAATTTTCATATTTTTTAATTTTATATTTGTTTAAATGCTTTTTCTTAGCTCACTACAATATACAGTACCGTTACTGATATACTATAGCTGAAGTATTGTTAATTAGTTTTATTACTCAATAAAATTATAAAATAATTCTAGTTTAGTTTCATAATATGAATACTAATATTTAAAGAGATTAGTTTTCCTTATGTTTAAGATATTTTCTTTCCTCAACAATGTAAACAACAAGAAAATTTTTCATTAAAATTTCAAGGTCCTGGTGCCTATTTGAATAAGAAAATGGACATACAATTTGGATTTATAAAATTATTAAAAGATTTAAAATAAATTCAACATAAGATGGTTTAATATAAAAAATCTAAAGTACAACTTAATATAGAATTATTATTATTATTATATTATTATTATTATTACTATTCTTATTATTTTTAACAGAGAGTGGGAGATTACAATAGTTTATAATATTTAGGGATTAGTTAGTTAGAGAAAATGTAAATTTATGGGTACTTTAACGTATTAAGCTTTGCCTTTTCCGTGAATAAAAAATATATTTTATACAATTAAACCTTGACATTAGTATAAATTATCATAAATGTTTACTTTTGTATGTTCAAGTTTCTATAAATATAGATTTTATATTGTAATGGAGATTTTAAAATTTCAAAGAATTGGTAAGTGAATCAGCTAAATTTGGCCGTTGCCGATGCCAATTAATCAGACACCATTAATTATTAGGAAACATCTTCACTAATTATTGACACTCGCTACCATTTTCATTATTCCTTACGAATATACTTAATGAAAAGTATAAAATGTCGACCTCAAAAATGAAACCATTGAAAAGAAATAATACGAAGAGAGCAAAATACAAATAATTTCTTTCCATACCGTTATTCAAAATCAAATTCACAAACGACCATAACATTCCATGCTCCTCATCTAAAGTATATTAAATAAAATCGGGTTTTTCACGGTAAAATTGTCTACAATTTCCTTTTCCACTTCTATTCAATTCACCAGCATTTATCATATATTCTTAATTTATTAAGGAATTTTCCCTTAATCTGAAACTATAACTATAACTTAAATCACAAACTATTAATTACATAAACATCCAAAAACTTACTACAATATATACTTTAAGAGTAATATATTTGAAGATGATGGGAAATCCATTCATTTTTCAGCATCGAAGAATCATTATTAAACTGTATCAATTTTATTTATTTTTCTTATTTCAGGGCCTAAAACTGTTTTAGCTGTTACACCATCTAGAATGGTTAATTTGTTCCCTCTAGATGCATCACATCCTCTATACTCTCCACGCTTCTCACGATTGACCGATCAATTCATTTAGACTATCTTTCAAAGGATACAATCAACTTAATGATCCTGCTTTACTAACCACATACGTGTAACTTTAAAAACTATCAGCGGAAAAGATCTAGTTTTTAAGAAAGATGTAAGAAGCGGTAAGTGCATCAAGTTTTCCTTAAAAAATGCATGTTCAAATAATATAAAAAAAGATTTATAAAAAATAATTTCACTTCATACACAACCACGTGATAACCATAACATAGAACTTATATAGTTCCATTTTTCTGAGTGCATGCCACCGAAAACTACAGTATATTGTATACACTATAATTTACAGGGAAATTTACTGTAAATGGAATAGATGTTGAAAAACACCATTCCTCCGAGATCACACCACTGTTATAGTCATCAGCGATTTTCTTTTAATCACTACGACGAAGTTCAAGATGCTTTCAATACTTTAGTACGATCCGAACACAAGCTGATGAACGTGTAGTACAAACTATCAAATCGTCAACACGTCTTAAAGTCCTAGAGTTCCTGCAATTTTGAAGGATGCTGAATCAAAAGAAGACTTCTCACGTTTACTTTATTTATGGGAAAATCGTATCTCCCAATTAGACAAAACTGACCTCATCTTTCCAGAGACGACTCTACTTTACGTAAGTTTTGAATAACTTTTTATATAGAGATTTTACTTAAGAACATTGTCCATTCATAGCGTACACGTCATTTTAAGCTACTAATATCGTTTTCAGAACATATTTTCAGACAATTCTATCATTTATAAATTTAAAATAAGTAATTCTTACCGAATTGGCTAGGAAAGACGGTACTGTAAAACTTGAAAAGAGTTTAATTGGAAATTAAACATTCGTGAAATTCGAAAGGACGCTATTATTAGTAGGGATGTACCGATTCCAAACTTTAGCTGATGCCGATGTCAATATCGATGCCGATTCTTTGCCTAGATTTCAAAACACCCAATTCCCTTCATAAATTTTACTAATCTAATGAGAAAACTTACAATTTTCATATTTTTAAATTATATTTGTTTAATGTTTTTCTTAGCTCACTCTTACAATATACAGTACCCAAATTAGTTACGAATATCATAGCTAAAGTGATGTTAATTAGTTTTATTACTTAATAAAATTATAAAACATTTAGTTTAGTTTCATAATATTTATACTAATATTTAAAGTGATTAGTTTTCCTTATGTTTAAGATATTTTCTTTCGTCAGCACTGTAAACAACAACAAAATTTTTCATTAAAATTTCAAGGTCTGGTGCCTATTTGAATAAGAAAATAGACACAATTAAGTTTATAAAATTATTAAAATACTGTACTTAAATAAAGTCAACATAATTAGTTGGTTAATATAAAAATTCCAAAGTACAACTTAATATAAAATTATTATTAATGTAAAAAGTGAGTAATTCTAGCATTTTTTTTTGCATATAAAGTCCAAACTCGCGTGACACTCTAACTGTATATAAAATGCAAGTTTGGAAAAAAATTTAATTTTCTTAATATTTCATTTTTCATAGCAATTGATGAATTATTTCTTTTTTTTAAATAACCTAATGATTTTTTAGATAAAGCTCATTCATGTAATCGTGTTAAATTCTGCAATGTTAATTTTTTATGCATTCTTTCGTAGTGTAAAAGATGAAGTCAATTTTGCCGAAAACATAAATTAACACTTAATTTTAAACTTTAAGCATTTAATTTTGCTTCATATGCATGTTTATTCTAATCACAATAAAATGCATATTTCAATTTCCATTTTTAGTCAACTTGGTATATCATAATAACATCAGATCTCTTAATATGCTATTTAAGAGAAAAATGTGACTTCATCTTCAAATATCTCGCTTATCTTTCAATAAGTTGTAGCAAAAAATTTACCTTTACATCAAATATTTTGCAAAAGAATTCAGCCTATTGAGAATAAAAAACAAAAACAGGTCAACATTAAATAATAATCATGTCACCAAGTTAGTTTGTATATAAACACGGGATCACCCGAAGATCCGTCACCCGAGCCTTTTTAGTTAGCTTTATAAGGCTAAGTAACGAAAATACCACGACTTAACCTAACCAATCGTCAAGGGTTCCTTTGTTCCTTACGAACATACTCAATGAAAAGTATAAAACGTCGACCTCAAAAATGAAACCAGTGAAAAGAAATAATGCGAAGAAAGCAAAATACAAATAATTTCTTTCCATAACCTCATTCAAAATCAAATCCACACTCCTTATCTGAGGTATATTAAATAAAATCGGGTTTTTCGAGATAAACTTTTCTACAATTTCCCTCTTTCCACTTCTGCTCAATTAACCAGCATTTATAATACATTCTTAATTTATTAAGGAATTTTCCTTTAATCTGAAACTATAACTATAACTTAAATCACAAACATTAATTACATAAACATCAAAAACTTACTACAATATACGACTTTAAGAGTAATATATTTGAAGATGATGAGGGAAATCCATTCATTTTTCAGCATCGAAGAATCTTTATTAAATTGTATCAATTTATTTATTTTTCTTTATTTCAGGGCCAAAAACTGTTTTAGCTGTTTACACCATCTAGAATGGTTAATTTGTTCCCTCTAGAGCATCACATCCTCTATACTCTCCAAGCTTCTTCACGATTGACCGATCAATTCATTTTAGACTATCTTTCAAAGGATACAATCAACTTTAATGATCCTGCTTACTAACCACATACGGTGTAACTTTAAAAAACTATCAGCGGAAAAGACCTAGTTTTTAAGAAAAATGCAAAGAAGCGGTGAGTGCATCAAGTTTTCCTTAAAAAATGCATGTTTCAAATAATATAAAGAAAAAGATTTATAAAAAATAATTTCACTTCATACACAACCACGTGATAACCATAGCATAGAACTTTATATAGCTCCCATTTTTCTGAGTACATGCCACCGAAAACTACGGTATATTGTATACATTATAATTTTACAGGGAAATTTACTGTAAAGGAATAGTGTTGAAAACACCAACTCCTCCGAGACACACCACTGTTATAGTCATCAGCGATTTTCTTTTTAATCACGACGACGAAGTTCAAGAGCTTCAATACTTTAGTACGATCCGAACACAAACCTGATGAACATGTAACACAACTTATCCAAATTCGTCAACACGTTCTTAAGTTCCTAGAGTTCCTGCAATTTGAAGGATGCTGAATCAAAAGAAGACTTCTCACGTTTACTTTATTTATGGGAAAATCGTATCTCCCAATTAGCAAACTGCACATCATCTTCAGAGACGACTCTACTTTACGTAAGTTTTAATAGCTTTTTTATAGAGATTTTACTTCAAGAACATTGTCCATTTCATAGCGTACACGTCATTTTAAAGCTACTAATATCGTTTTAAGAACATATTTTCAGACAATTCTATCCGTTTATAAATTTAAATAAATAATTCTTACGAATTCGATAGGAAAGAAGGTAGTGAATGCTTGGAAAGAGTTTAATTGAAATTAACATTCGTGAAATTCGAAATAACGCTATTATTTAGTAGTGATATACGATTCCAAACTTTAGCCGATAGCCAATGTCGATGCCGATTCTTTTCTTAGATTTAAAAAAAACCAATTCCCTTCATAGATTTTACTAATTCTTATGAGAAAACTTACAATTTTCATATTTTTTAATTTTTATTGTTTAAATGATTTTTCTTAGCTCACTACAATATACAGTACCGTTACTGATATACTATAGCTGAAGTATTGTTAATAGTTTTATTACTCAATAAAATTATAAAATAATTCTAGTTTAGTTTCTAATATGAATACTAATATTTAAAGTGATTAGTTTTCCTATGTTTAAGATATTTTCTTTCCTCAACAATGTAAACAACAACAAAAATTTCATTAAAATTTCAAGGTCCTGGTGCCTATTTGAATAAGAAAATGGACATACAATTTGGATTTATAAAATTATTAAAAGTTTTTAAAATAATTCAACATTTAGATGGTTTAATATTAAAAAATTAAAGTACAACTTAATATAGAAATTATTATTATTATTATTATATTATTATTATATTATTATTATTACTATTGTTATTATTATTAACGAGAGTGGGAGATACAATAGTTTAGAATATTTAGGGATTAGTTAGTTAGAGAAAATGTAAATTTATGGGTACTTTAACGTATTAAGCTTTGCCTTTTCCGTGAATAAAAAATATATTTTATACAATTAAACCTTGACATTAGTATAAATTATCATAAATGTTTACTTTTGTATGTTCAAGTTTCTATAAATATAGATTTTATATTGTAATGGAGATTTTAAAATTTCAAAGAATTGGTAAGTGAATCAGCTAAATTTGGCCGTTGCAGATGCCAATTAATCAGACACCATTAATTATTAGGAAACATCTTCACTAATTATTGACACTCGCTACCATTTTCATTATTCCTTACGAATATACTTAATGAAAAGTATAAAATGTCGACCTCAAAAATGAAACCATTGAAAAGAAATAATACGAAGAGAGCAAAATACAAATAATTTCTTTCCATACCGTTATTCAAAATCAAATTCACAAACGACCATAACATTCCATGCTCCTCATCTAAAGTATATTAAATAAAATCGGGTTTTTCACGGTAAAATTGTCTACAATTTCCTTTTCCACTTCTATTCAATTCACCAGCATTTATCATATATTCTTAATTTATTAAGGAATTTTCCCTTAATCTGAAACTATAACTATAACTTAAATCACAAACTATTAATTACATAAACATCCAAAAACTTACTACAATATATGTACTTTAAGAGTAATATATTTGAAGATGATGAGGGAAATCCATTCATTTTTCAGCATCGAAGAATCATTATTAAACTGTATCAATTTTATTTTATTTTTCTTTATTTCAGGGCCTAAAACTGTTTTAGCTGTTACACCATCTAGAATGGTTAATTTGTTCCCTCTAGATGCATCACATCCTCTATACTCTCCACGCTTCTCACGATTGACCGATCAATTCATTTTAGACTATCTTTCAAAGGATACAATCAACTTTAATGATCCTGCTTTACTAACCACATACGGTGTAACTTTAAAAACTATCAGCGGAAAAGATCTAGTTTTTAAAAAAGATGTAAGAAGCGGTAAGTGCATCAAGTTTTCCTTAAAAAATGCATGTTTTCAAATAATATAAAAAAAAGATTCATAAAAAATAATTTCACTTCATACACAACCACGTGATAACCATAACATAGAACTTTATATAGTTCCATTTTTCTGAGTGCATGCCACCGAAAACTACAGTATATTGTATACACTATAATTTTACAGGGAAATTTACTGTAAATGGAATAGATGTTGAAAAACACCACTTCCTCCGAGATCACACCACTGTTATAGTCATCAGCGATTTTCTTTTTAATCACTACGACGAAGTTCAAGATGCTTTCAATACTTTAGTACGATCCGAACACAAGCCTGATGAACGTGTAGTACAAACTATCCAAATCCGTCAACACGTTCTTAAAGTTCCTAGAGTTCCTGCAATTTTGAAGGATGCTGAATCAAAAGAAGACTTCTCACGTTTACTTTATTTATGGGAAAATCGTATCTCCCAATTAGACAAAACTGCACCTCATCTTTCCAGAGACGACTCTACTTTACGTAAGTTTTGAATAGCTTTTCTTATAGAGATTTTACTTTAAGAACATTGTCCATTTCATAGCGTACACGTCATTTTAAAGCTACTAATATCGTTTTAAGAACATATTTTCAGACAATTCTATCCGTTTATAAATTTAAAATAAATAATTCTTACCGAATTCGCTAGGAAAGAAGGTAGTGTAATGCTTGGAAAGAGTTTAATTGGAAATTAAACATTCGTGAAATTCGAAATGACGCTATTATTAGTAGGGATGTACCGATTCCAAACTTTAGCTGATGCCGATGTCAATATCGATGCCGATTCTTTGCCTAGATTTCAAAACACCAATTCCCTTCATAAATTTTACTAATCTAATGAGAAAACTTACAATTTTCATATTTTTAAATTTTATATTTGTTTAAATGTTTTTTCTTAGCTCACTCTACAATATACAGTACCCAAATTAGTTACTGATATATCATAGCTAAAGTGATGTTAATTAGTTTTATTACTTAATAAAATTATAAAACAATTTTAGTTTAGTTTCATAATATTTATACTAATATTTAAAGTGATTAGTTTTCCTTATGTTTAAGATATTTTCTTTCGTCAGCACTGTAAACAACAACAAAATTTTTCATTAAAATTTCAAGGTCCTGGTGCCTATTTGAATAAGAAAATAGACACAATTAAGTTTATAAAATTATTAAAATACTGTACTTAAAATAAAGTCAACATAATTAGTTGGTTAATATAAAAATTCCAAAGTACAACTTAATATAAAATTATTATTAATGTAAAAAGTGAGTAATTCTAGCATTCTTTTTTTGCATATAAAGTCCAAACTCGCGTGACACTCTAACTGTATATAAAATGCAAGTTTGGAAAAAAATTTAATTTTCTTAATATTTTATTTTTTCATAGCAATTGATGAATTATTTCTTTTTTTTAAATAACCTAATGATTTTTTAGATTAAGCTCATTCATGTAATCGTGTTAAATTCTGCAATGTTAATTTTTTTATGCATTCTTTCGTAGTTGTAAAAGATGAAGTCATATTTTGCCGAAACCATAAATTAACACTTAATTTTAAACTTTAAGCATTTAATTTTGCTTCATATGCATGTTTAATTCTAATTCACAATAAAATGCATATTTCAATTTCCATTTTTAGTCAACTTGGTATATCATAATAACATCAGATCTCTTAATATGCTGTTTAAGAGAAAAATGTGACTTCATCTTCAAATATCTCGCTTATCTTTCAATAAGTTGTTACAGCAAAAAATTTACCTTTACATCAAATATTTTGCAAAAGAATTCAGCCTATTGAGAATAAAAAACAACAGGTCAACATTAAATAATAATCATGTCACCAAGTTAGTTTGTATATAAACACGGGATCACCCGAAGATCCGTCACCCCAGCCTTTTTAGTTAGCTTTATAAGGCTAAGTAACGAAAATACCACGACCTAACCTAACCAATCGTCAAGGGTTCCTTTGTTCCTTACGAACATACTCAATGAAAAGTATAAAACGTCGACCTCAAAAATGAAACCATTGAAAAGAAATAATGCGAAGAAAGCAAAATACAAATAATTTCTTTCCATAACCTCATTCAAAATCAAATCCACGCTCCTTATCTGAGGTATATTAAATAAAATCGGGTTTTTCGAGATAAACTTTTCTACAATTTCCCTCTTTCCACTTCTGCTCAATTAACCATCATTTATAATACATTCTTAATTTATAAGGAATTTTCCTTTAATCTGAAACTATAACTATAACTTAAATCACAAACTATTAATTACATAAACATCCAAAAACTTACTACAATATACGCACTTTAAGAGTAATATATTTGAAGATGATGAGGGAAATCCATTCATTTTTCAGCATCGAAGAATCTTTATTAAATTGTATCAATTTTATTTTATTTTTCTTTATTTCAGGGCCAAAAACTGTTTTAGCTGTTACACCATCTAGAATGGTTAATTTGTTCCCTCTAGATGCATCACATCCTCTATACTCTACACGCTTCTCACGATTGACCGATCAATTCATTTTAGACTATCTTTCAAAGGATACAATCAACTTTAATGATCCTGCTTTACTAACCACATACGGTGTAACTTTAAAAACTATGAGCGGAAAAGATCTAGTTTTTAAGAAAGATGTAAGAAGCGGTAAGTGCATCAAGTTTTCCTTAAAAAATGCATGTTTTCAAATAATATAAAGAAAAAGATTTATAAAAAATAATTTCACTTCATACACAACCACGTGATAACCATAACATAGAACTTTATATAGTTCCATTTTTCTGAGTACATGCCACCGAAAACTACGGTATATTGTATACATTATAATTTTACAGGGAAATTTACTATAAATGGAATAGATGTTGAAAAACACCACTTCCTCCGAGATCACACCACTGTTATAGTCATCAGCGATTTTCTTTTTAATCACTACGACGAAGTTCAAGATGCTTTCAATACTTTAGTACGATCCGAACACAAGCCTGATGAACGTGTAGTACAAACTATCGAAATCCCTCAACACGTTCTTAAAGTTCCTAGAGTTCCTGCAATTTTGAAGGATGCTGAATCAAAAGAAGACTTCTCACGTTTACTTTATTTATGGGAAAATCGTATCTCCCAATTAGACAAAACTGCACCTCATCTTTCCAGAGACGACTCTACTTTACGTAAGTTTTGAATAGCTTTTCTTATAGAGATTTTGCTTTAAGAACATTGTCCATTTCATAGCGTACACGTCATTTTAAAGCTACTAATATCGTTTTAAGAACATATTTTCAGACAATTCTATCCATTTATAAATTTAAAATAAGTAATTCTTACCGAATTGGCTAGGAAAGACGGTACTTTAATACTTGGAAAGAGTTTAATTGGAAATTAAACATTCGTGAAATTCGAAATGACGCTATTATTAGTAGGGATGTACCGATTCCAAACTTTAGCCGATGCCGATGTCAATATCGATGCCGATTCTTTGCCTAGATTTCAAAACACCAATTCCCTTCATAAATTTTACTAATCTAATGAGAAAACTTACAATTTTCATATTTTTAAATTTTATATTTGTTTAAATGTTTTTTCTTAGCTCACTCTACAATATACAGTACCCAAATTAGTTACTGATATATCATAGCTAAAGTGATGTTAATTAGTTTTATTACTTAATAAAATTATAAAACAATTTTAGTTTAGTTTCATAATATTTATACTAATATTTAAAGTGATTAGTTTTCCTTATGTTTAAGATATTTTCTTTCCTCAGCACTGTAAACAACAACAAAATTTTTCATTAAAATTTCAAGGTCCTGGTGCCTATTTGAATAAGAAAATAGACATACAATTTAAGTTTATAAAATTATTAAAATACTGTACTTAAAATAAAGTCAACATAATTAGTTGGTTAATATAAAAATTCCAAAGTACAACTTAATATAAAATTATTATTAATGTAAAAAGTGAGTAATTCTAGCATTCTTTTTTTGCATATAAAGTCCAAACTCGCGTGACACTCTAACTGTATATAAAATGCAAGTTTGGAAAAAAAATTAATTTTCTTAATATTTTATTTTTCATAGCAATTGATGAATTATTTCTCTTTTTTAAATAACCTAATGATTTTTTAGATTAAGCTCATTCATGTAATCGTGTTAAATTCTGCAATGTTAATTTTTTTTATGCATTCTTTCGTAGTTGTAAAAGATGAAGTCATATTTTGCGGAAACCATAAATTTACACTTAATTTTAAACTTTAAGCATTTAATTTTGCTTCATATGTATGTTTAATTCTAATTCACAATTAAAATGCATATTTCAATTTCCATTTTTAGTCAACTTGGTATATCATAATAACATCAGATCTCTTAATATGCTGTTTAAGAGAAAAATGTGACTTCATCTTCAAATATCTCGCTTATCTTTCAATAAGTTGTTACAGCAAAAAATTTACCTTTACATCAAATATTTTGCAAAAGAATTCAGCCTATTGAGAATAAAAAACAGGTCAACATTAAATAATAATCATGTCACCAAGTTAGTTTGTATATAAACACGGGATCACCCGAAGATCCGTCACCCGAGCCTTTTTAGTTAGCTTTATAAGGCTAAGTAACGAAAATACCACGACCTAACCTAACCAATCGTCAAGGGTTCCTTTGTTCCTTACGAACATACTCAATGAAAAGTATAAAACGTCGACCTCAAAAATGAAACCATTGAAAAGAAATAATGCGAAGAAAGCAAAATACAAATAATTTCTTTCCATAACCTCATTCAAAATCAAATTCACAAATGACCATAACATTCCACGCTCCTTATCTTAGGTATATTAAATAAAATTGGATTTTTCGAGATAAACTTTTCTACAATTTCCCTCTTTCCACTTCTGCTCAATTAACCACCATTTATAATACATTCTTAATTTATTAAGGAATTTTCCTTTAATCTGAAACTATAACTATAACTTAAATTAGAAACTATTAATTGCATAAACATCCAAAACCTTACTACAATATACGTACTTTAAGAGTATTATACTGTAGTTGAACATGATGAGAGAAATCCGTTCATTTTTCAGCATTGAAGAATCATTATTAAAGAGTATGAATTTGATTTGATTTTTCTTTATTTCAGGGCCAAAAACTGTTTTAGCTGTTACACCATCTAGAATGGTTAATTTGTTCCCTCAAGATGCACAACATCCTCTATACTCTCCACGCTTCTCACGATTGACCGATCAATTCATTTTAGACTATCTTTCAAAGGATACAATCAACTTTAATGATCCTGCTTTACTAACCACATACGGTGTAACTTTAAAAACTATCAGCGGTAAAGATCTAGTTTTTAAGAAAAATGTAAGAAGCGGTAAGTGCATCAATTTTTCTTTAAACAATGCATGTGTTCAAATAATATATAAGAAAAAGGTTTATGGAAAATAACCACTTCATTTACAGCTACGTGATAACCACAGTATAGAACTATATATAGTTCCCATTTTTATGAGTTAATGCAACCGCAAACTATATTGTATACATTATAACTTTACAGGGAAATTTACCGTAAATGGAATAGATGTTGAAAAACACCACTTCCTCCGAGATCACACCACCGTTATAGTCATCAGTGATTTTCTTTTTAATCACTACGACGAAGTTCAAGATGCTTTCAATACTTTAGTACGATCGGAACACAAGCCTGATGAACATTTACCACTACATATCGAAAAAATATCTCAACACGTTCTTAAAGTTCCTAGAGTTCCTGCAATTTTGAAGGATGCTGAATCGAAAGGAGACTTCTCCCTTTTGCTTTATTTGTGGGAAAATCGTATCTCCCAACTAGACAAAACTGCACATCATCTTTCCAGAGACGATTCTACTTTACGTAAGTTTCGAATACCTTTTCCTATAGAGATTTTATTTTAAGAAAATTGTCCATTTCATAACATACACATCATTTTAAAGCTCCTAACACCGTTTTAAGAGGATATTTCCACACAATCTGCCCACTTATATATTCAAAATAAATAATTCTTACCGCACTGGCTAAGAAAGACGGTACTGCAGTACTTGGAAAGAGTTCAGTTGAAAATTAAACTTTTGTGAAATTCGAAAAGACGCTTTACACTGTGCAACAATTTTTTGTTTATGTTGATTTTTCAATCTTTTCTATATGTTTCGGCCACGCTGATTATAGGTTTGGCATCGGTTTTGCTCGGAAAACTATAGTTTTTCTGGTATGGTCAAATTTAGAAATCTTACTTTTTCGCCATTTTTAAGACACTTTTTCTGACATAGCAAAAGTAATTTCAAGTGCAAAATTCAAAATGTCCCCAAAACTGTGGTTTATTAGTAATGTTTTTATTGGTTAAGGCCCATTATTAAATATTTGTACTCATTTGGTTTCTTATTTCTGTTTATAAATTTTTTTTTTGTATTTTTCAGATATTTGAATTAGAATTATATGGTGATGGCTACCAATAGACCCTGCAGACACTCTGTAGATTCATTTTGTTATGTTTGCGGCCATTACATCAATTCAAAGCAAATAAAGCACAAAATTGACACAGGAACGAAGTTTTGTACAGCATATCACGCTTACTTTGGCATGCCCATGGGTGATCAAGATAAATCATTGACCCCTCACTTTTGCTGTGGAAGCTGCCGTTCCACATTAGAAGGATGGTTGCGAGGTACCAGAAAAGGCATGCTATTTGCTATTCCTCGCATTTGGAGGGAGCAAACCAATCACCACGATGATTGCTACTTCTGCATGGTAGACATTTCACTCTAAGAGAGGTAAAGGTCGAAAAAAGTCCTATATTCAAATATCCCATCTTCTATTGCCCCACTCGCCCATAATGAAGATTTACCCGTTCCATGCCCACCCACCATGGAGGAAATAGAAGAAACGTCTTTAATATCCTCCGATGAAGATGAAGATGCTGACTTCGAGGCAAGCTCCAATACGTCACCCCATTTCCCCAACCAGATAGACGTAGACGACCTAGTCAGGGATATGAACCTTACGAAAACCAATGCAGAAATTATGACGTCCCGCCTTAAAGAGTGGAATCTTTTGGACCCAAGTGTCAAGATCTCTTTCTACAGGAATAGGCATTTGCGATACGCTTCTTTCTACTCCTGTTTTGCATCGAGTTCTCTTTGCTACTGCTGTGATGTGAATGGCCTTTTTGCTGAGATAGGAATTTAATACAGCCCTGCCAATTGGCGTTTGTTTATTGACAGTTCAACTAGAAGTTTAAAAGGCTTCCTACTACATAATGGAAACGTGTTTCCA
This sequence comes from Bathynomus jamesi, assembly GCA_023014485.1. NCBI lineage: Eukaryota > Metazoa > Arthropoda > Malacostraca > Isopoda > Cirolanidae > Bathynomus > Bathynomus jamesi. The sequence continues at coordinate 402,565 of JAJOZX010002925.1, forward strand.
TCTATTCCTGTGGCTCATTCGGTTGAATTGAAGGAAGAATATGAAAATGTAAAGCAGTTGCTAGACGAAATAAACTACAGTGAACATAGATGGGATGTATGTGGAGACTTCAAAATGCTAGGATTCCTGCTTGGACTACAGGGCGGTTACACTAAATATTCGTGTTTCCTCTGCCTTTGGGACAGCAGAGCAGATGGTGAGCACTTTGTCAGAAAGGAATTAATCGTGAGAAATGAGCTTAATCCAGGCAAACACAATGTTCTTAACGAAGCCCTTGTTCCAACAAACAAAATTTTGCTACCCCCGCTGCATTTCAAGCTTGGTCTTATTAAGCAATTTATCAAAGTTTTGGAGGCTGAAAGTAATGCTCTTTATCATATACGTTCAATGTTTCCCAAACTTTCTGAAGCTAAAATCAAGGGAGGCATATTTCTTGGACTTCAAGTCAGACGCATGTTAGCATCTAAAGAGTTAGAAGAAAAAATGACAGCTCTTGAAAAAAATGCTTGGCAGTCATTTCGGCTAATAGTCCATGGATTTTTAGGTAATAAAAAGAACGACAACTACAAAGAGCTAGTAGAAAATCTACTCAAACACTTTCAAAGGTTAGGTTATAGAATGTCCTTGAAGTTACACTATCTGGACTCGCATTTAGAATTATTCAGACTAAATTTGGGTGACGTAAGTGAAGAACATGGTGAACGTTTTCACCAAGATATCCAAACCATGGAGAGGAGATATCAGGGAAAATGGGACGAAGCTATGATGGGCGACTATATTTAGTGTTTAATACGAGATAATCCGCGGGACTACAAGAGAAAAAGTCGCTCAAATGTACATTTTTAAGCATTATCCGTTTAGATTTGTGAGCATATTTGTGTGCATATTATATTTGGGTGCATTATACATACACATTATATACGCATTATATATACATTATATACATTATATATACATTACATACGCATTATATATATATATTATATACGCATTATATATATATATATATATTATATATACATTATATACGCATTATATATACATTATATATACATTATATATCTTTAAGTATGAAATATATTTATTTTCCTTTCCATTTCTTCATTGTGATTTTCTCTCTGATAAGCCACGAGGTACAAAAAATAGATTATGGTTTTCAGAAGAAACTAGAGTTTTCACGAGAAAACTAATGCGATTTTTTAATTCAGTGCATTCAGAAACATAAAGGAACACCAAAAAACTAAGATAAACGCAAATTTTTCAAATTTCGGTTACATAGTGTTATTAGGTAACATTGATTCAAAGCTGGGCACTTGCGGTTTTTTTTGCGGTACTGCGGTACTGCGGTACTACCGCACTACCAAACCGGTACCGCATAACGCAGTACCGCAAAGGATCGCTGAAAGTACAGGCTGTACTTTCAGCGATCCTTTGCGGTACTGCGTTATGCGGTACCGGTTTGGTAGTGCGGTAGTACCGCAGTACCGCAGTACCGCAAAAAAAAACGCGTGCCCAGCTTTGCATTGATTATTGACACTGGCTACCACTTCCATTGTTTCTTACGAACATACTCAATGAAAAGTATAAAATATCGACCTCAAAAATGCAACCATTCAAAACAAATAATACGAAGAAGGCAAAATATAAATAATTTCTTTCCATATCGTCATTCAAAATCAAATGCACAAAGGAACATAAAATACCACATTCCCTATTCTAAGGTACATTAAATAAAATTGGATTTTTCAAGTTGAACTTTTCTACAATTTTCCTCTTTACAATTTTGCTCAATTAACCAAAAATGTAAACAACAATTAACATCGCAAGCTATTAATTGCATAAACATCCAAAACCTACTAAAATATACGTACTTTAACAGTAATAGAGTTGATGATGATGGGACAAATCCATTTAGTTTTCAGCCTTGAAGAATAATTACATTAAAGAGTATAAATTTTATTTTATTTTTCTTTATTCCAGGGCCAAAAACTATTTTAGCTGTTACACCATCTAGAATGGTCAATTTGGTTCCTCAAGATGCACCACATCCTCTATACTCTCCACGCTTCTCACGATTGACCGATCAATTCATTTTAGACTATCTTTCAAAGGATACAATCAACTTTAATAATCCTGCTTTACTAACCACACGCGGTGTAACTTTAAAAACTATGAGCGGAAAAGATCTAGTTTTTAAGAAAAATGTAAGAAGCGGTAAGTGCATAAATTTTTCCTTAAACAATGCATGTTTTCAAATAATATAAAGAAAAAATGTATAAAAAATAATTTCACTTCATACACAACCACGTGATAACCATAGCATAGAACTTTATGTAGTTCCCATTTCTCTGAGTACATGCAACCGAAAACTATGGTATTTTGTATACACTATAATATTACAGGGAAATTTACCGTAAATGGAATAGATGTTGAAAAACACCACTTCCTCCGAGATCACACCACCGTTATAGTCATCAGTGACTTTCTTTTTAATCACTACGACGAAGTTCAAGATGCTTTCAATACTTTAGTACGATCTGAACACAAGCCTGATGAACATTTACCACACCTTGACGAAATCCCTCAACACGTTCTTAAAGTTCCTAGAGTTCCTGCAATTTTGAAGGATGCTGAATCGAAAGAAGACTTCTCACGTTTACTTTATTTATGGGAAAATCGTATCTCCCAATTAGACAAAACTGCACCTCATCTTTCCAGAGACGACTCTACTTTCCGTAAGTTTTGAATAGCTTTTCTTATAGAGATTTTACTTTAAGAACATTGTCCATTTCATGGCATACACGTCATTTTAAAGTTACTAATATCGTTTTAAGAACATATTTTCATACAAATCTACTTATTTATAAATTTAAAATAAATAATTCTTACCGAATTGGCTAGGAAAGACGGTACTGTAATACTTGGAAAGAGTTTAATTGGAAATCAAACATCCGTGAAATTCAAAATAGCGCTATGTCGGATATGACGATATATTCTCAGTATGTCGCTTCCTCGCACCAACAAGGAAGTTTATACCGCTGACGTCCACGGTTCTTTTTTTCTCACTTTCTTAATCTGACTGCGAGTTACGATAAAACCAACCCAATTTATACCTTTGCTCTATGGCGTCCTCTCTTCTCTGGGTATTGGTGGGGAAGTAGGTAGGTGGATTGAAAACTGGCTGAAGCATGCCACAAAGTTAATCCCTTCCGTTAGGCATATGGGCTACAATCGACGCTTACGTGACGCGTGTTCAAAGAAGTCGATTTTAGAAGCATGTTTAGTTTAAATGATAACCCAACTAGTAACAATGGTTGGAAGTTGGATTTGAAACGGTTTAGGACTATTGTGTGTGGGAATTTCTTTACCTATAAGATCTGTGACACGTGGAACAGGTTACCTTCAGAAGTTGTGAACAGTTCCTCTGTGGATCAGTTCAAGAAAAGGTTAGACCAAATCTTGCCAACTATTTGAGTAAAGAAAATTTTCCCTGGCACTGTTGCCATTGGTACCTCCTCGGTATGGGCCGCAAGGCCTTTTGAGGTACTTCTTTTCCTTGTAACTCCTTGTAACTCAATCCGTTGAGAAACGGGAATGTTTTCTTGGAAGGATATAAATTACGAGTTTTCCTTTGTTAGCTTTTATTTCCAAGGTTTGGAAGCACTTTTAAAATACTAGATTTTCTTTTACACTACAGAGTAATTAGAGAATAAAAACCTTAACCACAACACTTGTTTAGAAAGTTATTAACGAACAAAAGCTTACATCGAAAGCTAACAGGCCCCAGCTCAACCGGTTGGCCCAAAGACGAAAACCTCACTGCCTCTCTCAAGGCGTGTTCCCTTCCTCCTTGAGAAGACCCCATGGTGCCGCGTTTACCAGAGATTATTAAACTTGAAAAATCCTGCTTTAATAATTAATGATATAAACAAAAGAATTTGTATAATCGATATTAGCAAAACAATTTATATAATTGTAGTTTTTACACTTAACTCTTTTATGTGATTTATAATAATCGAAAAGACCATTTAGAATTTAGGAATCTCTGTTTAAGATTATAGACGTGACAACACTGTTTTCGTTAGTGTTAAGAGAGAAAGGAAGCAGAGAATCCCGGGGCATCGAGGCAATTATCCAATATTAAAAATTTAACGGATTCATGTTTTAATTTATATGAACAGAATAATATCTTTTAAAGGCTTAATATTTTAATTTATACAAACAGAATGATATCTTTAAATTTTAACATAAATTTATTTTCCTGTGGAAACACTTTTCCACATGGCTCCCCTCCCAGAGTTGGTACTTGGGGGTTAGTTTGAAAAAATCCTCTCAAACAAAAGTAGTTGGACGTAGGGTTTTATAAAGACAAAGATATTATTGAAGAAGTAATTGGATATAATGTTGCATAAAGACAAAAGAAATAGTTAAACAAAATACATTTACTTAGTACTTAATCCACTCTACTTATCAGTTAAATTTTACATTAAAATTGATACTTATGCACTAATGAACACTTATAATTGACTGTCACTTGTGTGTCCTTGAGCACTTGGAGTCTGATTTCTTTAGGTCCACTTTTTATACTAGTCTAAGTTCACCGTGTGCATACACTTTCAGGTAAATCATACGCGATTTTCTTATCGAACTTTAAGAGAACAAATATTTAGAGAAATGAATTTCCATGAACTATTGGACAAAGTGCTTAAGTGAAATTGATACGAATTCTGCAAGGTTTAGAACGGATATTGTCGTTTTGAGAACTTTTAGAACTTTGGAATTGACTCAACTTTAAAGCTTGGAAGGTATAAAATTTCAAAGGTTACGTGTAGACATTGCTCAAGTTTCTGGATGTACACGTTGGTGGCTAATTGCCTCCGACATCAATCATTCCACGTCTCGAGCGTATTTCAATAATTTAGTAAATAGGGCATGAATGCACGGGTATCGCCTAAACAGGTATGTATATGGAGTACGTGTGGTGGTAACTCTTGAACTGGAAATACAGTAAAAAAACAATTTGTAAATGGGATAAACCGACGTTATGATTACTGTTCTTCGTTTCGTGTATTCGGTCCTTTTGGAGTGAAATCAAAGTGGCAGATGGCTCCAGTTTCGATTTCCAAACCTTCTGATTAGAAAGAACAGAATCGAATGAACGTTGTCCCGTAGAGCGATGCATAGATGTAACACTCTCTTTGGTGGGAAGAGAAAGAGTGGCAATTTTCTTTTCCCAAATTCGTCGAGGTCATAAGCCGAGTTTGTATTATGTCCGAGGGACATAGGCGAGTTCTCCGTGACCTTACGTAAATTTGCAGAAGAAGGGGGATCCCTCGAAAAATCCGCGCAATGCTCACTACTCTTCCAAGTATGAGCAGAAGTTGCGTGATTTGGGGACTTCATCTGGGACGATCTCGTCACAGACCACTTCCCCCGGAAAATTCCCCTGATCGAGAACTTCCCTCGTGATGTCTCGGGCAGTCTCTTCATAGACCGCTTCCGTCTTCATCGTCTAAGAAGTGAGTAACCATCCAAATCTTCGCAATATCACCGCGAACGTTATAATGAACATAATATTCCTCTAATGCGTCCAACCATTCGTCCACGTATGGGAGTACCAAGTTACCGTATTCTCTCCCCTTAAAAATTGGAACCTTAGGGATATTACTCGTCCGATAATTACATCTAGCCACTTTTCCTCGAAAATGACAAAAGAAAAAAATGGACTTCCAAACGAGGAAGGCGAAGCGAAACAAAAAAAAAAAACTTAGCCCTAATACCGTATATACAACAGAATTTTAAGCGAAAAAAAACTTAAGCTTGAGATTAGCTATTCTTGGTTTATTAAATAAACCATAAAATCATCCCAAACGAAGATGAAAAACTTGCCTGTCGATTTCGACACATTACTCGAAATGTACGAATTCATTCTAATTTAAACAAAAAAAAAAAAAACAGACAAAACTATTCGCGCTCCAACGCAAATAACCACTTAAAGCAAGAATAGAAAAGTTCGCGCATCGACGCGAAAGAGCGTGGGAAAAAAAAAACTTTTACCAAAATCTAACGGCCGAAACGCGCCAAACGAGTCAACAAACAAACGTACGCACGTTTCATACATAAAAGTTAGGTACAATTAATTTCAGAGTCCACTAAAAATGAAAATCAATCCAAAATTCCGTTTTCTATGATAACAATATGAGACAGTTCAAATAAAAAAAAAAATTAAATATTCACTTTAAAAATTTTTCTCCAAATTCCATAAATTACTATATACGGTACTTTGCAGAAATCGTTTCGTCACAAACAATAAAATATATAATTCCCAATATATATTTAAATACACAATTACTGCATGCAAAAAAAAAAAAACCTGTCAAATTTTCCCTGTAAACACAGACAAACAAAAAATCATTTTTAACTCAACAACGAAGAACTAAATTGTTTACAACAAATATAGTTTACATATCCATACATACACACATATATGTACACACACACACACACACACACACACACACATATATATATATATATATATATATATATATATACACACCCAAAATACTGCAAGAGAAAAAATCGTTTTACACTCACAACGAACAGTGAACTGTTTACAACAATAAAAATATACTGTAATTTATTTATATACGTAAAACACTGCGTGCAAAAAACCACAAATTTTCTAACAACAAAAAGAAGAATAATAAATTTTTTTTTTCCAAACCAATGCGTTAAACACTTTTTTTCACGTATTTATTTATTTATTGATACTAGTGTTAACCTTACCCGCCAAAAACACTTTTACTTCAGTTACCGAGATTTCTCTATTTCCTTTTATTCCGTCTTGAGAGAGAGAGTTTGTTTTCGTTTTCTTTCCTCTCTTCGTTGCGGGGACAGAGTCAAATGCGTTCGACTCTCCGCGATCCACAAATGTGAAACCGTTTCCGAATGAGATGCGTTTACAGAATCGAATACGTTTGACTTCTGTAATTTCTTATTCCTATTTTGAAGACGTTTCGAAGTTTCTTTAAGTGACCCAACCAATTCCAATGCGGTCCGTCCGTTTTTCGTTGACGATCAAAGTCTTTCAAAATCTCCAAACTCCGAACGCTATTATTAGTAGTGATGTACCGATTCCAAACTTTAGCCGATACCGATATCGATGTCGATTCTTTGCCTAGATTTTAAAATACCAATTCCCTTCAGAAATTTTACTAATCTAATGAGAAAACTTACAATTTTCATATTTTTAAATTTTATATTTGTTTGAATGCTTTTTCTTAGATCACTCTACAATATACATTACAATTACTGACATACTATAGCTAAAGTGATGTTAATTAGTTTTATTACTCAATAAAATTATAAAATAATTATAGTTTAGTTTCATAATATGAATACTAATATTTAAAGTGATTAGTTTTCCTTATGTTTAACATATTTCCTTTCCTCAACAATGTAAACAACAACAAAAATTTTCATTAAAATGACAAGGTCCTGGTGCCTATTTGAATAAGAAAATGGACATACAATTTGTGTTTATAAAATTATTAAAAGATTTAAAATAAATTCAACATAAGATGGTTTAATATAAAAAATCTAAAGTACAACTTAATATAGAAAAATTATTATTATTATTATTATTATTATTATTATTATTATTAATATTATTATTAACAAACAGTGGGAGATTACAATAGTTTATAATATTTAGGGATTAGTTAGTAAGAGAAAATGTAAATTTATGGGTACTTTAACGTATTAAGCTTTGCCTTTTCCGTGTATAGAAAATATATTTTATACAATTAAACCTTGAAATTAGTATAAATTATCGTAAATGTTTGTTTTTGTATGTTCAAATTTCTATAAATATAGATTTTATATTGTAATGAAAATTTTAAAATTTCAAAGAATCGGTAAGTGAATCGGCTAAATTTGGCCGTTGCCGATGCCAATTATTCGGATACCATTAATTATTAGAAAATTTTTCACTAATTATTGACACTCGGTACCACCTCCATTGTTCCTTAGGAAAATACTCAATGGAAAGTATAAAATGTCGACCACAAAAATGAAACCAGTGAAAAGAAAAAGTACGAAGAAAGCAAAATACAAATAATTTCTTTCCATACCGTTATTCAAAATCAAATTCCCAAACGATCATAACATTCCATGTTCCTTATCTAAGGTGTATTAAATAAACTCCATTTTTCAAGGTAAAATTTTCTCCAATCTCCCTCTTTCCACTTCTGCTCAATTAATCAGCAGTTATAATACATTCTTAATTTGTGAAGGAATTTTCCTTTAATCTGAAACTATTAATTGCATAAACATCCAAAAAGTTACTACAATATACGTACTTTAAGAGTAATATAGTTGAAGATGATGAGGGAAATCCATTCATTTTTCAGCATTGAAGAATCATTTATTTTTCTTTATTTCAGGCCCAAATACTGTTTTAGCTGTTACACCATCTAGAATGGTTAATTTGGTCCCTCAAGATGCACCACATCCTCTATACTCTCCACGCTTTTCACGATTGACCGATCAATTCATTTTAGACTATCTTTCAAAGGATACAATCAACTTTAATGATCCTGCTTTACTAACCACATACGGTGTAACTTTAAAAACTATGAGCGGAAAAGATCTAGTTTTTAAGAAAAATGCAGGGAGCGGTAAGTGCATCAATTTTTCCTTAAACAATGCATGTATTCAAATAATATATAAGAAAAAGGTTTATAAAAAATAACTTCACTTTATTTACAACCAAGTAATAACCACAGCTCAGAACCTTATATAGTTCCAATTTTTCTGAGTACATGCAACCACAAACTACACTATATTGTATACATTATAACTTTACAGGGAAATTTACCGTGAATGGAATAGATGTTGAAAAACACCACTTCCTCCGAGATCACACCACCGTTATAGTCATCAGTGATTTTCTTTTTAATCACTACGACGAAGTTCAAAATGCTTTCAATACTTTAGTACAATCCGAACACAAGCCAGATGAACATTTACCACAACATATCGAAATCCCACACGTTCTTAAAGTTCCTAGAGTTCCTGCAATTTTGAAGGATGCTGAATCGAAAGGAGACTTCTCCCGTTTGCTTCATTTGTGGGAAAATCGTATCTCCCAACTAGACAAAATTGCACCTCATCTTTCCAAAGACGACTCTACTTTACGTAAGTTTCGAATACCTTTTCTTACACACACTTTATTTTAGGAATATTGTCAATTTCATTGCATGCACTGGGTAAGAAAGGCGGTACTGCAATACTTGGAAAGAGTTCAGTTGAAAATTAAACTTTTGTGAAATTTGAAAAGACGCTATTATTAGGTAACATTTTCATTGATTATATTGACACTCGCTACCACTGCCATTGTTCTTTACGAACATACTCAATGATAATTATAAAATATCTACCTCGAAAATGCAACCATTCAAGACACATAATACGAAGAAGACAAAATATAAATAATTTGATTCCATACCGTTATTCAAAACCAAATCCACAAAAGAACATGAAATACCACATTCCTTGTTCTAAGGTACATTAAATAAAATTGGATGTTTCAAGTTGAACTTTTCTACAATTTTCCTCTTCACACTTTTGCTCAATTAACCAACAATGTAAACAACAATTAATATCGCAAACTATTAATTGCATAAACATCCAAAAACTTACTACAATATACGTACTTTAAGAGTAATTAGTTGATGATGATGGGCAAATCCATTCAGTTTTAAGCATTGAAGAATAATTACATAAAAAGTATAATTTTTATTTGATTTTCCTTTATTTCAGGGCCTAAAACTATTTTAGCTATTACACCATCTAGAATGGTCAATTTGGTCCCTCAAGATGCACCACATCCTCTATACTCTCCACGCTTCTCACGATTGACCGATCAATTCATTTTAGACTATCTTTCAAAGGATACAATCAACTTTAATAATCCTGCTTTACTAACCACACGCGGTGTAACTTTAAAAACTATTAGCGGAAAAGATCTAGTTTTTAAGAAAAATGTAAGAAGCGGTAAGTGCATCAGTTTTTCCTTAAAAAATGCATGTTTTCAAAAAATATAAAGAAAAAGATTTATAAAAAATAATTTCACGTCATATACAACCACGTGATAACCATAGCATAGAACTTTGTATAGTTCCCATTTCTCTGTGTACATGCAACCGAAAAATATGGTATATTGTATACACTATAATTTTACAGGGAAATTTATCGTAAATGGAATAGATGTTGAAAAACACCACTTCTTCCGAGATCACACCACCGTTATAGTCATCAGCGATTTTCTTTTTAATCACTACGACGAAGTTCAAGATGCTTTCAATACTTTAGTACGATCCGAACACAAGCCTGATGAACATTTACCACATATCGAAATCCCTAAACACGTTCTTAAAGTTCCTAGAGTTCCTGCAATTTTGAAGGATGCTGACTTGAAAGAAGACTTCTCCAATTTACTTTATTTATGGGAAAATCGTATCTCCCAATTAGACAAAACTGCACCGCATCTTTCCAGAGATGACTCTACTTTACGTAAGTTTTGAATAGCTTTTCTTATAGAAATTTTACTTTAAAAACATTGTCCATTTCATAGCATACACGTTATTTTAAAGCTACTAATTTCGTTTTAAGAACATATTTTCAGACATTTCTACCTATTTATAAATTTAAAATAAATAATTCTTACCGAATTCGCTCGGAAAGACGGTACTGTAATGCTTGGAAAGAGGTTAATTGGAAATTAAATATTCTGAAATTCGAAATAACGCTATTATTAGTAGTGATGTACCGATTCCAAACTTTAGCCGATGCCGATGTCGATGCCGATTCTTTGCCTAGATTTTAAAATACCAATTCCCTTCATAAATTTTACTAATCTAATGAGAAAACTTAAAATTTTCATATTTTTAAATTTTATATTTGTGTGAATGCTCTTTCTTAGCTCACTCTACAATATACTGTACCAAAATTAGTTACTGATATCCTATAGCTAAAGTGATGTTAATTAGTTTTATTACTCAATAAAATTATAAAATAATTCTAGTTTAGTTTCATAATATGAATACTAATATTTAAAGTGATTAATTTTCCTTATATTGAAGATATTTTATTTCCTCAACACTGTAAACAACAACAAAAATTTTCATTAAAATGTCAAGGTCCTGGTGCCTATTTGAATAAGAAAATGGACATACAATTTGGGTTTATAAAATTATTAAAAGATTTAAAATAAATTCAACATAATATGGTTTAATATAAAAAATCTAAAGTACAACTTAATATAGAATTATTATTATTATTATTATTATTATTATTATTATATTATTATTATTTTATTATTATTATTAAAAAAGAGTAGAAGATTACAATAGTTTATAATATTTAGGGATTAGTTAGAGAAAATGTAAATTTTGGGGTACCTTAACGTATTAAGTTTTGCCTTTTCCGTGAAGAGAAAATATATTTTATACAATTAAACCTTGAAATTAGTATAAATTATCATAAATATTTGTTTTTGTATGTTCAAATTTCTATAAATATACATTTTATATTGTAATGAAAATTTTAAAATTTCAGAGAATCGGTAAGTGAATCGGCTAAATTTGGTCGTTGCCGATGCCGATGCCAATTAATCGGACACTATTAATTATTAGGAAAAATTTTCACTAATTATTGCCACTCGTTATCACTTTCATTGTTCCTTACGAACATACTCAATGAAAAGTATAAAATGTCGACCTCAAATATGAACCATTGAAAAGAAATAATACGAAGAAAGCCAAATACAAATAATTTCTTTCCATACCGTTATTCAAAATTAAATTCACAAACGACCACAACATTCCATGCTCCTTATCTAAAGTATATTAAATAAAATAGAGTTTTTCAAGGTAAAATTTTCTACAATTTCCCTCTTTCCATTTCTGCTCAATTAACCAGCATTTATAATATATTCTTAATTTGTGACGGAATTTTAATTTAATCTGAAACTATTAATTGCATAAACATCCAAAAACTTACTACAATATACGTACTTTAAGAGTAATATAGTTGAAGATGATGAGGGAAATCCATTCATTTTTCAGCATTGAAGAATCATTATTAAACTGTATGAATTTTATTTTGTTTTTCTTTATTTCAGGACCAAAAACTGTTTTAGCTGTTACACCATCTAGAATGGTTAATTTGGTCCCTCAAGATGCACCACATCCTCTATACTCTCCACGCTTTTCACGATTGACCGATCAATTCATTTTAGACTATCTTTCAAAGGATACAATCAACTTTAATGATCCTGCTTTACTAACCACATACGGTGTAACTTTAAAAACTATAAGCGGAAAAGATCTAGTTTTTAAGAAAAATGCAGGAAGCGGTAAGTGCATCAATTTTTCTTTAAACAATGCATGTATTCAAATAATATATAAGAAAAAGGTTTATAAAAAATAACTTCACTTTATTTACAACCAAGTAATAACCACAGCTCAGAACTTTATATAGTTCCAATTTTTCTGAGTACATGCAACCACAAACTACACTATATTGTATACATTATAACTTTACAGGGAAATTTACCGTGAATGGAATAGATGTTGAAAAACACCACTTCCTCCGAGATCACACCACCGTTATAGTCATCAGTGATTTTCTTTTTAATCACTACGACGAAGTTCAAAATGCTTTCAATACTTTAGTACAATCCGAACACAAGCCTGATGAACAATTTACACATCATATCGAAATCCCTCAACACGTTCTTAAAGTTCCTAGAGTTCCTGCAATTTTGAAGGATGCTGAATCGAAAGGAGACTTCTCCCGTTTGCTTCATTTGTGGGAAAATCGTATCTCCCAACTAGACAAAACTGCACCTCATCTTTCCATAGACGACTCTACTTTACGTAAGTTTCGAATACCTTTTCTTACACACACTTTATTTTAGGAATATTGTCAATTTCATTGCATGCACTGGCTAAGAAAGACGGTACTGCAATACTTGGAAAGAGTTCAGTTGAAAATTAAACTTTTGTGAAATTTGAAAAGACGCTATTATTAGGTAACATTTTCATTGATTAGTGACACTCGCTACCACTGCCATTGTTCCTTACGAACATACTCAATGAAAATTATAAAATATCTACCTCGAAAATGCAACCATTCAAGACACATAATACGAAGAAGACAAAATATAAATAATTTCTTTCCATACCGTTATTCAAAACCAAATCCACAAAAGAACATGAAATACCACATTCCTTATTCTAAGGTACATTAAATAAAATTGGATTTTTCAAGATGAACTTTTCTACAATTTTCCTCTTCACACTTTTGCTCAATTAACCAACAATGTAAACAACAATTAATATCGCAAACTATTAATTGCATAAACAGCCAAAAACTTACTATAATATACGTACTTTAAGAGTAATTAGTTGATGATGATGGGCAAATCCATTCAGTTTTAAGCATTGAAGAATAATTACATAAAAAGTATAATTTTTATTTGATTTTCCTTTATTTCAGGGCCTAAAACTATTTTAGCTATTACACCATCTAGAATGGTCAATTTGGTCCCTCAAGATGCACCACATCCTCTATACTCTCCACGTTTCTCACGATTGACCGATCAATTCATTTTAGACTATCTTTCAAAGGATACAATCAACTTTAATGATCCTGCTTTACTAACCACACGCGGTGTAACTTTAAAAACTATGAGCGGAAAAGATCTAGTTTTTAAGAAAAATGTAAGAAGCGGTAAGTGCAAATTTTTCCTTAAAAAATGCATGTTTTCAAATAATATAAAGAAAAAGATTTATAAAAAATAATTTCAATTCATATACAACCACGTGATAACCATAGCATAGAACTTTATATAGTTCCCATTTCTCTGAGTACATGCAACCGAAAACTACGGTATATTGTATACACTATAATTTTACAGGGAAATTTACCGTAAATGGAATAGATGTTGAAAAACACCACTTCCTCCGAGATCACACCACCGTTATAGTCATCAGCGATTTTCTTTTTAATCACTACGACGAAGTTCAAGATGCTTTCAATAGTTAGTACTATCCGAACACAAGCCTGATGAACATTTACCACATATCAAAATCCCTCAACACGTTCTTAAAGTTCCTAGAGTTCCTGCAATTTTGAAGGATGCTGAATCGAAAGAAGACTTCTCCAGTTTACTTTATTTGTGGGAAAATCGTATCTCCCAATTAGACAAAACTGCACCTCATCTTTCCACAGACGACTCTACTTTACGTAAGTTTTGAATAGCTTTGCTTATAGAGATTTTACTTTAAAAACATTGTCCATTTCATAGCATACACGTTATTTTAAAGCTACTAATTTCGTTTTAAGAACATATTTTCAGACATTTCTACCTATTTATAAATTTAAAATAAATAATTCTTACCGAATTCGCTGGAAAGACGGTACTGTAATGCTTGGAAAGAGTTTAAGTGGAAATTAAACATTCGTGAAATTCGAAATAACGCTATTATTAGTAGTGATGTACTGATTCCAAACTTTAGCCGATGCCGATGTCGATGTCGATGCCGATTCTTTGCCTGCATTTTAAAACACCAATTCCCTTCAGAAATTTTACTAATCCAATGAAAAAACTTAAAATTTTCATATTTTTAAATTTTATATTTGTTTGAATGCTTTTTCTTAGCCCACTCCACAATAAACAGTACCAAAATTAGTTACTGATATACTATAGCTAAGGTGATGTTAATTAGTTTTATTACTCCATAAAATTATAAAATTATTCTAGTTTAGTTTCCTAATATGAATACTAATATTTAAAGTGATTAATTTTCCTTATGTTGAAGATATTTTCTTTCCTCAACAATGTAAACAACAACAAAATTTTTCATTAAAATTTCAAGGTCCTGATGCCTATTTGAATAAGAAAATGGACATACAATTTGGATTTATAAAATTATTAAAAGATTTAAAATAAGTTCAACATAAGATGGTTTAATATAAAAAATCTAAAGTACAACTTAATATAGAATTATTATTATTACTATTATTATTATTATTATTATTATTATTACTATTGTTATTATTATTAACAGAGAGTGGGAGATTACAATAGTTTATAATATTTAGGGATTAGTTAGTTAGAGAAAATGTAAATTTGTGGGTACTTTAACGTATTAAGTTTTGCCTTTTCCGTGAATAGAAAATATATTTTATACAATTAAACCTTGAAATTAGTATAAATTATCATAAATGTTTGTTTTTCTATGTTCAAATTTCTATAAATATAGATTTTCTATTGCAATGAAAATTTTAAAATTTCAAAGAATCGGTAAGTGAATCGGCTAAATTTGGCCGTTGCCGATGCTAATTAATCGGACACCATTAATTATTAGAAAATTTTTCACTAATTATTGACACTCGGTACCACCTCCATTGTTCCTTAGGAAAATACTCAATGGAAAGTATAAAATGTCGACCACAAAAATGAAACCAGTGAAAAGAAAAAGTACGAAGAAAGCAAAATACAAATAATTTCTTTCCATACCGTTATTCAAAATCAAATTCCCAAACGATCATAACATTCCATGTTCCTTATCTAAGGTGTATTAAATAAACTCCATTTTTCAAGGTAAAATTTTCTCCAATCTCCCTCTTTCCACTTCTGCTCAATTAATCAGCAGTTATAATACATTCTTAATTTGTGAATGAATTTTCCTTTAATCTGAAACTATTAATTGCATAAACATCCAAAAAGTTACTACAATATACGTACTTTAAGAGTAATATAGTTGAAGATGATGAGGGAAATCCATTCATTTTTCAGCATTGAAGAATCATTATTAAACTGTATGAATTTTATTTTGTTTTTCTTTATTTCAGGACCAAAAACTGTTTTAGCTGTTACACCATCTAGAATGGTTAATTTGGTCCCTCAAGATGCACCACATCCTCTATACTCTCCACGCTTTTCACGATTGACCGATCAATTCATTTTAGACTATCTTTCAAAGGATACAATCAACTTTAATGATCCTGCTTTACTAACCACATACGGTGTAACTTTAAAAACTATAAGCGGAAAAGATCTAGTTTTTAAGAAAAATGCAGGAAGCGGTAAGTGCATCAATTTTTCTTTAAACAATGCATGTATTCAAATAATATATAAGAAAAAGGTTTATAAAAAATAACTTCACTTTATTTACAACCAAGTAATAACCACAGCTCAGAACTTTATATAGTTCCAATTTTTCTGAGTACATGCAACCACAAACTACACTATATTGTATACATTATAACTTTACAGGGAAATTTACCGTGAATGGAATAGATGTTGAAAAACACCACTTCCTCCGAGATCACACCACCGTTATAGTCATCAGTGATTTTCTTTTTAATCACTACGACGAAGTTCAAAATGCTTTCAATACTTTAGTACAATCCGAACACAAGCCTGATGAACAATTTACACATCATATCGAAATCCCTCAACACGTTCTTAAAGTTCCTAGAGTTCCTGCAATTTTGAAGGATGCTGAATCGAAAGGAGACTTCTCCCGTTTGCTTCATTTGTGGGAAAATCGTATCTCCCAACTAGACAAAACTGCACCTCATCTTTCCATAGACGACTCTACTTTACGTAAGTTTCGAATACCTTTTCTTACACACACTTTATTTTAGGAATATTGTCAATTTCATTGCATGCACTGGCTAAGAAAGACGGTACTGCAATACTTGGAAAGAGTTCAGTTGAAAATTAAACTTTTGTGAAATTGAAAAGACGCTATTATTAGGTAACATTTTCATTGATTAGTGACACTCGCTACCACTGCCATTGTTCCTTACGAACATACTCAATGAAAATTATAAAATATCTACCTCGAAAATGCAACATTCAAGACACATAATACGAAGAAGACAAAATATAAATAATTTCTTTCCATACCGTTATTCAAAACCAAATCCACAAAAGAACATGAAATCCACATTCCTTATTAAGGTACATTAAATAAAATTGGATTTTCAAGATGAACTTTTCTACAATTTTCCTCTTCACACTTTTGCTCAATTAACCAACAATGTAAACAACAATTAATATCGCAAACTATTAATTGCATAAACAGCCAAAAACTTACTATAATATACGTACTTTAAGAGTAATTAGTTGATGATGATGGGCAAATCCATTCAGTTTTAAGCATTGAAGTATAATTACATAAAAAGTATAATTTTTATTTGATTTTCCTTTATTTCAGGGCCTAAAACTATTTTAGCTATTACACCATCTAGAATGGTCAATTTGGTCCCTCAAGATGCACCACATCCTCTATACTCTCCACGTTTCTCACGATTGACCGATCAATTCATTTTAGACTATCTTTCAAAGGATACAATCAACTTTAATGATCCTGCTTTACTAACCACACGCGGTGTAACTTTAAAAACTATGAGCGGAAAAGATCTAGTTTTTAAGAAGAATGTAAGAAGCGGTAAGTGCACCAATTTTAACTTAAAAAATGCATGTTTTCAAATAATATAAAGAAAAAGATTTATATAAAATAATTTCAATTCATATACAACCACGTGATAACCATAGCATAGAACTTTATATAGTTCCCATTTCTCTGAGTACATGCAACCGAAAACTACGGTATATTGTATACACTATAATTTTACAGGGAAATTTACCGTAAATGGAATAGATGTTGAAAAACACCACTTCCTCCGAGATCACACCACCGTTATAGTCATCAGCGATTTTCTTTTTAATCACTACGACGAAGTTCAAGATGCTTTCAATAGTTTAGTACTATCCGAACACAAGCCTGATGAACATTTACCACATATCAAAATCCCTCAACACGTTCTTAAAGTTCCTAGAGTTCCTGCAATTTTGAAGGATGCTGACTTGAAAGAAGACTTCTCCAATTTACTTTATTTATGGGAAAATCGTATCTCCCAATTAGACAAAACTGCACCGCATCTTTCCAGAGATGACTCTACTTTACGTAAGTTTTGAATAGCTTTTCTTATAGAAATTTTACTTTAAAAACATTGTCCATTTCATAGCATACACGTTATTTTAAAGCTACTAATTTCGTTTTAAGAACATATTTTCAGACATTCTACCTATTTATAAAATTTAAAATAAATAATTCTTACCGAATTCGCTAGAAAGACGGTACTGTAATGCTTGGAGAGAGGTTAATTGGAAATTAAATATTCTGAAATTCGAAATAACGCTATTATTAGTAGTGATGTACCGATTCCAAACTTTAGCCGATGCCGATGTCGATGCCGATTCTTTGCCTAGATTTAAAATACCAATTCCTTCATAAATTTACTAATCTAATGAGAAAAACTTAAAATTTTCATATTTTTAAATTTTATATTTGTGTGAATGCTCTTTCTTAGCTCACTCTACAATATACTGTACCAAAATTAGTTACTGATATACTATAGCTAAAGTGATGTTAATTAGTTTTATTACTCAATAAAATTATAAAATAATTCTAGTTTAGTTTCATAATATGAATACTAATATTTAAAGTGATTAATTTTCCTTATGTTGAAGATATTTTCTTTCCTCAACACTGTAAACAACAACAAAATTTTTCATTAAAATGTCAAGGTCCTGGTGCCTATTTGAATAAGAAAATGGACATACAATTTGGGTTTATAAAATTATTAAAAGATTTAAAATAAATTCAAACATATATATGGTTTAATATAAAAAATCTAAAGTACAACTTAATATAGAATTATTATTATTATTATTATTATTATTATTATTATTATTATTATTTTTATTATTATTAAAAAAGAGTAGAAGATTACAATAGTTTATAATATTTAGGGATTAGTTAGAGGAAAATGTAAATTTGGGGGTACCTTAACGTATTAAGTTTTGCCTTTTCGTGAAGAGAAAATATATTTTATACAATTAAACCTTGAAATTAGTATAAATTATCATAAAATTTGTTTTTGTATGTTCAAATTTCTATAAATATACATTTTATATTGTAATGAAAATTTTAAAATTTCAGAGAATCGGTAAGTGAATCGGCTAAATTTGGTCGTGCCGATGCCGATGCCAATAATCGGACACTATTAATTATTAGGAAAATTTTCACTAATTATTGCCACTCGTTATCACTTTCATTGTTCCTTACGAACATACTCAATGAAAAGTATAAAATGTCGACCTCAAATATGAAACCATTGAAAAGAAATAATACGAAGAAAGCCAAATACAAATAATTTCTTTCCATACCGTTATTCAAAATTAAATTCACAAACGACCACAACATTCCATGCTCCTTATCTAAAGTATATTAAATTAAAATAGAGTTTTTCAAGTAAAATTGTCTACAATTTCCCTCTTTCCATTTCTGCTCAATTAACAGCATTTATAATATATTCTTAATTTGTGACGGAATTTTAATTTAATCTGAAACTATTAATTGCATAAACATCCAAAAACTTACTACAATATACGTACTTTAAGGGTAATATAGTTGAAGATGATGAGGGAAATCCATTCATTTTTCAGCATTGAAGAATCATTATTAAACTGTATGAATTTTATTTTGTTTTTCTTTATTTCAGGACCAAAAACTGTTTTAGCTGTTACACCATCTAGAATGGTTAATTTGGTCCCTCAAGATGCACCACATCCTCTATACTCTCCACGCTTTTCACGATTGACCGATCAATTCATTTTAGACTATCTTTCAAAGTATACAATCAACTTTATGATCCTGCTTTACTAACCACATACGGTGTAACTTTAAAAACTATAAGCGGAAAAGATCTAGTTTTAAGAAAAATGCAGGAAGCGGTAAGTGCATCAATTTTTCTTTAAACAATGCATGTATTCAAATAATATATAAGAAAAAGGTTTATAAAAAATAACTTCACTTTATTTGACAACCAAGTAATAACCACAGCTCAGAACTTTATATAGTTCCAATTTTTCTGAGTACATGCAACACAAAATACCACTATATTGTATACATTATAACTTTACAGGAAATTTACGTGAATGGAATAGATGTTGAAAAACACCACTTCCTCCGAGATCACACCACCGTTATAGTCATCAGTGATTTTCTTTTTAATCACTACGACGAAGTTCAAAATGCTTTCAATACTTTAGTACAATCCGAACACAAGCCTGATGAACAATTAAACACATCATATCGAAATCCCTCAACACGTTCTTAAAGTTCCTAGAGTTCCTGCAATTTTGAAGGATGCTGAATCGAAAGGAGACTTCTCCCGTTTGCTTCATTGTGGGAAAATCGTATCTCCCAACTAGACAAAACTGCACCTCATCTTTCCATAGACGACTCTACTTTACGTAAGTTTCGAATACCTTTCTTACAGACACTTTATTTTAGGAATATTGTCAATTTCATTGCATGCACTGGCTAAAAAGACGGTACTGCAATACTTGGAAAGAGTTCAATTGAAAATTAAACTTTTGTGAAATTTGAAAAGACGCTATTATTAGGTAACATTTTCATTGATTAGGGACACTCGCTACCATGCCATTGTTCCTTACGAAATACTCAATGAAAATTATAAATATCTACCTCGAAAATGCAAACCATTCAAGACACATAATACGAAGAAGACAAAATATAAATAATTTCTTTCCATACCGTTATTCAAAACCAAATCCACAAAAGAACATGAAATACCACATTCCTTATTCTAAGGTACATTAAATAAAATTGATTTTTCAAGATGAACTTTTCTACAATTTTCCTCTTCACACTTTTGCTCAATTAACCAACAATGTAAACAACAATTAATATCGCAAACTATTAATGCATAAACAGCCAAAAACTTACTACAATATACATACTTTAAGAGCAATATAGTTGATGATGATGGGGCAAATCCATTCAGTTTTAAGCATGAAGAATAATTCCATAAAAGAGTAATTTTTATTTAATTTTCCTTTATTTCAGGCCTAAAACTATTTAGCTATTACACCATCTAGAATGGTCAATTTGGTCCTCAAGATGCACCACATCCTCTATACTTCCACGTTTCTCACGATTGACGATCAATTCATTTTCAGACTATCTTTCAAAGGATACAATCAACTTTAAATGATCCTGCTTTACTAACCACACGCGGTGTAACTTTAAAAACTATGAGCGGAAAGATCTAGTTTTTAAGAAAAATGTAAGAAGCGGTAAGTGCACCAATTTTTCCTTAAAAAATGCATGTTTTCAAAATAATATAAAGAAAAAGATTTATAAAAAAATAATTTCAATTCATATACAACCACGTGATAACCATAGTATAGAACTTTATATAGTTCCCATTTCTCTGAGTACATGCAACCGAAAAACTACGGTATATTGTATACACTATAATTTACAGGGAAATTTACCGTAAATGGAATAGATGTTGAAAAAACACCACTTCCTCCGAGAATCCCACCACGTTATAGTCATCAGCGATTTTCTTTTTAATCACTACGACGAAGTTCAAGATGCTTTCATAGGTTAGTACTATCGAACACAAGCCTGATGAACATTTACCACATATCAAAATCCCTCAACACGTTCTTAAAGTTCCTAGAGTTCCTGCAATTTTGAAGGATGCTGAATCGAAAGAAGACTTCTCCAGTTTACTTTATTTATGGGAAAATCGTATCTCCCAATTAGACAAAACTGCACCTCATCTTTCCACAGACGACTCTACTTTACGTAAGTTTTGAATAGCTTTGCTTATAGAGATTTTACTTTAAAAACATTGTCCATTTCATAGCATACACGTTATTTTAAAGCTACTAATTTCGTTTTAAGAACATATTTTCAGACATTTCTACCTATTTATAAATTTAAAATAAATAATTCTTACCGAATTCGCTGGAAAGACGGTACTGTAATGCTTGGAAAGAGTTTAAGTGGAAATTAAACATTCGTGAAATTCGAAATAACGCTATTATTAGTAGTGATGTACTGATTCCAAACTTTAGCCGATGCCGATGTCGATGTCGATGCCGATTCTTTGCCTGCATTTTAAAACACCAATTCCCTTCAGAAATTTTACTAATCCAATGAAAAAACTTAAAATTTTCATATTTTTAAATTTTATATTTGTTTGAATGCTTTTTCTTAGCCCACTCCACAATAAACAGTACCAAAATTAGTTACTGATATACTATAGCTAAGGTGATGTTAATTAGTTTTATTACTACATAAATATAAAATTATTCTAGTTTAGTTCCTAATATGAATACTAATATTTAAAGTGATTAAATTTTCCTTATGTTGAAGATATTTTCTTTCCTCAACAATGTAAACAACAACAAAATTTTCATTAAAATTTCAAGGTCCTGATGGCCTATTTGAATAAGAAAATGGACATACAATTTGGATTTATAAAATTATTAAAAGATTTAAAATAAGTTCAACATAAGATGGTTTAATATAAAAAATCTAAAGTACAACTTAATATAGAATTATTATTATTACTATTATTATTATTATTATATTATTATTATTATTACTATTGTTATTATTATTAACAGAGAGTGGGAGATTACAATAGTTTATAATATTTAGGGATTAGTTAGTTAGAGAAAATGTAAATTTGTGGGTACTTTAACGTATTAAGTTTTGCCTTTTCCGTGAATAGAAAATATATTTTATACAATTAAACCTTGAAATTAGTATAAATTATCATAAATGTTTGTTTTTCTATGTTCAAATTTCTATAAATATAGATTTTCTATTGCAATGAAAATTTTAAAATTTCAAAAAATCGGTAAGTGAATCGGCTAAATTTGGCCGTTGCCGATGCCAATTAATGGGACACCATTAATTATTAGAAAAATTTTCACTAATTATTGACACTCGGTACCACTTCCATTGTTCCTTAGGAAAATAGTCAATGGAAAGTATAAAATGTCGACCTCAAAAATGAAACCATTGAAAAGAAATAATACGAAGAAAGCAAAATACAAATAATTTCTTTCCATACCGTTATTCTAAATCAAATTCACAAACGACCATAACATTCCATGCTCCTTATCTAAGGTGTATTAAATAAACTTCCTTTTTCAAGGTAAAATTTTCTCCAATTTCCCTCTTTCCACTTTGCTCAATTAATCAGCAGTTATAATATATTCTTAATTTGTGAAGGAATTTTACTTTAATCTGAAACTATTAATTGCATAAACATCCAAAAAGTTAATACAATATACGTACTTTAAGAGTAATATAGTTGAAGATGATGAGGGAAATCCATTCATTTTTCAGCATTGAAGAATCATTATTAAACTGTATGAATTTTATTTTTATTTCAGGGCCAAAAACTGTTTTAGCTGTTACACCATCTAGAATGGTTAATTTGGTCCCACAAGATGCACCACATCCTCTATACTCTCCACGCTTTTCACGATTGACCGATCAATTCATTTTAGACTATCTTTCAAAGGATACAATCAACTTTAATGATCCTGCTTTACTAACCACATACGGTGTAACTTTAAAAACTATGAGCGGTAAAGATCTAGTTTTTAAGAAAAATGTAAGAAGCGGTAAGTGCATCAATCTTTCCTTAAACAATGCATGTATTCAAATAATATATAAGAAAAAGGTTTATAAAAAGTAACTTCACTTTATTTACAACCAAGTAATAACCACAGCTCAGAACTTTATATAGTTCCCATTTTTCTGAGTACATACAACCACAAACTACACTATATTGTATACATTATAACTTTACAGGGAAATTTACCGTGAATGGAATAGATGTTGAAAAACACCACTTCCTCCGAGATCACACCACCGTTATAGTCATCAGTGATTTTCTTTTTAATCACTACGACGAAGTTCAAAATGCTTTCAATACTTTAGTACAATCCGAACACAAACCTGATGAACAATTAACACATCATATCGAAATCCCTCAACACGTTCTTAAAGTTCCTAGAGTTCCTGCAATTTTGAAGGATGCTGAATCGAAAGGAGACTTCTCCCGTTTGCTTCATTTGTGGGAAAATCGTATCTCCCAACTAGACAAATCTGCACCTCATCTTTCCATAGACGACTCTACTTTACGTAAGTTTCGAATACCTTTTCTTACAGACACTTTATTTTAGGAATATTGTCAATTTCATTGCATGCACTGGCTAAGAAAGACGGTACTGCAATACTTGGAAAGAGTTCAGTTGAAAATTAAACTTTTGTGAAATTTGAAAAGACGCTATTATTAGGTAACATTTTCATTGATTAGTGACACTCGCTACCACTGCCATTGTTCCTTACGAACATACTCAATGAAAATTATAAAATATCTACCTCGAAAATGCAACCATTCAAGACACATAATACGAAGAAGACAAAATATAAATAATTTCTTTCCATACCGTTATTCAAAACCAAATCCACAAAAGAACATGAAATACCACATTCCTTATTCAAGGTACATTAAATAAAATTGGATTTTTCAAGATGAACTTTTCTACAATTTTCCTCTTCACACTTTTGCTCAATTAACCAACAATGTAAACAACAATTAATATCGCAAACTATTAATTGCATAAACAGCCAAAAACTTACTACAATATACATACTTTAAGAGCAATATAGTTGATGATGATGGGGCAAATCCATTCAGTTTTAAGCATTGAAGAATAATTACATAAAAGAGTATAATTTTTATTTAATTTTCCTTTATTTCAGGGCCTAAAACTATTTTAGCTATTACACCATCTAGAATGGTCAATTTGGTCCCTCAAGATGCACAACATCCTCTATACTCTCCACGTTTCTCACGATTGACCGATCAATTCATTTTAGACTATCTTTCAAAGGATACAATCAACTTTAATGATCCTGCTTTACTAACCACACGCGGTGTAACTTTAAAAACTATAAGCGGAAAAGATCTAGTTTTTAAGAAAAATGTAAGAAGCGGTAAGTTCATCAATTTTTCATTAAAAAATGTATGTTTTCAAATAATATAAAGAAAAAGATTTATAAAAAATAATTTCACATCATATGCAACCACGTGATAACCATAGCATAGAACTTTACATAGTTCCCATTTCTCTGAGTACATGCAACCGAAAACTACGGTATATTGTATACACTATAATTTTACAGGGAAATTTACCGTAAATGGAATAGATGTTGAAAAACACCACTTCCTCCGAGATCACACCACCATTATAGTCATCAGCGATTTTCTTTTTAATCACTACGACGAAGTTCAAAATGCTTTCAGTACTTTAGTACGATCCGAACACAAGCCTGATGAACATGTAGCACAAACTATCAAAATCCCTCAACACGTTCTTAAAGTTCCTAGAGTTCCTGCAATTTTGAAGGATGCTGAATCGAAAGGAGACTTCTCCAGTTTACTTTATTTGTGGGAAAATCGTATCTCCCAACTAGACAAAACTGCACCTCATCTTTCCAGAGACGACTCTGCTTTACGTAAGATTCGAATACTTTTTCTTATATAGAATGTATATTTAAGCATATTGTCCATTTCATAGTATACACGTTATTTTAAAGCTCCTAACACCGTTTTAAGAACTTATTTTCAGACAACTATTCCCACTTATATATTCATAAAAAATAATTGTTACCGAATTTGCTCGGAAAGGCGGTACTGCAATACTCGAAAGAGTTCAGTTAAAAATTAAACATTCGTGAAATTCGAAAAGAGCTATTGTTAGGAAACATTTTCACTGATTATATTTATTGACACTCGTTACCACTTCCATTATTCCTTACTAACATACTCAATGAAAAATATAAAATATCTACCTCAAAAATGGAACCATTCAAACCAAATAATACGAAGAAGGCAAAATATAAATAATTTCTTTCCATACCGTTATTCAAAATCAAATCCACAAAAGAACATGAAATACAGTGAAATCCGCTTGAACGGAACGCTGTGGGAGAATAAACCCCGATTATCCGGATTTTCCGGTAAACGGAGGACTCTCGAAACTTGAATTAAGAAGAAAGGATCAAGGTAGGCACAGAGCTGGGCAGTATTTAAATACATTTGTATTTAAATACGTATTTAAATACATTTGTGTATTTAGAACTGTATTTATAAATACATTGTTTTTCATGTATTTAAATATAGTATTTAAATACTTTAATGAGTATTTAAATACAATGTATTTAAATACTCAAAATATAAAAATGTAAATACTTTTACTGGTTTAATACACGTTCTGTACTAGCACAGTACGACGCGTCGACAGTGTAGTACAGCATGGTTCATGTTTCAACGTGTCAGTTCAATCAGTTGTGTGCCACTCTTAGTCGAACGCGGTTGATTTCTTTATCGTGTGCGTGTCATGGCTTCAACAAGCAAATCGGTGAATCAAACAGTGATATATCTGCAGATAACAATTTAAAATGTATTTACAAATGTATTTAAATACAATTGATGTATTTTGTATTTAGTATCTAAATACATTCGTAAAATGTATTTAGTATTTAGTATTTAAATACATTTCCCCCATGTATTTAGTATTTAGTATTTAAATACATTCAATGTATTTATTGCCCAGCTCTGGGTAGGCATATATAATGTAGTAATTTATTTGTTATGAAAGTATCAAAAAAGAAAATCTCGTATACATATTACACTATCATATTAACAGAAAAAACATAGTGACTATTCCTGTATTCGTAATAATAATAATAAAAGGTAAAATTTCATGGAGTGTTTAAAAAAATAGGCTTAGGAAAATCCTGCAAAAGAATCAATTGTACGCTGCTTTTTGGTGTTGGAAGTTTGAATGAAAACCTTCTCAGTTTCTTTAAATGTAGCCGAGATCATTCCTGTTTCGTATTCAAATTTACGTAGTAAATCGACCGTATGCATTTTGTCTTTCATTAAGAGTTTTGATGTCACCTCCTTATCTGACTCTGAATCAGAATCTAAACCGTTCACACGATTTCTGCAGGTATTTTCTCGCAAAAGTTCCACATCCGTTAACTCCCGTGCCACTTGTAAATCTTCCTCCATTATGTCGAACTGATTGAAATCTTCACGTGTCATATTTTCTGGAACAGGAATATCATCAAGCGGATCACTTTGCATAACGTTTGTATCTTGGTTGGCATCGGAAGTAATAAAACCAGCTTCTTAAAGCAATTGTAAATTGTTTGTGGTTTGACTGCTTCCACGCATTCTTGGCCATGTAGAGCGCATCCAACAGTAATTTCTTTAACTATGTCTACTGCTCGGCAGTTGGGAGTCTGCATCCAGAATAACGATGATGCGAGCATTTGAACTGCTTCTGTAGTATCCTTTCCAATTCTTTATCACTCCTTAGTCCATTGACTGGATTATGCTAGTCGTATTAGGGAGTAGAAAGATGAGCTTGATGTTAGTTAGCTCAACTTCGGATGGATGGTCGGTGCAGTTGTCTAACATAAGACAAATTTGACGTTTCTTAATCTTCAGTTCTTTATCTCATTTGGTTACTCACTTTGTGAAAATAGTGCTCGACACCCAGGCGTTTTTGTTGTAGTCAAAATCTACTGGAAATTTGTCGTAGCTTTTTGGAAAGCGGGCGTGGCTCACTTGGTTTGACTTGTCTCGTTTGAAAGTGAAAGAGCACTGACCAATTCCAGAATCCAAATTAAGCGGAGAGTAGTCCCGATTATTCGAATAAATTTAAATTGAAAAGGAATGTTTTTTCAAAATTTATCCCTTTTATCCGGAGATCCTGAATACCCGGATCCCGTTTAAGCGGATTTCACTGTTCCACATTCCTTATTCTAATTTATATTAAATAAAATCGGGTTTTTCAAGGTGAACTTTTGTTATAATGTTATAATGTTTCAGACCAACAAAGACCCTAGGATCCACTCATGGCTGGTCTACCTAACTGTGTTCGTAATTGTGTATTGTGCATGTCCTCCGTGATGGCAGAGAGGACCTACAAAGCCTTAATTTTACTACCTTAAATTATACCCAATCTATCAACATATGCATCTAATCGATTTTTAAACATGTTTATAGACGTGCTACTAATTACTTCTACCGGCAAACTATTCCAGCTATTTACTATTCTAAGCGTAAAAAAATTTTTGGCAACTGCTCTCTCGAACCTTCTACTTGTCAACTTACACCCGTTATTTCTAGTCCTATTATATTGAGATATTTCGAAAAAGCTATCTCTATCTACGTTATGGAACCCATTCATAATTTTAAAAACCTGGATTAGATCACCCCTTAGCCTCCTAGTCTCGAGTGTAGTCAATTTTAACTCCTTAAGCCTATCCTCGTACGACTTCGACCTAAGCGACGGAATCATCTTAGTTGCTCGTCTTTGAACTCTTTCGATTTTGTCTATATCTTTTCGCATATACGGTTACCAAAATTGGACCGCGTACTCCAAATGGGGTCTAACTAATGATTTATAAAGAGGAACAATACTATCACGCGATTTGTACTCAAAATTCCCAGCTATAAAACCTAGCACTTTGTTCGCTTTATTGACCGCTGCTGTATTTTGTTTCGCCACTTTTAAATCACCAGTGACTATAACTCCTAAATCTTTTTCCTGCTCTACGCTTGCTAACTCCTTCCCTGACATACTATACGCAAAATTACCGTTAAGCGAACCTATATGTAAAATTTTGCATTTATCGACGTTAAATCTCATTTGCCATGTGACTGACCAATCAACGATTTTATTCAGATTTTCCTGGATTTTACCTCTATCTTCGTCATTAATCGCCCTACCACCCAACTTCGTGTCGTCCGCAAACTTTGAGACTGTACTGACTAGGCCGACATCTAAATTGTTAATATATATAAGAAAAAGCAAGGGGTCAAATACAGAACCCTGAGGAGCGCCACTCGCTACATTAGCCCAAGACGACTCCGCTCCATCAACGACCACCCTCTGTTTCCTACCTCGCAACCACTCTTTTATCCAATTTATTACTACACCCCTGATTCCATGAGCCTTAGTTTTTTCAATGAGTCTTTTGTGCGGTACGGTGTCAAACGCTTTTTGAAAATCTAAATACCCTACATCAACCGCCCGATGACTATCGTAAACTTCAACCACGCTTTGAAAAAATTCTAAAAGATTAGTTAAGCAAGATTTGTTTCGCCTAAAACGTGCTGCGTATTTCTAACCAAGTTATGCAATTCTAAGTGTTCGACTATACGATCCCTAATTATTGATTCCAGTAGCTTACCTACAACAGACGTTAAACTGATTGGCCTATAATTTCCCGCAGCACCTTTATCGCCTTTCTTAATTTAAAGAGAGGTGTTACATTTGCTAACTTGAAATTATCTGGTACGCACCCCTTAGAAATAGGCGCATTAAAAATCTTTGTTAGCGGCACAACAATGCTTTCTTTTAATTCTAGTTGTATGGGATATATGGAATCCGGCCCCTGTGATTTATGCATTTTCATTTTATCAATATAGCGCATTACCTCCCTTTCACTAACCACAATATTATCCAAAGTATTACCATTATCAAAAGGTATTATGTCTATGACCGTAGGGATATTCGTTACATCTTCTATAGTAAAAACTGACGTAAAAAACTAGTTTAGCAAAGTAGCCATTTCCTTGTTTTCAGAAACTAGCTCTCCGTTAAAATTTTTCAACGGCCCCAAGACACTTTTTACTGGATTCCTATTATTACGAGCATTTAAGGATAGAACCTTCAAATTGTTTGTAATTACGATACCTTCGCGAGTGCAAGAGAAATTTGAGGAAATTACGCCGGGACGTTCGAGTTACGGCAGCCTGAAAAGAGGAGACAGTATTATGAAAAAGTCTTCCTAAACACGCAGCTCCAACGTCATTAAGATGAAGTCCATCTCCGAGGAACAAGTCCCTCCTGCCGTAGAAACTGTTCTAAAAATTCGCAAAATGCACTCCTTCCTGTTGGCAAAGAGACTTTAGGTTATTGTTGATATAGGTCGCCTTGCTGTAGAAATCGCTACGTTGAATAATTCGAGGAAGTATACCTGTTTAAACAATCTTATTAGTTTTTTCCTTTAGTCGCTCTAGTAAGTCCCTGTACCTAGCCAGCAGCTCTTCCGATCTAGAATTTAAAACGTTATTAGTACCGACATGCATAACATAAGTTGTGTCCTCAGAGGTTCCGTCTGTGAAATGGTCAACACTATTAGTTATATCCTCGACCTTTGCACTAGGGTAGCAGTAACGGCGCCTACGACGAGGGTTTCTCCCACAGAATTCCTCGAGCTGCCCTCAACAATGGAATCACCAACGAGTCGTATTTCCGGTTCATCAGCATCTTCGAAACCTAAAACAGAAAACTTATTGTTTGTTATTACCGGTAGACAAGTCTTAGGTTTCCTCAATGGGGCTCCATTACGCACTTGAACGAAGAGTTGGGAACTAGGGGAAGAGGGAGGGCTATTAGTACTATTTATATTACTAGTAGAAACTGAGGCGCTTGGGGTCTTAACTGAAGTCTCAAGGGATTCTAATTTTGCCGTCAGAAGCATCACCTTTTCTTCAAGCCTCACTTTGGCCTCCCTCTCACGATCTAACTCGTTCCTCAGCACTTCCATGCTTGAGCACCACCTGCAAACTAACTGTTCATTATTATTAGCCAAAGTAAACGCGTAAGCGGCAAATTTCCCTTCACAGCTATTGCAAGTACTTGACGGGGGTGCCATGCTATTAATTAATTAAAAAAAAGAACAAAAAAACGAGCGTTTGGAAATTAATAAATTACAACGTAGGTCTACCGCGTGCTAATTGTGCCGTCACCTGCGCAAGCCCGAAAAATGTTCTTGAAACGCAGAAACAGGTTCTTGTAACACAAATTTATACTAAATGAATATATACTTAATTAAGCTACCGACGAAAGATCTGTAAAAGAAAAAGTATTAATAAAACTTATCACTATTCGACCAACTTTATTCTTTCCTTTTTTCCTTTTCCCACGGTGGGTGACCACACCCAACTTGATTCCCGTAGCGAGGAAAAATGAACCTTATGAAGCCTCGTTTTCTAATAGATTTGAAAAACAAACACGGCAAACAAGGGAAATTAAACCTTATGAAACCTCGTTTTCTAATATATTAGAAAAACAAACAAGAAGCCACGTGCACTAGTCCTGGTTTAATCAAGTAATATAAATAATACAATTTCCCTCTTTCCACTTCTGCTCAATTAACCAGCATTTATAGTACATTCATAATTTATTAAGCGGAATTTTCCTTTAATCTGAAACTATAACTATAACATAAATCACAAATTATTAATAGCATAAACATCCAAAAACTTACTACAATATACGTACTTTAAGGGTAATATAGTGGAAGATGATGGGGGAAATCCAGTCAGCTTTTAGCCTTGAAGAATCATTATTAAAGAGTGTGAATTTTATTTTGTTTTTCTTATTTCAGGGCCAAAAACTGTTTTAGCTGTTACACCATATAGAATGCTCAATTTGGTCCCTCAAGATGCGTCAAATCCTCTATACTCTCCACGCTTCTCACAATTGACCGATCAATTCATTTTAGACTATCTTTCAAAAGATACAATCAATTTTAGTGATCCTGCTTTGCTAACCACACGCGGTGTAACTTTAAAAACTATAAGCGGAAAAGATCTAGTTTTTAAGGAAAACCTAATAACTGGTAAGTGTATCAGTTTTTCTTTAATTAAATAATGCATGTTTTCAAATAATATACAGTACATAAAAATAAAGGTTTATAACAAATAACTCCAATTCATTTAGAAGCACGTGATAACCTTAGCTTAGAATTTTGTAAATTTCCCATTTTTCTGAGTTTATGCAATCACTAACTGTATGCACTAATAATTTTACAGGAAAAATTACCGTAAATGGAATTGATGTTGAAAAACACCATTTTCTCCGAGATCACACCAATGTTATCGTCATCAGTGATTTTCTTTTTAATCACTACGACGAAGTTCAAAATGCTTTCAATGCTTTAGTACGAAGCGAGCAGAAGCCTGATGAACATGTTTCACAAAGTATCGAAATCCCTGCACATTCTCTTAAAGTTCCTAGAGTTCCAACAATTTTGAAAGATACTGAGTTAAGAGTGGATATCTCCGAATTACTTAATTTGTGGGAGACTCGTCTCTTTCAACGACAAAGAACTGCACCTCATCTTTCTGGAGCCGATCCTTATTTACGTAAGCTAGAAGGAATTTTTTTTCGTAAGTTTTAAGATCATTGTTCTATTCTTATCATAAATGTACTCTGAAATGAACTCATGCAATAAAGAGTTATGATATCAGACATCGCTCGAAGTTTTCACTTACAGTAGATGTCATATAATGGTGTACATTGTGTAACTTTTATATTTGTCTTTTCTAATTTTTTTCCTATTGAGCTTTGTTTTTGTCTTTTCATATACTTGCGTATATGACTGAAATTTTCTGAAAACTCTGTGGGTACCGAAGAATTAAGTTTTACTTATAAATTATGTATAGAATTAAGTCTACTATACAATAATAGGAGCACCTGAAGATCAGGGCCCCCAGCCTTCTTTAGTTAGCTTTATAATGCTAACTAACAAAAATATCAGGACCTAACCTAACCAACGTTAAGGACATACAGTTGACCTAACGATTGGTTAGGTTAGGTCGTGATATTTTCGTTAGTTAACCTTATAAGGCTAACTAGAGAAGGCCGGGGCCCTGATCTTCAGGTGATCCCAATAATACAATAGAAACGTATGTTTCGGAAGGTCGTACTCCTTTAATAGCATTTGTTAAGAAAATTATTTTTGGTAAACTTTTCCCCAATAACCTTAAAACTTTAAATACTGTATACAGTTTAAATAGGAGAAATCTACACAAAATATATAAACAAATAATGCCTATTTTATATGTGACAATTTTCACTTTAGTAGTGAATACTGTTCGTCCTTTGACTTTAATTAAAGGCAAAATTAGGTATAAACATTATTATAAATAACAATCTTTATTTTGTGTGAGCTTATAAATAAGTAAAACTTCCAATTCAGTTTGGGCTCTTTCCCCATAGAAACGGATCAGCTTGGTAATATGCAATCTACTCACAGATTTTACTAAAGAAATTAACATTGAAAATAGTTTTGTTTTAGTTCATAAATCTCTCTCTCTCTCTCTCTCTCTCTCTCTCTCTCTCTCTCCTCTCTCTCTCTCTCTCTCTCTCTCCTGACTGTTCGGGAAAGGGTCGTGCTAAGGGGCGGTCAGAATAGAGAAGACTCCCTCCGTGCAGTGCATTTTAATGCTAGGTCGATTAGGAATAAGTTTTGCGAACTACGGGCGCTCTTAGCATCAGAATACCAGGATATCGTTGCTATCACTGAGTCCTGGATTCATACTGATCGTAGGGACTACGTTGGGGAGTTCGAGATTCCAGGGTATAGAATGTTTCACAAGGACCGCACCCGTGGGGAGAGAGGAGGGGTACTAATATACGTCATGGACAAATTGACTCCGGTTGACTGCCAGTTCCGATCGGAACGGGAGCTGCATGGCGTCGATCTGAACCTGGGAGGGACGAACTATAGGCTAATCTTGGTGGACAGACCTCCGCATCTCCTCCTCGAGGAGGATACAGCCCTGTACACCGAACTCCGTAGCCTGCTAGGGAACAGGGTTTGTGTAGTTTTAGGAGACTTCAACTGTAGCGGCATAAACTGGGAAGACAGGACTGCTGATGCCGAAGGGAGAAGGCTAGTTGACTTTGCTAATGAGAACTTCCTGACTCAGTGGGTCAATGGGCCTACACGAGGCGAAAACGTTCTAGACTTAGTATTCACGACCGAAGACAACCTCGTCACTGGCCTCACCGTTGACGAATCGTTGGGCGGGAGTGACCACGGTCTGATTAGGTTCTGTGTGTGCGTCCCTCGGGTGAAGCGTAGTAACTCGAGAGGCAGTAAGCTCGATCTACGGCGGACAGACTTTGTTGGCCTCCGGGATAGCGTAGGTGAGATGGGGTTAGAGGACGGCGGCGATGTTGAGGGAGTGTGGAGTGCAGTCTGGGACCAGTTTATGGTGCAGCAGTCTGCTGCCATACCCTCAAAACCGGTCACCCCTGCTTCAACGCAGCCTAAGTGATTCAGTCGGGACATCGCTTCGACTATCCAAAATAGGAAAGCTGCGTATAGGAGGGTGAAGGCCAATCATTCCCATGAGAATACTGAGGCGTATGTCCGCCTGTGCAGGGAAGTGAAGGCGAAGGTTAGGCTAGCGAAACGTAACGAAGAACTCCGGGTGGCAAGCCTCTGCAAGGGGAACCCTAAGGAGTTCTTCAGTTATGTAAATAGTAGAAAGTCCATTAGAAGCATGATAGGCCCATTAAAGGATCCCAGCGGAGCGCTGCGGACCTCCGACGCGGACATCGCTAATGTGCTGAATGAGTACTTTGAGGGAGTATTCACCAGGGAGGAAATCCGCATCATCCCCGAGCCAAGCGTCAGGCACGAAGGTGCAGGCCTGGATAGTGTTCGGTGTACTGCAACAGTCGTTGCCGATAGAATAGAAAAACTGAGCGCGTTTAAGGCTCCTGTGCCAGACCAGTTCCTCCCCAGAGCTTTGCGGGAAGTGCACGACCAGGTGGCTCCCCACCTGGCTACAGTCTTCAACAAATCGTTGGAGACGAGCCAGGTGCCTGGTGACTGGACGGAAGCCAACGTGACCCCTATCTTTAAGAAAGGGGATCACGAAAGTCCAGGGAACTATCGTCCCATTAGTCTCCGGTTGTAGGTAAATTATTAGAGGGGATAATAGCGGATAGGATCGTTGACCATTTGGATTCCTACAAGCTGCTTGGGGACTTCCAACGTGGGTTTAGACGGCATAGGTCGTGTCTCACCAACTTGCTCGAGTTTTTCCACGTCAGTGGAGTGAGTATGATAAGAGTAGGGCGATTGATATACTTTATCTCGACTTTCAGAAAGCCTTTGATAAGGTACCTCACCGCCGGTTAATGGCCAGAGTCCGCGCGCTGGGTATCGGTGGGGAAGTAGGTAGGTGGATTGAAAACTGGCTGAAGAATAGGCGGCAGAGGGTTGTAATTAAAGGGGCTAGTTCGGGTTGGGCCTCGGTCACTAGCGGGGTTCCTCAGGGTTCCGTTCTGGGGCCACTGTTGTTTATCATTTACATAAATGATATCGACGGTGGCATCGTCAGTCGGATCGCCAAATTTGCTGATGACACCAAGCTTGGGGCCAATGTTGGGACGCCGGAGGCGATCGAGCAACTGCGTGCGGACCTAGGTAGGATAGGAGAGTGGTCCGAAAAATGGAAAATGCCGTTTAACTTGGGTAAATGCAAGGTGATGCACATTGGCTACGCCAATCCCAAGTCGAACTACTCGATGTTGGGGGGTAATATCGAGGCGACTGATTTGGAAAAGGATTTGGGTGTGCTAATTAGCAGCGACCTTAAGTTTACCAAACAGTGCGTACAGGTGGAAAAGAAAGCCCAAAAGCTGTTGGGTTATATCTGGAGGCAATTTCAGTTTCGGAACAAGGAGATTGTGCTCTCTCTGTACAATTCCCTAGTTCGGCCGCACCTGGAGTATGCTGTGCAGTTCTGCTCGCCCACCCTCAGAAAAGATATTGAGAGGCTGGAGCGAGCGCAAGCGAGGGCCACAAAGTTAATCCCTTCCATTAGGCATATGGGCTACAATCGACGCTTACGCGCCCTGAACTTGTTTTCGCTTGAAACTTGGAGGCTGCGCGGTCAACTGATCGAGGTTTTCAAGCTCTTACGCGGGTTCAACGATGTCGATTTTAGAAGCATGTTTAGTTTAAATGATAACCCAACTCGCAACAATGGTTGGAAGTTGGATTTGAAACGGTTTAGGACCTGTGTGTGTGGGAATTACTTTACGTATAAGATATGTGACACGTGGAACAGGTTACCTTCAGAAGTTGTGAACAGTTCCTCTGTGGATCATTTCAAGAAAAGGTTAGACCAAATCTTGCACACTATTTGAAGGTGTAGAAAATTTTCCCTGGCACCCGTTGCCATTGGTACCTCCTCGGTATGGGCCGCAAGGTCTTTTGAGGTACTTCTTTTTCTTGTAACTCTCTCTCTCTCCTCTCTCTCTCTCTCTCTCTCTCTCTCTCTCTCTCTCCAATTACTGGGCTGCTACAGAGCGCGTCCATACTTGGGATAATGGGAACCTGCTTCAAACAGGTCTGCTGTGAATAAAGGGCAATAGCATTGCGTCGAATATCAGCCGCGGACTAATCCAGTTTTCGGGAGGGCGGGTGAAGTCTGTTGCACAATCCTGTCCCGTGGGTTACTAGAACCCTATCCCATCCCTACTCTGTCATTTTAGCTTAGGTTAAGGAACCTCCGAATAAGCCTACAAAGGTGGGGTTATAAAAGGAGTTGGTTGGGGTGAAGTTGGGGACGGTGTTGTTCCCTTTGGATTGTAAATGTAGTATTAGGCGCTAGTCGGGTCTGGTATCAGAGCACTGGAAGTTCTCAAATTATAGACATTTTAAAAAAATTTTACCTTTATTTACGTGTTTATAATAGATAGCAATTCTCGGGAGTCAGAAACTGCGAATAACTATAATATATTATGTTCTTTCTTTCCTTTGCTCCTTCCTTCATTTTTCCATTATTAAAAATGTGCTGTTTGAGGGAGGGATAGTTAAGATAAAGTAGAAGTAGTAAATGTTCCTTTTGCCAATAAATTTAGTGGGAGGCGTTGGTCGGGTCTGAGAACATTGTGAGTTCTCAGATGATACCCTCATTGGTAGAGAAGGGAAGTTTGATGGGATATCTCGGGAGCCAAAACCTTCGAATAGATGTTTTCACTTTTATTAAATTGAATTGAATGATCTTTATTAATAATAAAATAAATACATTGGCTTTACAATTTACAATGGCATAAATAATTGTGAAGCTGGACTATTTATTTTATTTAATTTGGCCCTTAAGCTTTAGGCTTTACTGGGCTCTTGTTAAAAATAAGACAGATTGTTATTATTAATTACTAATAAATAAATAAATAAGTATTATTAGTAGTTAAAGTATGTATTACTCTTAAATTATCATTATCGATATGACAAATGCAAGGTCATTATTGAAGATATTATACCAATACCATACAAAGAAATCAATATTATACATGAGAGATGAGACCTGAACAATCAAAGTAATGTGTCTTTAATCCTAGATTACACACGAAAAATTAATAAACAGTAGTAATGTACATTAATCGTAGATTGCTACGTGGGTTTACAGTGTAGGAATGTAGGAATTTGCTCTGGAAAAATCCAACCTTTTATGCGTCTTTTCTCGAGTACTAATTGGAACCCTGAGGTCAAACTTAATCAAATTGTGGTCACTATTACTCAAAGTTTCACCAATAGTCAGGTTAAAGACTAGGTCATCTTCGTTCGTAAATATAAGATCTAGTTTACTATTACCCATGGTTGGACCGTCAACTCACTGATTTAATTCCAATAGTCTTGAGCCCTCAGCATCAGCTGTTTTGTCTTCCTAGTTTATATTACTGCACTTAAAATCACCAAAAATTACACTAATCTTATTATTAACTAATCTACTTAATTGATTATACAAGTTTATATCTTTATCAACGGGATAGTGAGGTGTCCTATATACTAGAAATAGATGCAATATTTTATTGTTCAAATTTAGTTCAAATTTAGAAGAAATTCCGAACATTTCATGAGCAGAAACAATGTTACTATTTACCGAGTGCAGCATATAAAAGTACTCTGCCACCTTCCCTTCCGTTCCTATCTTTGTGAAGCGTTTTGTAACCTACCATTTCAAATTCTCCTACATAGTCCTTTGAATCACAATGAATCCAGGATTCAGTTATTCCCATGCTGTCAAAGTTCTCAGTTTTGACTCGCGCTAGAAATTCCAGTTCTTTGATCCTAAATGACCTGGCATTGAACAGCATAATTTTAAGAGATTTTAAGTTGTTGTTTCTCCCTGGATCGTTTCCCCGAAACAGGTAAATCAACTGATGCTAAGGGGGCGTTTGATAGCGCTGCGTAACGCTGAGTAACGGTAGTAAATTGATAAGTAATGCTACTTGTGTTTACGGCGCAAGAAAAGTTTGGGTTTTTGTCAACAAAAAGTGGTTCAAAGGTTAGGCATTTTTTTCAAATTTTTGGTCACTAACGGGGTCCCATGGAGGCCAGTCCACCGCTGAGGTGACGTATTTTTGGTTGGTAAGTTTTTTACTCTCACTTCTCAGTCTTCACTGTGAGGTCATTGGTTACACAGGCACCTATCCCTCCCACATTTCAATCTTGCACCCTTATAAAAATTCCTAATCCTGGATATTTTTTGCACTGTATTTCTAAACATAATCTTTAATGGAAGACGCTATATGTCTGTTTATGAGGCGTTCCTATTTACACTGACTGTTACTATAATATGTATTCCTGTAATGTGCGTGTCTTTAAGGGTACGCGTGTACATGTATTCGCGGTTGTAAAAGGGCTGTAAAAAGGGTGTAAAAAGCGTACAAAGAAATCGAATATTCTGTCAACCATGCCGTCTTTTTGGCACTTCAAAATGTGAAGCAGCATTTATTGTGGTGGGATATGGCAACTGGAGAAAAACTGGCGAAAGATGTCAAAAGCACAGTGATAGTGGTGCTCATCAATTAAGTGAAGGGCAAATGAAGATCTAGAAGACCCAACAAAAGTTGAAAGAAGCGATCAGTAGTTGGATCCTCATTTCACAGACAAGAGAATCTTCAACGCCAATAAAGATCATTTGCTGACAATACTGGACATCATCATTCTGTGTGCAAAACAAGAAATTCCCCTTCAGGGTGACGATGAAAATGATGATTCTCAAAATAGAGGAAACTTTCTGGAATTATTTGATTTCCTTTCCAAATATAATCCAGATATTAAAGGGAGACTACAAAAATTATTGAAAAATACCACAATGATTAGCCCGGACATCCAAAATAATTTTCTTGAGGTTTCTAAACAAGTCTTATTGGACTGTATAAAATGTGAAGTACATGAGGCACAATATTTTCTATTCTAGCGGATGAGGTGAAAGATAATCTAAAAAAAGAGTTATTAGGTGTGTCACTACGATATGTGGTTGGTGAAAAATTAGAGAACGTGCTATTGGTTTTACCGATTTAGACGACTTGAATCTATCAGTGATAAATTGAAGAAAACTCTTGAACCGTTTGAACTGTGTCCTTTAAATTGCGTGGGACAAGGATATGATGGAGCCAGCCTGATGTCTGAAAAAGAAGATGCCATCCAAACTTTGATAAGAAAATATGGATACTCTAATGCTATTTATGTACATTGTGCTTCACATCGATTGAATCTTGTTCTGGCCTCTTCAGCCGTGATGGATCCAAAAGTGAAATCTTTCTTTGATATACTTGATTTAGTCCACACGTTCATGACTGGAACAAAACGACATGCGGTATTCATTGAAATTCAGAAAGAGCATTATCCAGTCACAACCTATGGAACTTTCATATTCTTGTGATACTCGCTGGTCTTCTCGATCTCTTGAAGTTGAAAAATTCCTTAGAAGATTTTACTGCATTTTGGACACACTGTTAAATCACTATTGAGTTCTCTACAAATAAAAAAAATTTTGGTTTTGTTAGTTTTCTTTGGACAACTTTATGATTACAGTGATTTTTGTACAAAGGGCTTACAGAGTAAAAGTGCAACTGCGGAAACATGCATTGAAGATTTGAAAGAATACTTAGACAGTTATGATTTTGAAAAAACACTAGACTATGCCAATAAACTTGCTGATAAATATGAAATCAATGAATCTGATATACAGAGATCATCCCTTCAATATTGCATACCAAACAAACTAAAGTCGTCATATATCAGCTCTTCTGTTGGGCTCTCTAATGTGACTAATCTGGAGAAATTAAGAATGTTGTTAAGAAATCATTGGTCATATTGTTGGTGAACTGCACCCTCAGTTTTCCTCCGATAAATATGGAATCCGGAAAGCGGTGTCAACCTGTTTGCCAAGTAACAATGACTTTTTGAACGGAGACATAGTGAAAACAATAGCATCTCTGTTTAATTTCAATGTGGAAGAAAATGAGTTGACGCAAAGCAACTAATGAAATTAAATCCCTTCTTGAAGTGTTTGATCTCATAGATAAAGACATATTTCCTAACATGAATAAACTTTAGCAAATCTTGATAATATTTCCACAGACATCATGCACAGTGGAACGGATGTTTTCGTCAGTGAAGCGAATAAAAACCCGGGTACGATCACGAATGACAACCCAGCGACTGGCGCAGAGCATTTTTTACCATTATAACTGAGCGACATAAATGTCGCCTAGCCGAATTTTTTTGTCGCTTAGTGAATGAAATTTTCCATCAGTTTTTCAGTTTTTCGCCATATATCATAAAATTGTATATAATTCATAGCGTGTGGAACTTGAAGTTGGCAATATGTGGAACTCAAAGTTGGCAACTCTGGTCTCAAAGCATGCTTGGATTATAACGAGTCGACCAGAGTGGAAGAGAGCTGATCGTAAGGCAATGGAGAAAATTTTGGAAATTTTGGAAATACAGTACAGTACTCACAAACGCGTTCTGGTGTCTTCTGGAGCATATAACTAAGTAGCTGAAGGATGAGATTCACACTCATTTTCTGGCAAACTGTTTTATTTAAACATTTGAAGAACAATAAAAACTTACTTTAATAAATATTGAATTGACAATTCAATTGTCAAATTAGTCTTATGGAATTTAATGCCCCTGCATTAATTGTAATAAAAACTTCTCTCAAACTCGGTCCGTTCACCCGTTTTGATGAGTTTCTAGTTTATTGCAGCAACAATATTTTAATTGTATTCAGATATAAACTGCCTTCAGCAACGTACCACGCTCTATACAGGCCTATAAATTTATATGTTATGATAATTATAAAATTTTTATCTGAAGACTTAAAGCCTAAAAGGTCTGTAAGAAAACGATAAATTGTTCGTGGAATCAAGAAAGCGACAATTATTAAGGAATATTTTCACTGATAAGCGACGGTAGCAAGTACTTTCATTGTATGTCAAAAACATTCAAAGAAAAGCCTAAAATATACTCCTCAAAGATGTAACCAATTTAAAAGAATGAAGAAACGCAAGGTAGCCGAAAACCAATTCCTTTAGTTTCCATTTCAAACTCAAACCTCCGAGCGACAATTTTGACTCTCAATGAAAAGTGTCGATTTCTATCAAAGACGACCTTTTCTATTATATTTCTTTTAGGAAAAGTAGTGTAGGAAGAAAGATGCTCGGGTAAACAATAACAGTAAATGACCAACAATTCTATTCTCTTCTAAATCTATAACCAGGCCCGGATTTAGGTGGGGAGCAGGGGGTCATGGCCCCCTCCCCCCTGACATTCCGGCACCTTTGTCACTGCAAGCCGAATTACCATGCTGGGAAGCAAAGTGGACTGCTTGAACACTTTCGAAACCACGTTCTATTGTGGAAACACTCAAGCATACACCGGTTACACCGGCCACTTTGTTCCCAAATGTCACAGCGATGTTGAGTCCTCTTGCTAGTTGCTACCATACGAGTTACATAGTTACATCTTATGAGTGCGAATGTTCATTCAATCACGCACACTCAAGACCTACACGACAATAACACGAGATCAACAATGAGCGAAAATAGGCTAATTTGTTTAGCCCTATTAATGATTCACCGCGAAATTGATCTGGATTGTAACATTATTTTTGACAACTTCGCGAGAATGCATCTACGTCGCATGGAACTGGTTGATGTTCTTCAGGATTAGATTGAGTGAGTGAGGGTGACTGGACGTTATATCGTCTAGCATTGATCGTTGGTTGTATATTGTTAGAAAATTTAGAAGAGGAAGAACCATTGTTGTTCCAAGGCGATATGATGACTAAGCTTTTTGATGCAGCATTGCTTGTATATATTAAGTTAAGGTGTGTATATATATCCATCTCATAATTGTAAGGTTAGTGAAAAATTCACTTAATTTAAAGCTAGCATTTTTGGACTTGTGGCATCATTTTTTGGGGCGCTGCGCGTCTTTTCTACTCGTTTGTGGAATGCGGTACTTACAGGGTATGGTCTTATAGAGAGCTCTCTTGCAATTCAGTTTGGTTGGTTAGATACAAGATTGTTGCATCGTGCAATGGTGCAGGTTGTTGTTGCAACGTTTAGAAAGAAGACCATAAATAGTGCCCCTTTTGTTTTTTATCTTAAATTCATGCAACTGAGGCCTAAGGTAGGCCCACATCGAGTCAGCAACCCTGAGGTAGGACCTAATAGGACCTCCAAGTCCGTAAGTTTTTAAGCTAGCTTAACTTGGGCTGTAGGTTGAACTGACCCTTCAGAGCTTGGCCGTTCACGGCTCAGCTGGGATTTTGAACCCAATAAAAAAAATAACATATATAGATAGCGATGGCACAAAATTGAATTTCTGTGAAATAATTTACTTTTACTATAAATTTATGTTGAGTTTTATTTATATATTCCTAAAGCTGTAATTGTGACGCATAAACAGCTGTGGATATTATTTGCTTGTATACTTATGTATTAAATTCGCACATCTTTTGCTGTTTGTAATCGATTTGGTAAATATGGTGGATTTTATAATTCCTAATTGTGTGCAAGCATTCACGCATTTTTTAACGCGACATTCTTAGAGATGTACCTATCTGCAAAGTACTGTACCTATATGTGAATGTACCTTGCACTTGTTTGGTGTGATTTAGTTCTAGCCTCTAGGTAACAATGTGCTGTACGAGTATTTCATACGTTTGTCAACTGTGTATGTGTTCACTTCAGTATGCAAAATTAAAGATTACATATACAATTTTTTTTGGATCACTTGAAGATCAGGGCCCCCAGCCTTCGTTAGTTAGCCTCATAAGGCTAACTAACGAAAATATCACGACTTAACCTAACCAATCATTAGGTCAACTGTACGCCCTTGACGATTGGTTAGGTTAAGTCGTGATATTTTCGTTAGTTAGCCTTATAAGGCTAACTAAAGAAGGCGGGGGACCCTGATCTTTAGGTGATCCTTTTTTTTTTGTCATTGGCTTATTAATCTTTGGAATAGATTTGCTTGCCCCCCCTCCCCCAATATAAATCCTGGTATCACCTGAAGATCAGTGCCCCCAGCCTTCTTTAATTAGCTTTATAAGGCTAACTAACGAAAATATCACGACCTAACCTAACCAATCGTTAAGTCAACTGTACGCCCTAAATAAATTACAAATTCTAAATTTTAAATTAAAAATTTGTATGAACATCCCAGAATAAATGACATCATCATATGTACTTGTATTGGTTAAATAAAATCTTTTAAGATAAGGAAATCCATCTAATTACATCTTAAAAAATAACTAGTAAAGAGTTACTTTGTCATATGAATTTTAATTTATCATTCTTTATTTCAGGGCCGAAAACTGTTTTAGCTGTTATACCATCTAGAATGGTCAATTTGGTCCCTAAAGATGCGCCACATCCTCTCTACACTCCACACTACGGACAATTGACCGATCAATTCATTTTAGACTATCTTTCAGTGGATACAGTCAACTTTAATGATCCTGCTTTATTAACCACACGCGGTGTAACTTTAAAAACTATGAGCGGAAAAGATCTCGTTTTCAAGCAAA
Organism: Bathynomus jamesi; assembly: GCA_023014485.1. Taxonomy (NCBI): domain Eukaryota; kingdom Metazoa; phylum Arthropoda; class Malacostraca; order Isopoda; family Cirolanidae; genus Bathynomus; species Bathynomus jamesi. The sequence goes on from JAJOZX010002925.1 coordinate 446,290, forward strand.
ACCTCATAACCGGTAAGGGCATTAGTTTTTCATTAAACAATATGTTTCCAAATACTGTAGTATTAAAGTTCACTCATTGAGAACATAATAACCTTAGCTAAAAAAGATTTAAAGTTCCCATTTTTCCGAGTTCATATAAACGCTAATTATTATTATAATTTTAATTATTAATAATAAATATTGTAATTTTACAGGGAAAATTACAGTAAATGGAATAGATATTGAGAAACACCAGTTGCTCCAAGATCACACAAATGTTCTCATCATCGGCGATTTTCTCTTTAATCACTACGACGAAGTTCAAAATATATTCTCTGCATTGTGTCGTACCATAAAGCATGTGTTCTAACTTTGGTTTTGTTCTTAAAAAAATAACTTTTCTTTATTTAGAAATACAGAATTAATGAGCCTTCTTGTACTTACTTTTTTTTAATATATATATATGTATGTTAGAAATTAATCTGCACTGTAAAAATAGTTAAATAGTTTTTAACAATTTTATTATGCTTAAATAGCTTAATTCTTTTAAATGTCTGGTTATTTGATTTCTCAAAGCAAAACTGGTTCGAGCCTCAAAATGGAAGGGTAGCTGGGTTGGGAATAGGTTGATCAATCTCTCCACACTATAGGGCAGGGATGTCCAACTTCAAGCTACTGGAGGGCCACATTCTACTTTAGGCATCTACTCCAGGACCACATCATAAAAATGTATGGGAAATGTGCGAGATTATTATTTTCAAGACTTATTTTAAATAACTCTAGTTTATTTCGAAATCCATTGGCGTGGCCATATAAGTTACATATACTTTGCTGTTTTGCTTCGAGTTTCAAATTAAATTTATTTAAATGAGCCGCGACGTCTGTTAGAAAAGCAAGTTCACATAGAAATTTGGGATTATGCATCTCATTCTCCAGCTCAATAGTATCAAATTTAACTTCATTCCTAAGGAACAGTAAGATCTCCCTTGAAAAACAAAATATTTATAACATTAAATAATTTGCTTAAAACTTTCGCAGACTGCTTGAAACTAACCTGTTGGACAGCCCTGCTATTATAGGGTATTGATGAATTAATAAATTTAAGTTCTTCGATATTTCTTGAAAGAAATTTCTACTTATGAATGAAGATGATAATCGGAACAAATTCTGCAGGTTCATTCAAGTGGCTAAAAGAAAAATTTAATTTAATTTACAGTATACCTTTTAAACCAGGGCTTCCCAAAGTACGTCATGCAGGCCAAATGTGTTGTTCGAGCCGACCGTGTCCCGCGGCCCATTAGAATTTATACAAAATCAAAATGAAATTATAGCTTATTTACAATTATTAAAGGATTAGTCAGAGGTATACGTATACTTCAGCGTCGGAAATTATTTATACGTTTAATATCAACAAAAAATACGTAAGCCTCAATATAACTTTATTAAAAGTATTAAAACGATATCACAACTGATAAATGCGCCATGTTGACGACGTAGCTTCTTCTTTGTCCGGTTAGGTCAACTGTACACCTTTGATGATTGGTTAGGTTCGTCAACATGGTACACCACTTGCCTTATTTCCCAGCTATATTCACGAATTCTTATGGAGAAATAAATATAAAACTAACTTACTTGCGCATTTGATTATATCTACTAATGACATTTATCATTTGTAATATCGTTTTAATACTTTTAATAAAGTTACATCGAGGCTTACGTATTTTTTGTTGATATTAAAACATATAAATAATTTCCGTCAAAGATGCCATAATTTGTAAAAATGTAAAATTCAGTGTAATTTCGTCTTCTTTTTTTACATAAAGAATTTACATAAAGAACGTGGAATTGTTTCCTTTATTACCTGAATTCAAATGTAACATTTTAAGAAAATGTTAGTATGCGGCCCGAGGATTACCCTCCTTTAGCCTCCTAACAATTCGCTCTAAAACTGGTTCCAGCTGTAGTTCGTTAAATTGAATTGAATGAACAATAGTGCTTCACCGGCGCTTCGACTGCCGAGGTGATATCGCGCCGAAACTAAACTAAAGACAGAATGCAAAGAAATGGGGGGAGAAACACTGGAGAAGGAGCAGCTAAAGAAAGTCCGTGAGAAAGGCGAGAAAAGGCACTAGGAACAGCAAAGGGAGGAAGAAATTATACCCGAGTCACATTAAATAGAGAGTAGACCAGTCTGGCGGAGAAAGGAATGAATGAATGAATGAATAGCAGTGTTTCACCGGCACTTCAACTGCTAAGGTCATATCGCGCCGAAACTAAAGTAAAGAGAGCACAAGGAAATGGGGTAACAGTTAAAGAAAAGTCGTGAGAGAGAAGAGTAAAGACACTATGGACAGCAAAGGGAGGAAGAAGTTACACCCGAGTCATATTAAATAGAGAGGAGAAGACCAGTTTGACGGAGAAAAGAGGAAAGTGTGTCCTTTGGTACAGGCGTGGAGTCACCCAACAATAGAGTTAAGAGTAAGAGTGGAGCCTCAAGGACAAAAAGGGAGGAACTGGGAGCGAGCAACAGCAAAGGCAGGACAAACCAAGAGCAAATGTGAAACAGAGAGAGGAATGCTGCATGGGCAGGAGGGGGCAACATCTCCCGTCATAAGATGCCCATGTGTGAGATGAGTATGACCGATGCGTAGGCGCATCAGAGCGGTCTCTAACCGTGGGTCACGCTGACAGGAGGAAGGCTACTGTCGAATCGTGGGCTTCAACGCCCTCAAGGAATTCCCGGACACGTCCTCCCACTGGTGCTGCCACCGCCGAAGGAGTGCTTCCCGGAAAACCCCCGTAAAGTCCGACGCCGGGAGAGGCATGTTAGGGTCGAAAGGCAGGGAGCACATTCCCCCTCGCCGCAGCGTCCGCGCGTTCGTTGCCCGAAACACCAACGTGGGAAGGTACCCAACAAAAGGCGACTACCTTATGGCGTGATGAAAGAAGAACCAGCCAGTCCTGGATCTGTCGCACCAGTGGGTGCGGAGACACAAACGATGTAGAAGGGAGCTGAGAAAGAAACCGAAGGGCCAAAAGAATGGCCGACATTTCCTTTGTAAAGATGGAAGCCGCTTGTGGGTACAGATAATGATTTCATTTCCGATGGAAAGACGGCCACGCAGCCCACTCCAAATAGCGAGCGAGAGACGTCACTGAACACTGGGATAGAGTCAGCATGGGAAGAGGAATGGGATAGAAATAGTTGTCGAAGGACGGACGGGTGGGACTGCGACTTTCGGTACAGTAGAAAGGAGGGAGCAGATACGGAGGGGAGAAATGGTCCACGGGGGTAGTTAGAGGGGAGAGAGGAGAGCACTCACCCCTCCACCCCCCGAGAAGACAGGACGGGGGCCATTCGGAGACCAAACGGTCGGATCAAGTGGGAATGACGGTCAAAGCATGCCACAGTGGAAGGGCCGAAGAGGGATTGGAAGACCAGGGTGGGAGAAAACTGCCGAACACGAAAGAGGTATTTAAGACTCTCCAAGGTACGGTGGGCATCCAACGGGAGATGGCCACTTTCTGCATACATGCTATCGATTGGAGAAGATCGGAATGCGCCAGTGCTGATGCGCACACCCAACAAGCGAATCCGGTCCAGCATGCGCAGAGCGGAGGAATAGGCCTGAGAGCCATAATCCAACTTACTTTGGACCAGGGAGTGGTAGAGCCGCCAAAGAGTATGACGTCAGCACCCGAGTCATATGAGAGAGGAACTTGAGAAGGGTACAATTCTGAAGGCAAGAAGCCTTCAAAGACTTCAGGTGGGGAATCCAGGAGAGGCGGGAAGCAAGGAGGAGACCCAGAAATCTAGTTTCGGGTACATCGGGGACTGGTGATCCATAAAGAGAGAGAGAAGGAACGGCAGTGTAACGGCGGCGTCGGCAAAAGTGCATTGCCACCGTTTTCGAAGGGGAAAAATCGAAACCCGTGATCTGTGGCCCATTTGGAGACCGAATCCAGGGCCCGCTGGAGGAGACGTTCAAGGAAGACAGGTCGAAAACCGGAGCAATATATGGCAAGGTCGTCGACATAGAGGGTGGCCGTAATCCCCGGGGGCAGAGCCGTCACCACGTCGTCGATCACCAAAGCGAAGCAGACGACGCTCAGGACGCTGCCCTGGGGGACCTCCACCTCCTGCGAATGCACAGAAGAGAGGGAGGTACCCACCTGAACACGAAAGGAATGGGAAAACAAAAAGCTGGAGATAAAGGAAGGGAGAAACTTAAGAGATAAAGTCTTCGGCAGATCCACCACCGCCAGGTGGTATCATACGCTTTCTCCAAACCAAAAAAGACTGCACAAAGATGACACCGCTCTGCAAATGATACACGGACCGCAGTTTCCAACTGAACTAAGATGTCAGTGGTGCTACGGCCCCTGCGAAAACAGGTCTGTGTAGGGGAAAGTAAATTGTGACGTTCTAGGTGCCACATCAGTCGCCGAGAAACCATAAAGTTTTGAAAGGCAGTTAGTGAGGGCTATTGGACAGTAATTGAGGAGAGATGTCGGGTCCTTACCGGACTTAGGGAAGGGGAGCCACCACTGCTTCCCTCCAACAGGAGGGGAAGGTGCCCCCTACCCAAATCCAATTGTAGAAGGTGAGGAGAAAGAAATAAACCGAGGGGTGTAGGTGGCGAAGCATTTCGAAATGAATGCCGTCGGAGCGGGAGCAGAGTTGCCGCAGGAAGCCAACGCCGATCTGTTCCGAAATGGAAAAATGGCGGTTATAGGGGAAATTATTGGGAGTCTAAAAAGGGTGAGGGGAGCGAACAAGCAAAGCCTTACGTCGGAGGAAGGTAGGATCACGGTGGTCGTGTCGGGAGATTGAAGCTATGGTCTCGGCCACTGCAGTAGGAGGACACTGGGTGTCCGTCCATCGTAAGGACAGGAGGAGGATGAGAAAAGGATTTACCGGAAATGTTCCGAATCTTGTTCCAGATTCGAGAGAAAGGGTTGCGGGAGGTGAGAGAGGAGACTAAGTTCGCCAAGAAGAGCAGCGGGCTTCACGAACTGTGCGATGGGCTTAAGCTTGCGCACGTTTAAATTTGAATTTGCTAGGGATGGATTGCGTTGAAGACGGCGAAAGGCTGACTTCTTAGCTCGAACTGCCAGAGCGCATGTCGGGGTCCACCATGGAACCGAAGGGGCAGACGTGCGGGGAAATGTTGATTTGGGAATGGAGGACAGAGCGGCACAAGTGATGTGATCGGTGAGGTAGGTGGAGGCAGCATCGACAGTCGGGAAGTTACTCAAAGCTGCAGAGGTTTGGCTTTCAGAGTAGAAAAGAGGCCAGTCAGCTTTAGCGAGAGACCATCGGGTAGGAAGAGCGGAGGAGCCGAGAGTCTGGGAAGAGGGGGAAATGATCACCACCGTAAAGGTCTGGAGTGACAGACCAGGAGAAGTCAAGGAAGGCGAAAGGAGAAGTAAGCGAAAGATCTATGGAGGAAAACGTACGGGTCTGGAGGTGAAAAGCTGTGGGCTAGCCGGTGTTAAGACAGATAGAAGTAGTTCAAAGAAAGGACTCCACAACCACCCCGCTGATTGGTAACACTGTCATCCCACAGAGGATGGCGCGCGTTGAAGTCAGGAGGAGGGAGGAAGCTGCAGGAGGAGAGCAGAAAGATCGTCAACAGAAAGTTCCTGTGACGGGAGGAGATATAAAGAACAAACTGAATATAAACGGTCAAGGAAAACCTGGGCCGCTACTGCCTGGAGAGGGGTGCAGAGGAGAAGGGGAGTAGACGGCACGTCAGAACGGATGAAAACGGCTGTACTCCCACGGGGGTCTGCATCAGACGGAGGGGGTGGGGAGAGATACAAAGAAAACCTTCGGAGAGGGCGCAAGGGGCGAGCCCTAATTGGGTCTCCTGAAGGCAAAGGCACACTGGATCAAAATCCTGGATAAGGAGGAGGAAGTCTTCCCAATTAGGGAGAAGGTTTCGGCAATTCCATTGAAGGATAGCTGCCATCAAGAGGGAATACAGGGGGAGCGAGAGACGTAATCGGGCGAGATTTAGAAGCGTGACCAGAAGAACAAGCTGACGAAGCTGGGGGGGGGGGGGGGTAAAGAAGGGGGTGATCGAGGAACGGATGAAAGGAGATGGAGGGGGTTTAGTTTTCGGGGGGTGGTGGAATGCGAGAATAGGGGTAGGAAGCAGGGCGGGGTGAATCCAACTTCTGAGGTGCGGGTGGAGGGAATACCGGGGGCATCGGGAGGTCAAGGAGGGAGCGGTCGGAGAAGAAGGGGTATAAAGCCGGCCGGGGTGAATCTGGTTTCCAGGGTGGTGAAGATGCCAAGAACATTGGGAGGTTAACGAGGAAGCGGGGCGGTGGAGGATGGAGAGGGTGGATGTCTACTTGAATTTGAATTTCAGAGGCCGCATGACCACCATCAGGGATAGAGGAGGGAAGGAGACGGTCGCGAAGGGAAACGGGGTAACTTAGAGGAGCCGGCAAACGAGAGGGATTACTGAAGTCGGAAGGGATATGAGGGTAGGAGGAAGAGAACTGGTGGGAGGAAGTGGAAGGACGAGGAGATGGGGAGGCCCTGAGCAAGGAAGTTTGGCAGAGGGACCCAAACGCCGGGGACTTGCGATGGGTCGTTTAACAGACGATCGCGGAGAGGAGGAGAAACCAGAAGAGGGAGCGGTTTTCGATATATATGCTGAAATGTCAGCAATGGTTTCAGGAGGGTGGGTAAGCGAGTTAGTTACGACTGAGGTGGAACAGATGAGGACAGTGGAATTGGAAGTTCTGGGTGGACGGGCGGGAGGGATAGTGTACACGGGAGGTGGAGACGACGAGAAGGTGGAGACGACGAGAAGGTGGAGACGACGAGAAGGTGGAGACGACGAGAAGGTAGAGGACGGGATAGGGGGACGGGTAGATGAGGCCTTATCAGGCCTAGAATGATAGGGTGTGAAAGAGGACGGTACGGAGGTGGTCGAAGTCCGGGGCGAACGGAGGTAGCCGGGCGGGAACGGCCAGAGCACATGTCGATGTCCACAATGGAGCCGAAGAGGCGGAGGTCGGGGGAAATGTTGACTAGGGAATGAAGGATAGAGCGGCACATGTGACGTGATAGGTGAGGTAGGTGGAGGCAGCATCGACAGTCGGAAAGTTGCTCGGAACTGCGAAGGTTTGACTTTCAGCCTGGAAAAGAGGCCAGTCAGCTTTGGCGGGAGACCATCGGGTAGAAAGAGGAGGAGGAGGAGGAGGAGGAGGAGGAGGAGGAGGAGGAGGAGGAAAATGGTCACTACTGTAAAGATCTGAAGTGACAGACCAAGAGATATCAAGGAAGCTGGAAGGAGAAATAAACGAAAGATCTATGGAGGAAAGCGTATTGGTCTGGAGGTGAAAAGCTGTGGGCTGTGGGCTGGCCGGTGTTGAGAAGACAAACATAAGGAGTTGGTAGAAAGGAAACCACAACGCCACTCCGTTGATTGGTGACAGTATCACCACACACAGGATGGCGCGCGTTGAAGTCTCCCACGAGAAGGAAGGGAGCAGGGAGCTGCAAAAGGAGAGCAGAAAGATCATTAGCAGAAACTTCCTGGAAGATATAAGAAACAAATTGAATATAATCGGTCAAGGAAAACCTGGGTCGCAACAGCCTGGAGATGAGCGCGGAGGGGAAGGGAAGTAGACGGCACGTCAGACAGGACGAAAACGGCCGTAACCCCGACGTGGGGGCTGCATCGGGAGGAAGGGGGAGAGGTACGAAGAAACCCTGCGAAGAGAGAGCAAGGGGTGAACTCCAAGTTGGGTCTCCTAAAGGCAGACACACTAGAGAAAAATCTCGGGTAAGAAGAAAGAAATTCTCCCAATTAGGGAGAAGGCCACGACAATTCCATTGAAGGATAGCAGCCATCAAGAGCAGAAAACAGGGAAGGCGAGAGACGTAATCGGGCGAGGCTTAAACGTGTGACCAGAAGAACGAGCATGCAAACAAACTGGGGGCGGGTTAAGGAAGGGAAGGTCGAAGAACGGATGAAAGGTGGAGGGAGTTCGAATTTCAAGGGGGAGTGAGAGAAAGGGGGTAGGAAGCGGAGCGGGGTGAATCTGATTTCCGGGATGGGGGTGGAGGAGAAAATCCCTGGGACATCGGAAGGTCAAGGAGAGAGCGGGGCGGAGAGGAAGGTGGGTAAGAGGGTGGATGTCAGCCTGAACTCGAAGTTCAGAAGCCGCATGACGACCATCAGGAATGGAGGAGGGAAGGGGACAGTCGCGAAGGGAAACGGGGAAACCCAGAGGAGACGACAAAACGGAAGGTATCACTGGAGGCGGGAAGGATATGGGGTCGGGAGAGAGAGAACTGGTGGGAGGAGGAGTGAGAGGACGAGGAGACGGCAGACCTGAACAAGGAAGCTTGACAGAAGGGTCCAAACGCCGGGGGCTGGCAAGGGGTCGTTTAACAGAAAAGCGAGGAGAAGAGGGCCCAGAGGAGGTAGCGGTTTTTGATACTGTATATTATATACACCGAAATGTCAGCAAGGAGCTTGCTTCCTAAAAGCTAACTTTGTCAGACTCCCGCACGGACAGAACCTCAAGCTCATATAAGTAGGTCGGACAGGAGGAACATGCGGTGGCGTGGCCACCTTCACAGTTGGCAAAGCGGGGAGGATTGAAGGAGGAGAAACAATGCGTCGGAGACTCGCAATTGATGCAAATACCAGGGAAACTTCGACACATCTTACCGAACCTCTGGCACGTAAAACCGACGTGATCTAGGGATATAACAGCGGACCGGAAATCGGAGACAACCGGCCCTAATTTTCTCAGATAAACGGGAACTGGTGAAAGTCAATATCAATAAGAGGGATGGAACCCCTGCCCCCTGGACTATACAGTGGGGGCGGTAAATACGGGTCACCTTCAGAGAAGAGAGGCGGGTGAGAAGATCCGACTCCGAGTATTCCAAAAGACGGGGAGTATGAACTACACCCGTACAAGTGTTAAAAGAAGAGTCGGGGAGGCAGTCCAGGGGAGCAGAAGCCAGGGTTGAGGGGGACGAAACCTTCTGGTACTGCGTCTTGGAGGAGACTTCCACAACAAGAGAGCCATCGTTCTGGGGCCACATCTGTCGGGGATCGCCACAACTCAAAAATGTCCCGCTCTGAGAGGGTGGGGAGGAGAGGCGGAAGAACGGAGAAAAAGAAACCGATAGTAGTCAGGGTTAGAGCCGTCGGTCCCTAAGAAGGGGTCAAGAGACTTGCAGGAACAAGACGTACAAAAAGTCTTAGAACAGTCTTAGAACGAGGAGAATGCAAGTTTTCTGCAGCTAGAGGAGGGACGACCCCCTCAAGACTCGGCCTTCCAGTGGTAGAGGACTCGATGGTCTGGTCGCCCACCACCCGAGTGTAGAAGAAAAGTTAACTATCAATAAGCATAGAAGAGTAAAGAAAAGGACCCAGGAGACGCGAGAAACTGCCTACCGGTAAGAAAAGGGGGGGGGGGGGGCAAGCGCAAACATCAGGGGGCGGGGTACCTCGTTCACAGGGGGCATACCGTCAGTTCAAAAACCGAATTAAAAGTTTGCCCCCCAACGGCGCAAAGACCCCAGCCCCTAATCCCACTGGCCGAGACATCCAACACGATGACGCCCTTAGCTGAGAAGGGAGCGTCTGGAGACCCGTACTGGGAGCCAAAAACATTGGTGGCCTTTAGTCCAGTTCCCCTTCCTGGGGCTGAGCTCCCGCCGACGTAACCACTGGGTCAGAACATGCAAGCCCCCACCACAACAAGGTGGCCATTCGGGGTGGGAGGGGAGGGGTAGTTCGTTAAGGTCAACAGTAATTTTTCTATGAAGTCACTGACAGATGTCTCAATTGCCTCTTCTCACAAGTGGCTGGAGTTATTTTTTTCTACCATTACACGCTTACTGGTATAGGATTTTATTTTTTCAAGGTGGTTTGAACCACACATCGAGAAATTTAATTTTTTTTCATAAGAGCACCTTGGCAAAGACGTAGAGGAGTTAAATCTGCGTGTTATTTTATTGTTAATTCCCTTGTTCTAGGCACTTTTATAGTAAACATATTACCTTTATCTTAAATTACTTTAAAGAAAATATTCACCACTATCATCGTGAAATGGGATTAAAACAAACCACTACTACTAACTTTTTTCTAAACGAAAAATTACGGATCAGTTTTGAAAAGAAGTAGGTGAGAGTTAGATAAAATGGAGTGGTAGGGTTAAAAAGGGTGGTGCTTCTATCTACAGTGTCTCTGGAAAGTCACTCCCTATTTTGAAATTCTTATTGCTCCAAAACGAAAAGGGATATTAAAACCATTTCCTTAACTGAAATGAAGTTTATTTACCATTTACTTTAATACAAATTTCAAGTTCACCGTAGGCTCCAGCATTGTTCACACACTTCTGTAACCTTACTGGTACATTTTAAACAGATTTTCTCAAGTCATGTGGTACATTACCAAGAACATCAGATTTTCTTTTCAAGTTCATCAATGGTTCTTGGTTTTGATTTGTACACTTCTTTGGCCCAGCCCCACAGAAAGAAATCGCATGGCGTTAAATCTGGACTTCGAGCAGGCCATTCCGTTGGCCCTCAACGACCTAACCACCGTCCGGAGAAGTGATTATCTAACCAGGCACGAAGAGTTAGTGCAAAATGTGGTGGAGCCCCATCTTGCATGAAGAGCAATTCTCCAGCATTTTAGGTAAGGTTACAGAAATGTGTGGACAATGCTGGAGCCTATGTTGAACTTTAACTTTGTATTAAAGCGTTGCAATTCTGCAATAAGTAAATGGTGATAAATAAGCTTCATTTCAGTTAAAGAAATGTCTTCATATCCCTTTTCGTTTAGGAGTAACAAGAATTGAAAAATAGGGAGCGACTTCTCAGACATCCTGTAGTTGTGTGTGGTTGCCGATTGCTCAGCAAGGTGTCGTCGGTATGGAGGTGGAACCCGTGCAATACAGACGCTTTTGCGTGCGCAGTAGAAAATATATTTTTGGAGGAGTGCTTTGTGAAATTTGCGAGTAGCTTGCTGGCCTGATTAACTATAGAACCCATTACTTTTATGTAGGCCTATTAAGGTTTCTTGACATTACAGTGTTATTTAGATTGAAATACAATATAAAGCGTTTATTTTTTTTGTAAATACCTATTGTAACCAATTTCTCACACTTACCCAGTCTTACCCAACCAGTTGGTAAAATGGGTACGTCTCCTTCCTTTGGGAAAAACAGATTTACACACTAACAGTTAACAATGAAAGAATCAACCGTAATAATTTAAGGTGGACACGATAAAGCTTGTGTGAACAAAAAAATTAGATTGTTTGAGGGAGGAACGTACGAATTGCAAACAATTTAGCACGAAGTACTCTGGCTTACCCCCACCCCGCCTAACTGTAAATCCTACAGTCTATTTTGATCAAGACATTTTTTCTAGTACATTTCCGTCGTATTTTACTCTATGTACAGACTTCAAACCTAACAATGTTCACGGGGTTTAATACTTTAGGCCAAGGGCGTATAAGACTTTCCGTACTTTGTGTATGGGATTCAATAGGGGAATAGATTTAGACCTGGGAAATATTAACTTTTAACAATGGATGCTATGAATGAGAAAACAAATGATGAGAAATAAAGGAATTCCTCGGAGATTTAAAAATGCCCCTTACTACTACTAGTGTTCAGATTTTACTGAGTATGACTGAATATCCTCGTTTAGTTCAGCATAATAGATGTCACTTTGGAAAACACAAACGTATTTTTTAACAACAATTTCAATAAATTTAATTTTCCATACAGGACTAACTTAAAGATACTTGTATTACAGCACAGCATTACAATAATAGGTTAATTAAATTCATAATAATAATAATAATTGTATTTAAATATTAAAACGGATTGAGCTAACCTTATTAATTAATGAAAAAATTACAATTTTATCCTAAATTTACTCTTCAAATGATTACTGCAAATAATAAATTTGTAGAAGTATTCCTCAAATTACATTCCACAAAATAAAAAATTAAGTTTGCAAATACAACATGTACTTTTTTACACGTAAACAAAATTCATATTGACAATAATAACAATAATAATTCAAAGTTTACCGTAAAACAATTTCTAAACTCAATCGTCAACACTTCACACAAATTGTTTTTGTTTTTAATACTGGAATTGTATTAATTCATAGGTTATAAAACACGAGGAGGATTTTTCTTTTTAAAGTTTCTTCCTCTCGTTATTGACGTAATTAGGTACGGTAGCCGTCTATCCCTACCAACGACTTTGACTTGTGGAATTTATTATTACTAACACAATGCTGTATTTTATTTAGTTTAATAAAACGGGGCTTAACTTTTTGGTTTAAATCTGGCTAGAAGTTAGCTTTTGTGAACTGGCTCGTATATCGGAAATTTCTTTTTTTAACTTTCACAGCTAGTGAATTATCACAATGGAAATGGTCCACAAGAATATTATTTACACTTTTAAAAGATTTTCACTCGACATTATTATTATTATTATTATTATTATTACCTTTAGAAAATTAATGTACAAACGCTGAACACTTTTTACAATTTGCATTATTACAATGAATTATTCAAAGACTACAAAATGTTTAACAGTTCAAGCAACCCTTAATCCATACATTTGGCACAAAGGGGTAATTAGGTAGTGGAAAGAGTAACCTAAGCATTAAACTGTTACATTATTACGATAACGTTATGTCACAGTAAAAGCTCAAATGAAATGTGACAAATATGACAGGCTCTATACAGTAACGATAAACAGAGGTTACTGAACAACCAACGCATTTCTTTAACTGCTGTTAAAATGAAATTACAGATATATTCCTATTGGAAATTATGATTAAAATATAGTTTAATTATGATCTCTCTTACGACAAATTAAGAGATAAGATTATAACATGCGGGGAAAACAAGCAACAGAATGACACCACAAATATCAATTTAAAAGAACAATAATTTGTAATAACAAAAAGTCCTTACAAACAAAAGTATATTATTTAATTTAGAATGTTTGACTAAAAAGATAAACAAAATCGCATTTCAGGATATATATATATATATACAGTATATATAAATAAACAGTGCAGAAGGGGAAAAATAAATAATAAGGCAAGGTATACTATACACCAATATGTATTTTCCTTCTTCGATATTTGATACTGGAACACGCACTACAATGAAATGCCAAGTGTTGCGAGATCTCGCACCCAATCTCCAGCTGAAAAAAATCACAGATCGAGTACGAAATGTCGCTTCACTTCGCATTTCATAATACTGCAATGTTTCAACATCCAAATTACGACATCGTACAAGATGCGTAACCAATCTCTTATTTCATCTTTCAATTCCCGAAGCTCTTCTCTATCGATATAACAGACATACAAATGACTGACTCACCAACTCTTAAAACTCTTCTCTCATAAGATTCTCTGAACTTACTTTTTCTTGTCTTAGCTCCTAAATGAGTTATAAAGCCTTAAATTTATAATGATAAAAAATTAGTAAAAATATATTTATATATATATATGTATATATTAAGGTAATCCACAGAAACAAGTCTAACTTAAGGTACATAGCTTCTTATCACATAGTTATCGTATTTTTATTATTTTAAATTCTAGTTATTTTAAATTTAAATTCCTATGCAAACACTTTTATTTGTAATGGTTCCTTCTAATAATAATAATAATAATAATAATAATAATAAATAATAATACCATCGGAGTTTCCTATTTTTTCTTTTACCAATCCACCATGATAAACTTTATAACTGCAATACCTAGTGTGTGTTGTGTGTGGTGTGTGTGTGTGTGTGTGTGTGTGTGTGTGTGTGTGTGTGTGTGTGTGTGTGTGTGTAATAAACAAATCGTTAATTATGCTATTTCCCATCGTTAACTTAGAAAATATTTTATGATTTACCTTACCTTTGAGTTATACTTAAAAAATACATTATATTTACTATGTATAATATTTGAGCTTGCATCATTGCCCTCACAATTAAATCTGAATTACGTACGCTCGATAAAGAAGGAATGTGATGATAGGTTAAATATTTATTACTCGCAAACGGGAATGAAATGGAATTTAAGCTACCACAATGTCTATGCATACCAGTATTACTTGAAATATCTCAATAATACGCAAACTATATACAATTAAAAGTAAAAACCTTACAAAAATGTACAAGGGGGGGAAAAAAAAAAAATGGTTACCATACAACTAAACTGAACTAGAGAAACGCATTAAATACAGATATGTAATGAATTTAGTTACTGTACCATCGGTTAGCAAAGATCGCGGTACATTGGGCCGCGAAGTAGGTACGGCCCCACGTATCCCGACTTTGGTAACCGATGGTACATGTTGCTGCACAAACACTACTGCAGCTAGTACGATGGATGAGGCTAATATAGTTCACCATTAAGTCTCCACATTTGTGAGAATCTAAGAGGGGTTACCGACTGCACGTTTAATAACATATTTTAATTCTTTCATCGAAAGGGGGTCTCTAAAATTTCAAGACTAGCCCAACGTGTCGTATTATTAAAGTATGTTCTATTTCCTTTTAATACACATACATAAATTGTAACGGATAAGACGCAGATATAAGGAATGGAATCGTTCTAATAAGGATAGCCAGGCAACCTCTTACATCCCCATAAACCTTTAGTGAACAGATTTGAGGTAGCGTAGCTATAATGATAATGATAATAATAAGTAAAAGGTTCGATTCTAGCACTTCTTTAACTAGTCCATTAGGACACTGATTGTGCATGTGCATGCTTCACCCCAAACACTATTTATTCGAGTAAATATGAAAATCAAATGTCGCTCAACCTTAAAGAAAAGACAATTGAATGTAATTTAGGAGAAGTTACAGAATTTAATATCTCTTACTGTATTTGACTTCGTAAGAACTAAAATCTAACATCACATTGTCTTTACAAATTTGTATAATGCCCAGTTAAAGCCATTTTACCAGTATAAAATATTACAGCTTCCAACTACTATCATTACGTGTCTCATCTTGATTGAAGTATTCAAAATTTTTAAAAATCGACGACCTACTTAATATTAAAGTCTTCGTACGCTAAAGCAACTTAATTCAAATATAATAAATAATAATTTTGATATCGGTATCTTTAAAAACGTCGGTGATAATATCTCGAACTTTTTCCCAAACTAACCCGTCTAATCCACATCCAATCTTGGGCATTGCCACACTCGTAATATTATTTTCTAGGGCATGGGTCTTCAAAGCTTGAAGAGAAGATCGAAGATTGACGTATGTGGGTTTATGCCAGTATCTTTCCTAAAAAAAATTGAAATAAGCATTTTCATTATTAACATGACACTTCTTTTTAATCAGATTACATACAGTATATACATACCATCCGAAAACAAATTTCGTGTTCTTGATTGGATAGGCAAGAGGCCTTAATTTACAACTAAGAACCTACAAAATGCAACTAAAAGAAAGTAACATATTGCAATGGGGGAGGTCATCAGTAAAACTGTCTCAGTCATTAATTTTTAATTCAAAAGGTGAAACCCCACTTACCACCGACCCCAATGGTGCTGGATTCGCCTACCCTGACCGTGCACATTTTTGTACAGAAGATATCAACAGAGAACAGAGTTTAAAAAGTTTGAGAAATGAACAATGAAATTAACATATGCCAATGGTTCCTTCCTTAAATCTATGATTCTAAGTATTCTTAAAGTTAAAGTACACCCAGAAAACACCTCGCATCTGATTATGATAAATCACAACTGACAGCTAATTTGTTTTGCACTTAAAAAGCAGCACGACAAATTCAATTACAGAGTTCCTAGTTTTTCCTACACAAAAAATAAATGTTTATTTCACTCTAAGACGATATGGTAATGTTCTCGTAATGTAAACAAATTGAATTAGTAGAATTAAATATGTATAGGCCTACATACATTATCTACGAACCCATTTTTCATTCTCAATGGGTGGGTACGACGCCTGAACGCGAGACTGGAGGCACAATGATACACTGGGATCACCACCAGGAATAAGGTAGCACTCCAAGACCAGCACTACCTTTCATAAAGTATTTCCAGAGGAATATTCCCATCAATGCTAAAAACTGGTTGTATAACACCCCTTTTTAAAGGGGGTGATCCTACGCTAGCAACAAATTACAGGACGGTGTGTTCATTATCTGTGTTCAGTAAAGTTTTTGAAAAAATTGTAAAAAGTAGAATGCAGCGATATTTAGAATCCTACAATTTATTATCTCCAAACCAATATGGCTTCTGTAATAATAAAACAACGGAAATGGCTATTTTAAATCTTATGGAAATAACAAATATAGCTAAAGAGAACAAAGAAATAATATCAATATTTATGAATTTGAGTAAGGCGTTTGATGTAATAGACCATAATATTCTACTTAATAAATTATATTGTTACAGCTTTAGAGCAGCAATCAGTGATTGGTTTAAAAGTTATTTGTCCAATAGATATCATTTTGTATCAGTAAACAAGTTTTGCTCAACTAAAGCGCTTGTCAAATATGGTGTGCCACAGGGCTCAGTTCTGGATCCATTGTTATTTTTATTATATATAAATGACCTTCCACGTTCATCTGATATACTGAACTTCGTAATGTTTGCAGATGATATAACCATCTCTTTTTCTTGCAAAGATGCTAATTCAGCTAAGAATATATTTAATTCAGAATTCATCAATGTAATAAAATGGTTGACACCAATAAACTGTTCCTAAATACCAGCAAAACAAATTTCATGATTTTTACTAATAAAAGAAATTATCTTGATGAACTTAATGTTAATGAAATCGCTATAAAGGAGTGTGCTGTAACAAAATTTCTTGGTGTAATGTTAGATAAGAGTTTGCAATGGAGTAATCATGTAAATTATATTGCGAAAACGATTTCAAGGAGCGTTGCTATAATGTTTAAACTTAGAAATGTAGTCCCTAAACAAGTTTTATTGACTATCATACTCTTGTTCTTCCTAACATAACATACTGCACCCTTGTTTGGGGAAACTCCGCTAACAACGCATTAAATGGTATGTCATCCAAAAACGGGCAATAAGGTTATTATCTGATGCCGATTTCCTTGATCACTCTAGTGCATTATTCAAAGAGTTAAACCTACTAAAGCTCAATGATATAACCAAACTGGCACATTTTATTTTTATTTACGAGTGTAAGAAAATCATTAATTTACAATTGGTAAACAGATATTTTGTAACTCATCAAGAAATCCACTTGTATCAGACCAGAAATAGATCAAAGCTTCTCATACCTCAATTTAGATTGTCTTCATCCCAAAAACTACCCATTTTCATTGGATTGAAACTATGGAATGACTTAAATGCCAATATAAAAAATATTGTGAATGTAAATTTGTTTAAAACCAAGTTGAAATCCCGATTAATAATGGCATACTAACAAAAACCTAGGATTAATGTTCATTACTACTATTTACTAATTATTAATTTCTTGTGTGTAATCTAGTATTAAAAACACATTTCTTGGGATTGTTCAGTTCTCTCTCTCATGTATAATATTGGTTTCTTTGTATGGTATTGGTATAGTGCCTTCAATGGTGGTCTTGTATTTGTCATGTCAGTAGTGATAATTTAAGATTAATACATGTTTTAACTATTAATAATACTTATTTACTTATTTATTTACTTATTAATTAATAACAACTAGCTGTTTATTTTTAATAAGAGCCCAGTTAAGCCTAAAGCTTAAGGGCCAAATTAAATAAATAGTCGAGCTTCACAATTATTCATGTCATTGTCAATTGAAATGAATGTATTTATTATTAATAAAGGTTATTCAATTCAATAAGGCCGGGGGTCTTTATACACCTCTCAAACTGCTTCCAGCCATTTACACCACCAATTATGCTTCTTAAATTATTTATCTTGATTGCTCTCAATTTTGATGATGAACTATCGTGCCAGACAAGCATCTCACATTTACACATACTGATACACCTATAATGGCACTAATACATCGTCATGTAAACTTCTTGCATTCAGTCAAGAATTTTCTTCCTACTAGGGTTTTTATTGTACCCATGACTTGCCTGCCCTGATTTACTCTACTTTCAATTTCTGATTTGCTTTTACCTCAATGACAAGAACCTTACTTTTATTTACCTTTACTTTCAGTAATCTCCTTTCGTATACATTAACAAAAATTGTCACTGCTCTCCTTATTCATCCATCAATCCACTCAACAGTGCCACATAAGCATACACTAGATGCTACACTCATTTTCTTCCCTGCTCTATTAATTACTAATAAATTTTTACTTTTCAGATTTTCACAGAACCATCATTTAGTTAATTATTATACAATCTAGAGCTACTGTAGTGGTCATCTCTTAGCACCACCTTCAGTATTTCATGTGTAAATGTTCACAAATGAGACAATTTACCTAATTATGGCTATAAGGGCTAATTGTAACACCAGAACCACTGCAGATGAAAATACTTTCATTATAGTCAATATTTATTTACCAGCCATTACTTAAGTTCCATCATTCAGAAATTATTTGGAAATTTTATCAGCACTACACACTTATTAGTTCTTAAATTGACTAACATCTTGTAATTGCAATGAAAGATAAAACTAAAAATTCTACTATAAATACCAGCTTTTAAATTAGAGCTACGTATGTACTGTAAACTACAGCAGGCCAGTGGCGTAGGGTGGTCTTTATGCGGGGGGGGGGGGGGGGGGGGGGGTATATATTTACGACTGGCCAGGACAACGAATTGCATATCATATCAAACTCAAAATTTAGAAATAAATTTGTAATAATAAAAAGGAATATTGATTTATTTCGAATTTGTTATAGGACTATATGACAGGCAGATTATTTATTATTAGAATAGGCAGAAGCAAAACAGATGGATCATAGAAATTGGACTACTGTACTGTATTATGCAAGTTTATTTTAATAACCATGCACCACTGTTTCATCTTGGCAAAAATGTCAATGATTCTCATAATTCAGAAACTGTTGTGCATATTCTCATTCAATACTCAGAATAGCCAAGTCTGAAAGACATTCTTCTGACATGGATGATCAGAGTAAGATTTGATTAGTTTCATCCAACTAAATGATGTTTCAGGAATTGAAACAGGAATAGTCAGAAAATTTTTCAACTGGGCCAGATATTTTTCCAATCAGGGGCGGCAGTCGCCCCCCTTGCCCCCCCCCCCCCCCCAAGCTACACCACTGCAGCAGGCCTGCATAAAAAAAACCTGTTCATGTAATGGCTTTTAAAGATCGTTACAACTTTGATAAGCATAGTGAAGAGCAAATCACTTATAACAAAAGAAAATTGCATATGTAGCCTACCTGATAATGAAAGCATAGCTTTCTAAATGCCAAGGCAACTAACTTGGTAGGAAAATTTGAAGAGAATATTTAGGCAAAAACCATTTGCCCTAAGTGACTAGCTTCTAGAGAACAAAAAATATAATATAAAGAAATCACCAAAGACATTTATAAAACAAAGTATTGAAATAACCCTCATCATTTACTTAACATCTGATAATGTACTGAAAGGTATTAAGTTGGTTTGTCTATGAGATAGATACAAAATAGACCTGCTGTTTTATTTATTAAAAATAAAGTGGCTAAGATACTAGTAATTCCTAAATCATGTTAAAAAAATAATAAGTTTACCTTTGTAACAAGATAATAAACAAATTTTCCCCCACGCTTAAGAATTCCAGTATCTCCTACTCGACGGCTTTGTCCTTGAAGTTCTTGCACACCTCCAAATTTATTCTTAAAAACAAAAAAGTTTTACACTATAGAACACAGAAATACAGAAGGGTTCAGTACCAACTGTGCTAGACTGTATTTCAGCTAATGACCTAATTTAAACCTTGGTCCACTGTTATTAACTTTTTATATCTTAATTCCAATACCTGCCCTTGTTTCAACAGGTCTATAAATAATGCAGCAAATCCAATAGTGATAAGGTAGCATTAGGCATCAAATACACTCATTTCTAAAATATTATCAATGTTGTTGAGAGTGTAAACAGAAAGATTAATTTTAAAAGTAAAATATTTAAAAAATAGGCCTAATCCATTAACTGCAAAAATGTTAGCTGGCCTAGTTATAAAAATTATATAAAAAAGTCTCATTTACTTTGGTGGCCAATAATATGTTGTAGGTATGGTACTCAGCAAAGTGCAACCCCAGAAAGTATCATCTTTTACTACTTGTAGTATCACAGCCTACATGCTTTGAGTAAGCTTATAATAAATTACTACTTGTAGTACCATAGCCCACATACTTTCAGTAAGCTTATAATAAATAAGGTAGGACTTTGGTCTAAAATTTGGCTGCAACTAGAATTTCAGGATAACTATTACATACACACACAAATTAAAAGGAAAATACACTAAAATAATGCAGAAGTTCATATATTAATGATCATAGAAATGTCCCCAAAGACTGAATAAAATTGAAGTGGATGCTATGAAATGAGGGATTAGGTTTTACTCACCTTGAAATGTACAGCTATGCCTTTACCCATTTTCAAATCCTGAGAAACACAGTGGGCCAGGGAAGAAGTGTCTGAACAACTGAACAGGTCTCCTTTTATTTCACTAATACTGAATTTTTCACTTCTAACACCATTGCCTTTGTTTTTTTTTATAATTCCATTTGCTTCCTAAATATAAAATAAAAAAATTAATACCAAAAGCTAAACAGTAGCTGTATTAAAAATACAGGTTACAAATATAACCCATCACCAATAATGAGTAACTTTCTTTGATCTGTTAGGCTAACACAAATCAGTTAAATAGAACCAATTAGGCCTAAATACAATTAAACAGAATTACCTAAACCTGGGCATAACTTGAAAATATTTACTGAATGAAACCCCCTATTAACAAAAAAATACAAAAGTGATGAGAAAAATTTTATACACTTATAACATTAACATTTAACAGTAACATTTTTTAATAGATATTAAAATATACAAGCTACCATAGTAATTTAAGATACTGTATTAGACTACATAGGCCTACAATGAGATGTACAATAGTAAATTTTCATATTTTTCATTTTAAACTAGGCTAGTAAAAAGTATTAGGCTCTAATCTTTACCAATTTGTGTTGGTTGGGGCCTAGGTCTATTACTGCTATTGTTTCTGAAACTAGAATAAATGTATAATTGCTGTCCTGTGTCATTCACATTTTTTTTCCTTGGTTCAATCAATGAAAACTGGAAACAAATAGTGTACCGGGTTGTTCATGGGAACCTTGTTAAGGAAATTATTATGCAAAATAAAATACAGGTCTCATTTTAACGTAAGGTTATGTTACCTACGAAGGAGTTTACATTAAATGGCTCACATTGCATTTTGTTAAGAATCTTATAGAAAAGAGAAGTTATATTCCAAGCCAACCAAAAATTATGTATAAAATGCCCACAAAATTAAAATATATTAAACAAATTAAACAGAATAAATAAAATAAATATCTTCTGAATAAAGCATTAAAATAAATTAAATAATACAAAAGCTGTGAATGACATCAGGCAGATGTGCTAGTGCTTAAATGATAACATCTTTGCAATATAAGGCACAGAAATGTGCATACAGCAGTGCAGACATGATGATGCTCACAACACAAGCTTCACATAGACAAATGATGCAGAACCACATGATGTAGCGTGATGTTTAGCACCAGGAATGGCATTACCTCAAGTAAAAGCCAAAATTGCTCAATTGCATTTAATTAAGGTCTAAATTATTTTCTCACATTAGAATGATTCATGTTAAAAAAGGTCGCACAAAAATGGGAGAGACCTGTAAGCTACATCCTAATTAACACTACCAAACTGTAGTGTAGGAGGGGATTATAGATACCAATCAACCAGGGAAGTACTCCACAGGGGAGGTTAGATAAAAGACAGGGAGAACTGGAACTCCCATTTCCTGTCACTGTACTCCTTAGCTGATCTTTTTCCACATCTCATCTACCCTGTGAGCACTGCAGCATGCTCTCAAACACAGTTCACTGCCTATTCTTCATTACATATACATGCATCTTACACACTGCATAGTCTTCTCAAAATTTAAAAAAAAAAAAATTGGCAACCTCAAGAGCCTCAAAGTCCCCTGGGGAGGGATTATAAATAATAAATGTCCCCACTTCTGGTTCTCCCACTGCCAATACTGTACTAGGAATACAGACTCAGGTAGTGGAGCTGGATTTGCTACTGCCCATTCAAGATGTTCTGGGCCTCTGCCTGATTCACTTTTCATAAACTTCTGCAACATTCGTGACCTTTCCTTAAATTTTCAATCTACTGACCACCACCTCACCACCTCTCCTCCTCTAAACCTCACTGAAACTCGGGTGTCTGGGACAAGTGACAGCAACCCCTTTTCTGTTCCCTCTTACTTTCTCAATACAGTAAATAAAACCTTTGTTATCTGGCAAGCTCGGGGATTAGGCCATTCTAGTTGTCTAAATTTTCCAGTTATCTGAGGGTACCATTAACTTAGAAAAAACCAATGGACAATAATAGTAAAACTCAAATTTTGGCTATACTGCACTGTACACCAATGTAAACTATATTGTAATCAACATAAACACTATGCTAAGTATGTATGGGGCAACTGAAACAAGTAAAATTTAGTCTTATTTTATTAAAAATGTTAAGAATGTTCTAGATTTTTCTGGATGGCATCAGAAAGCTTCCCAGTTTCTAGATTGGTGAATTGTATTGGCCTAATATGAAATTTGCCAGTTTCTAAAGTTTTCCACTTAGTTGATTGCAGATAGCGCAGGTTTTACTGTACTCAATTTCACTCCAAAGGTATATGTTGTATATATGTATGCAATGACCTAATTTGTTCTCATATTCCCAAACTCAAATCCTATGAATTCTATACCCTCTGGCTGCAGCTTACATGACAATCTCAAATCAAATACATCTGTGTTGTCTACCTTTTTCCTAATTCTATTGACTATCCAAAATTCTTTGACTACCTCACTTCCAAAATGGGATGCATTCTATCCCTCTCTCTTTTTGCCAAAATCTCCATTTTTAGGAGATTTCAATGTTCACAACCACCTTTGGCTTTCCTCTCATTTCACTAGTTACATCCCTAGTGAACTAGGGGTGTAACTTTTCTATCCTGAATAACCTAAAGTAGATTGTACACATCCTACTCATATCCCCAATCACCTTGGAGACAGGCTGGATTTATTTCTCACCTCTCATCATCCTTCTTATTCTGTCAAACTTTTTTTTCTCCATTGGGCTCTTCCAACCACAATCTTATATCTGTTTCCTGTCCTATTGCTCCAATCCAGCCTTTGGCACCACTGATTAGGAGGCCCTCAGGCAGGACTTCTCTGTTTACCATGGAATGATTCCTGCTTCTGTGGCCAGGGCCCTTCCAAGTGTGCTGAGCAAATCACAGAGGTGATTTTCTCTCCAGAATGGAGGCATACATTCCATATTCTATTTCTACTACCTACTAATGCAAAAAAACACTTTGGTTTAACTTTACTTGTTCTAATGCTATCCACAACAGAGTGGAGTCTTTCAGAAGGTACCATCACCATCCAACTCCTGACTCTCACTCAGCTTATATTTCTCCCTGGAATCATGCAAAATCTGTTCTTCAACTCGCCAAAAATTCCTTCATCATACAAAAAAGTGAAAATCTATCCAATTCCAATTCTTCTTACCCTTTCTGGCATCTAGCTAAGAACCTCTCCAACAACTTTACTTCCTCTTCTTTCCCTCCTCTTTTCCATTCTGATGGCTCAGTTTCCATCTCCTCTCCTGACAAAGCTGAACTCTTCGCTCAAACTTTCACTTACAATTCAACCCTGGACAATTCCAGTGCACACTGCTTTAGTTCTTTGTTTTCTTTTTCTAGTTTGTTTATTCTCTCATCCTTTTCTGTCAGACAGTTTAAGATAAAGGATAAAGAGGATTCCATGCATAACACCAATTATTTATTATCAGTATTACAGGTAAATGCCTGGCATTCCCGCTTTTTTCTTGCTTGAAACTCCTCAATCCATTGACAGAAGGAGATCTCTCCAGGGTAGACAGTGCTTGTTGAGGAGTGAGAAGGCATACCTCTCTCCTGTTCCCTCATACATACTCCTGGGGATGGGGGGGAGCAGGGGATGCCTGTTGTCATTTTCATTGTTGATCTTTGTTTCCTCTCTGTCTTTTTTTTTATTTTAATTCATTTGAAGCTTAAATATGTTATTGGTTTTTTGGAGGACTTAATGAGAGAATTTGATTCAATATTTTGGTATTGTTCTTGCTTTATATTAAATTTTTATTTAAACATGTATTTGAAATTCAGTCTTGCATTTATATGCTTGTTATTTCAGGGTCACAGGCACAATTTGAGGCTCTGTTGGGCTAAGAAAGTAGTGCCAGAGGTCACTAGAAAAATTCAGTAATAGTTTTTAGGTATTATTATTAATTAAGTAATGTACTTAATCTGATGAGATTGTAACTACATAGTCTCAGCAAGTTTACAATTTTGTTTGGGTAGTAACAATGAATCACCAACTTCAAACACTGATTATTTTGTCAGGAAGATGGAGCATGAAACTGACAAGTGTCACTAGCATGGTGGAAAAAAAGCAATGTTAGAAAGCTATGCTAGATTAAATTTATCCAATTTATAAGCTTTAAGTAGGGAATTGGCCTTGCATCATTATAATTTTGGACCAATATTGGCCAAGACTAGTTCAGTTGTTGGTGAGCTCAAATCTAGGTTACAGTGTGTAGGCCTTATTCAATCTTAGTTTGGGCTGGATTCATGAGGGGCCTGAAGTTAGGACCATGCTGCCCTGTACTGAGAATCCAGACCAATGGCTAAGACTTTAACCCATGAACTATAAAGTAGGCTTGGCTAAGAGTGATCTTAAGTTTTGTTTACCTTTGATAGTGGGGAAAGTGTGATTTCAAGTCAAGTTTTGGATAAAAAGAAAATGGCTTTAATAACCTGTGGAAGCTGAATATATACTCATATATTCATAAAATATTCTATAAGGAAGCTCCTGTCTTAATTATGGTAAACATATCAAACAACCAAATTACTGTATCACTTCTGTAAATCCATAAACCTATGCCATGGTAACTTTTACTTCCAAATACCTAGCTTCACACATGAAGCATCAAGGAAATCTCTCATATGAAGATGATATCTGGAATAACCTGGAAACAAATTTCAAAGCAAATGTTTCTCATTTTTGTATTCAACTGAAAAGGAAAATCTTGGATGGGTATAGCTTCTTTACCCTTCTCAGACCCTATTCTTTTATTTCTCCTAAAATCTTTAATATTAACCAATGTATACCACTAAATTATTTCAATAATGAATCCAAATGTCATGACTGTACACATACATTACATACATAAATAGAATCTCATTTTTCAATGGATTAGGGTGGGAAAGCAGAAATAGCTTGGATGTGAAGGGCAGAATGTAGATAGTGAAGCAGCAAACTTTGGCTAAATTCCACAGTTAAACAGCCCGTCACACCACGCGTGGTGGCATTTCCAGAATGTCAAGAATAAAAGGAGACAATAACTACTTATATACTTCTAACAAACCTCTTCCATTCCAACCTACTCACAGCCACTTCTCGCGCATCACCCAAATGAAGTTCATATTTACTTACTCACCATGTCTACCCATCTTCTTGGACTTCCTCTCCTTCTTCCACCTTTGCAAACAATCTTATACACTCTTTTTTCACAATTGTCATTGTCCATTCTTTCCACATATCCAAACCACCTTTAGCACACTGAAAAAGCTATATAGGGCTATAGGTTGATTGCCTGTTACCCTCATCCATTGGAATGGATGAGGGTAACAGTTAAATTTATTAAATTTAACGGTTAAATTTATTTGCCTTTGGTATTTTAGCGCTGCCTAATGGTAAAGAAAGAAATCACCTTACCTTATTTCATTGGGCCTTGCTTCTGTTTCAATGTAGGACCATGGTACAATGGCGTTACACAATGAGTTTACTCAGTTTAATTAATATAGGCATTCACTACACTTAAATACCTGAAGGAATAGGCCTATCCTTTTGAGTTATTAGGTTCATATTACTTGTTATTCACTCAGAACTTATAGGAAGATAAAGTACATCTTCCTCTCTTTAAAAGCAATGCTTACCATAAGCAAGCTCAGAGTGCCACAAAATATAAATCATTCGCTTAGGAATCTGCTGATTTTGCAAAGTTTGTTGACTCTTCTCTCGAAGTAATTTTCATGAGTCAGCAGTGGAAAGTTTTGAATAAGAAATAATACATCTTTCTTGTTAGGTGGGCCCAATTGAGTTCTATGTATGGCAATTAATTTCATTCCCAATAGGCCATGTTGCCAATCCTGAGGCAATTTTGTAGATATTTAATTAAGAAATAAAGGTACCACATACAATACAATATTGTAGGCGTGTATAGTTTATCCATACACACTTTCTTCAGTTTTCATTTTCACTGTTCTATTTCCATATATAAATTGTCTATAATGTATGCAAGTAATTATTGCCACAAGAAGTAATTCTCCCTCACTCATACTTGGGAGTTTCTACTTAAGATGTAGTACTTAAAATTCTATGTGTCACTAACAATTTTTTATTTATATTCTCTCTGAACTATCTTTGGAACAATAAAGAATTTGAATGAAGCTCTACTTCAAAATGAAAAAGATGATCAGCTGACTTGGGGGCCTATAAATTCCATACAAGGTCAGTACCAGTATAGCACCACTATTTTAATATAAAAAGCTATTCACATTCCATCTTGGACCTTAATAAAAAATTTACCATAATACCCAATACTTACATAATTTTCTGTGATATTAGAATTCATTTTCCTTTTGGACGAGATTAAACAGGTTTCCATGACAATTATAAAGGCCCTATAATGAATTTAGGAATTTGAGGGCAATTCAATTTATTATATACATAAATTTCTACCTGAAAAAAAGTTTTATATATACAGTAGACTCAACTTACACAGATTTTTCTTATGCGGTTTCAACTATACGCGGGTTATAATTTTACAATTTCAGAATTTCAGTGCTTTAAGGCAGCATACACACGTCTCACATTCGTCCGCATTTGCAATGCCATGGAGGATGGCACTAACAAGAGTGTTATGGCATGCTGGAAGGAATTCAACATTGCCAATTGCATCACTTTTGTGTTATAGGTATGTTATACGTATAACAGTTACAATATATAGTGATTTAAGGGGATTTTTTTTGGTTTCTATTGTTTGGCTGCAATAGAGAGAGTTTTTACATACAAACTACTCGCATTACTGGTACCAGTAATAAATACCTAACATACAGCTGTTTTTAGCATGTAACTTTATTTTGGGGAAATATTATAACTGTTCATTTCAGGGAAATATTGCTACCTAGTCATCATTATTTAAGATTTCCATTTAAATTGAAGACTGTCTCTCTGATATATATAGATGTATAGGTCTGCAAGCCTGCAAATATAACAGACATAAAATGATATTTTTCTTTCAACATGTAGGGATCTATCATGCCCTACATTATATATCATATAGCCTAGTACAGGGGTGGGCAACCTTTTTAAGTGAGCGTGCCAAAATCATCAAATCTTTGATGCAAAAGTTAATCTTTACCATTTTTTAGCAGAAAACATTAATTAAAATATAAAACTCAGCGAAGAATTTGGATATTTATTTATTTTAATTTTTTTTAAGGTGAGCCCAGGAATCGCGTGCCGGAAAAAAATCGTTGGCATGCCACGTTTGGCACGCGTGCCAAGGGTTGCCCACGCCTGCCCTATATCAAGGTCAGTGAGACACCTCTATGTAACAAAGAAACCACCTCAATTTATATACACTTGATAACCACAAACTTGTTAAAGTTTGACCAGTTAGGCCCACTGTACAATCTTCAGTTACAAGTACCCAATGCTTAGTTCTTATCTTTTTTTTTATGTAGAAAGGAGGGATGTGTTCCAAAAATAATAAGTTATAGGATCATTTCATAAGTTAATCAAATATGGGGAAAATTTACATGACCTCTCTTGATTTTCACAAAACTTGGCACAGCAGTGTAAATATAAATGAAATACGAGTACACACCAAATTTTACCTCTCTATGATCTCTAGTTACCTGAAAATGGGTTATTAATTACTAACCTGATTTGGACCACCAGACCACTTTCAAGGTAATAACTTTCTTATTAAGCTAGAAAAATGGATTTGGTATAATTCTGAAGCTATTTCATAAATGTTTTAATAAATAAAAAAAGTTACTAAATTTTTTTTAGCACTGACCTGACCTTAAATCACCAATCAAGTAAAGACTCGCATTAACTAATTAAAAAATTTCAGGATGGAATCTTGCATAGTTCCTCATGCATACTACTGTAAAGTAATAAAAATTCATCTATTATAAGCCATACTTGAGAACAATGATTAATTACCAAAGGTCACAAATGATTAGGAATTAATGTGATACAACTCGTGTGAGCATAAGCAGATACAATATACATGCTGAAAAATAAGTTATTTTCATTTCCTTACATGTAGCAATTATGTAGTATCATTTGTTCAATTCTATCAAAAATTTCCAATTAGTTCAGAACTTAATCATTTCCTGAATAAGAATTAATGCACATTAGGTACTCCATGTTAAGGGGTTATTTTATTAATAGTAATGTTTTTGCTGAAAGTTTCAATTGCACTCAGGTGTTTGTAATTTGTATTTTTGCAGAGATTTGTGCATCAAAAATATTTTTGCATGTTAATTTCAGCATATGAATAAGGTAGGTAGATACATCACACAATCACAATTTATCAATTTAGGTAGCTGCTACTAAGATCTGTAATTTCACCTTTGTATTTATTCTTTTAAGTCCTAATCTAGTCAGGTTCAATCCATAGTAACATCTTATCTCTCTATTTTAAGGAAATAATTTTTTAGACAGGATAGTACTGACAACTTTTGCACTTGGCAACTCAAGCATTATGTTGCTTCTTATGAAAAAGAAAAGCATTTTCTTAATAGTCCAGTAGCACAAACCCTGATTTTACTGGAACCCTGCATTGTTTGTTAAAATTTGCTTTAACACATATTTTGAAAGCTTATACCACCCCATTCAAGAATCCATCAGGTGTATACCTGACCCCACTTAGCTTTTTCAATATGGCTGGCAAAACTGAAAAATCCCATAGCCTGGTCAATACTTGATGGATTTTCATGATCTTGGTGTCATTTCTAGGGGTTTTTAGGATGATGAGTCGATCTGGAGGGGTTGCAGATACTTTGGGAGTCATTTTGACCCACATTCGCCAATACTCAAGGTCATTGGCGGTCAAATGCCCCCCAAAATAAGGAATATCCCATATACCAGGCAGTCATGGAGATATTTTGGTGATCTTACTGTCATTTTTATGGTTTTGGGCGAGACAGTAGTTCCATAGAGTTTAAAATGAAATCAGGGATTATTTTCTCCATGGTAAGGTGAATTCCAATATATCTAATTATTCCTCTTATTTTTTTCAGGTTGAGATTATTGATAAGTGCATGGACCCAATGGATCCAGTGTCACATCCAGGAGGCAACTTATACAATATTCAGACAGGGCAGCTTGCATCTCCAGATGTCAATGCCAATAGAGCTGTTAGTAGTGGAAAGAGACAACTGGCACAGTACAAGTCATCATGGCCACAAGGCTTTTGTGGCACCATTTCCAAACATGTCATCACCTTTGCGAGTAAAATGAAACATATCAAGGTGGGTGCCCACTTGGTTATGGACCAAGAAGTGATTTATGTATGCGTCATCAGTTTGCTGATGAGTGAACACGAACTTGACTTGACCCATGTATTCTCAACAGAGCTTGTGGCATACCCACCTGCACTGTTCCAACTAGATGGCTTAATGAGAACTGCAGCTAAGTCCACATTGAAGCAGAACTTGGGAGTGGAAACATCCTCTCGAACAAGGGGTCAACCAATAGTTATCATGGAAGTGTCAGCTGTTTTGTGGACAGTCGACTGGCCTGCTAGTGGCACAGTTGCCACATTTATTCAAACCTTCAAAGTATGGCTACCAAAACATCTTTCTCATGCATCTGTAGTACTAGCTTTTGATCACTACTATGATTTCTCTCCGAAATCAAGCACTCAGGCAATGAGAAACAAGATCAGCTCAGAGTTCACAAGCTGGACCTCAACACCCCATTGCCTACAAGAGACACTGTTCTCACGTGCACCACAAACAGAGAGCAACTAAACAGGCTGCTCTGTGAGCAAATCCTTGCAACTGTAACCCAAAACCATGAGCTAGTGCTTGCACGATGGCAGACCATACCAACTTCCACTGTGCGAGGCAGGAGTCCAGCAGCATTGGAGCTCTCATCATCACATGAAGAGGCTGATAACACAACATGCTATCGCACAAGCTGAGAAAGATTCTGATACCCACATCTCCATCATTTGTGATATGACAGACGTGTTTGCCATGCTGACTCACTTCTATGAATTTAAGAAACTAGGCTGTCCCATGATTATGGAGTCTCCAGTGCATGGCAGAAAATCAGTGGACATCTGAGCAACTGTAACCTAGCACAGACATATCATCCCACAAATCCTCAAACTACACGCTTTGAGTGGTTGTGACAGTCTAGGCCAGGCTGAAACTATAATTTTTGTTTGATTTTAATTTATCAGTGACTAACAGTTGGCTTTTGATATAAAAATAAGATTCCTGAAAAAAATAATTGGTGGCCACCAACGTGTGTCCAGCCACCCCCATTTTTGTAAAAACATCTAATGCTGCACTAGCAAAATCAGGAAAATGGCAACATTTATCTCTTCTTCTGAACATGCTAGAGAGATGGTTTGCATACCAAAAGATGCAGAATTTGATTTAGAACAAATTATTAAGTGTGGTATTTTTTCATAAAACCTTTAGTTTTTGAGTTATTTTAGAAAAACTAATTTTTTGGGCCCATAGACCCCCTTTCAACTGAATGTCAACACAATAAAACATTCTCAAGCTGCAAATTGACATGTATTAGTGGTTTTCAATCAGCAATCAAAATCAATCAAAATCAGCTATTTCAAATTCATTGAAAATGCTTTTTGACATTCCAAAACGCCAAACATTAAATTATACAATTAACAAATTGTCATTTTGTCATATTTTAGCATGATAAATAATAATCTAGAACTTAAAATATTTTTTAGACACAAAATCTTTCATTAATTTACGTGATCTAATTTTGTTTCTAATAAGACCATCTCTACGCTCATGACCTACAACAGCCAAGGATGCTTCAGTGACAAGCTTGATGTGCCTTTCAACATTCTGACTGTGGCACTCGTGATCCAGTTTCAATGCGGTATTAATGATATCACGCAGTTCATCATTACTGAATTCTTTTAATACAGGTGGAACAGTTTCCCATTGGGACATAGCAGACAGCTTGTGGTATGCAGAAGCTTTGAAATTGATGATTGGCTTTCTAAAGACCCTAACATTCTCATCTATAGCAGGATATTCATCAGTACCATCTTCATGATCCTCTTCATTCTCATCATCTTTCAATTATTCCACCTGCAAAATCATTGCTACTACCAGATTCATCATCAAAATCCTCTATAACTCCCCTCAGACACAGAACTTTATTGACAGCACACCACCTCACCTCTATCTTCATCAGCCAGCATTCCAACTAAAATATTTTCACCATGAGCAAAATAGCTGTTATTGTTTAATACGTCATAACAAATTTCTCTAATTTTCCTGTCAGGGAATTTATTTACTCTTTGGATCATAATGAATAGGTTTCTTGACCCATCACTTAGCCTCTTATTAGCCTTGATATTGAACCAACTGTGAAAGTATACTTTGATGATGAATTCTACTATGATTTTGAGGTTCTTACTGGGTCTTTTTTATGAAACATAAAAGCAAAGAATTCTACAGGCTAAGGTGAGCCATCGAGAGTGATTTAGCAGGCCAACTTCTAAGAGTGTAAGGTCTTCATCCACTTCACCAGTAATAATTGCCCAGCAAATGCAGTATCCATAGTATTGGTCTGTTGATAAATTATTGACCACCTCATTTGGTAGAAGCACAAATGCAGGATAAGGTACAGATTTGAAGTCCACAACATTCCATTCTGACACATCCCCATTGAGCTGAGAACCAATAGGGCCAGAAAATTTGTCTGGACTTTTTGTTGTCCCATCTAAAGTTATGAAGATGTGTCTAAGTGGCAATTCATTTAGATGCAGAAGACAAATATCCCACTGAAGAGGTTGCCCTAAAAACATTTCCAAATATCTGATTGACCCATGCATATGTCCTGTGTTAGTATTTGTCCCATCTGCTTTAACTAAGTTTAATTTGGCCTCAAGTTCTGTCCCTTTAATGATCTTATAAATGCCATGAGCAATGTCAATGCCTTTGTCACTCTCCAGGGTAAAATGGTTGAGGTAGAAATCATCTGAAAATAAATGTAATTAATTTTACAATTAAATAAAAATGAAAAAGGAAGGAATAAAGTTAACTGGACAGTTGTCACAGTTGATATTGGATAAACATTATATGTGACCCACAATTTATGCAATTCCTCAGAAGTAGCTCTCAGTACAGCATCTGTTTTATAGTCTCCGAAACACAAACACCTTTCAATAACTTGCTTCAACGTAGGCAATTTCCCTAAAGGAAACTGTTCTGCTGGCATAAAACATACATCACCAAGTACTTTAGCAACTGTTTTCCTTGTAGAAGTCATACTTTATATTGCAAATGTTGAATTCAATGACAAATTGCAGTTGGAAACTTATAACAAAGGCACCTGAAAAAAAAAAACAAGTTTTCAATTTATTACATTTAAAAAAGTTCATGAAGCAGCCCCACCCTCTATTCTTTAATCAAGCATAATGGATGCAAGATAACAAGGAAAAGTCATATCATGTGATCACTATGTCCATGTCAACATCCTTTTAGGGCAATGTTAGTAATCAAAAAGCCAAATCATGCTTATTTTAGAATTTCTTTTGTCACTAAGGTCCGTCGAAAGGGGGTCTATGGGCCCCAAAAATTAGTTTTTCTAAAATAACTAAAAAAACTAAAGGTTTTATGAAAAAATACCACTCTTAATAATTTGTTCTAAATCAAATTCTGCATCTTTTGGTATGCAAACCATCTCTCTAGCATGTTCAGAAGAAGAGATATTGCCATTTTCCTGATTTTGCTAGTGCAGCATTAGATGTTTTTACAAAAATGGGGGTGGCCAGACACATGTTGGTGGCCACCAATTATTTTTTTAGGAATCTTATATTTATATCAAAAGCCAACTGTTAATGACTGATTAATTCTATCTTGAGTTTCAGCCCGGCCTATAATATGTGACACAGTTGCAGCAATACATGGCATCAGCAAAGCCACTGCCAAGAAGGGTCAGAAGCTAGACAAGCTGGGGTCCCTTGATGCATGCTTTGACCATATCCAGAAAGAGGTAACAGCATTCATTATTGCATGCTATGGGGATAAGAAATCCTCATCTCTTACTGAGTGTCATCAGCGAGTATGGGCTCAGAAGACAGGGAAGTCAGGAACTGCTGCACCTAAACTATGTTCTCTAGCACCAACAACTGAAGCTTTCCATCAAAATGTGCTCAGAGCCCACTACACTGTGGTGAACTGGCTCAATGCACTAAAGTGTGACCCACCACCACTTGATCCTGTGCATTATGGGTGGGAGAGAGACGAAACAAACAGTTCTCATTCCAAAAACAGTTGGTGAAGGTGTATGCTTAGCACCAGATGAAGTTCTGAAGCTAATCAGATGTGGGTGTGAATCACAATCAGCATGCAGGGTAGTTGCTGCAGCGGCATGGGATGCAGAATCCCTTGCACAATGTTCTGTGCATGTGGCAGCGGCTTGGATTGCAACAATCCATTGACCCAAAACGCAAATGAAGAGCAGACTGATGATCCTGATACAACCATGTCTTTTGATATTTGCCCCCAATAAATGGTTACTTAATGTGAATAACTGCATCAAAGTTGTCAATGCCAATCCCCCAGCTAGGTGTGAGCTTTGTTTTGCTTACGAGGTCATATCTTGTAGCTTTGCAACCTTCCATAGAATGCATGTGCCCTGCACTTCAGCATAAATTGTGGTTTATATCCAAATATCCATATAATGTGGGTTATGTCATTCAAGCATTATGATCTGGTTTTATCTGCAGAAAAGATGTTAAGTGCTCAGCAGTTAGCTAGATGTTAGAAATTGTCACTGAAATAAAGCAAATACAGTGATGTCAACTGTGGCATTATCATATTTCAAGGCCAAACTTTAACCTCAAATGACCTTGACTTGACCCATGGAGTTGCAAAATGATATCCTACTGTTATCATGTGCCTATAGAACTACTCAGTCTTGCCCGAAACCATAAAAACAACAGTAAGATCACCAAAATATCTCCACAACTGCCCGGGATATGGGATATTCCTTATTTCGGGGGGCATTTGACCTCCAATGACCTTGAGTATTGACGAATGTGGGTCAAAACAACTCCCAAAGTATCTGCAACCCCTCCAGATTGACAATTCATCCTAAAAACCCTAGAAACAACACCAAGATCATTAAAAGCCATAAAAGACCAGGCTATGGGATTTTTCAGTTTCGCCAGCCATCTTGGAAAATGGCAACCATACGGTATTGAAAAAGCCAAGCAGGGGTCAGGTGTACACCTGATGGATTCTTGAATGGGGTGGTATAAGCTTTCAAAATATGTCAAGATTTGCTTTATAACAAACAATGCAGGGTTCCCATCCCATGCAACCGGACTATAACCTGTTAAGTGTCATATTTTACACTTTTTATACACAATGATGGATGATACAACTCCTTAATAATACTTGAAAGGTTAAGCAGGGCTACCTCCAGTGTAGAAGGACCTTCTACTATTGCAAAATGCATCAAATGGATCACAATGCTTGTTCTGATTTCCTTGAGCTTCAATTTATCCAGGAAAGAGGAGAAATAAAGGAGTTTGCCTGTGACATACACTATGATTAAGAAATTTCACAAAACTTCAAGTTTTGTAAATGGTCAGACTTCATGTGCAGTGCAGAAAAGGGCTATTGAAAAGGCCTTCAGATAATGAATTTTCATCACTGTCAGAAGTAGAAGAGCACATGCCTTAAGCTTCAACTTTCAGTTCTTGTAGTTCTGAAACTGGAATTAAGCAAGATCTTGAGAAGCACAATTTTATTTGGGAATATAAATCATCTACCTTAAAATGAGGTGACTTTGCCATAAAATCAAAAATAAGTTTCAGTCTATAATTTTGAAGTACTTCATGCTCTAAACTACTTGTTTGATATGTATTCATGCATAATATATATAGGTATCTTAATTTTAATGCATCTTACATTTACCTGTTTTATATAAATATTTGAGGCACTTTTTTTAAAATGCATATTCTACAAATTTCGCAATGCCTAAACCTTTTAATTCATTCATATAGAAATACTTAGTTATAAAATTTTTGTTAGACTAGTGGTGTGGCAAAGTCACTCCTTAATATATAATTCTACCTAAGGTGATTTTGCCACCACCTATTTTAAAAAAGTCTCTCTCACATACAGGCTTGTGTAAAAGTACCGTATTTCCCGGCCTATAACGCACTTTTTTCCCCCCCAAAATACTCCAAAAATCACCCTGCATTAAAATTAACTCATTAAAATTGTACATGTGAAGTGAGGTAGGAGGTATATTTTTTCCTAAATTTTCTCTTCAAAATTAGGGTGCGCGCTATACGCCAGGAAATACAGTATATTTAGTTTTACACATAGTTAAAGTCTTATATTTTTTGTTTTAGATTTAACCATCCCAAGAACCTACAAAAGAAAATTAGGGGCTAGACATTATGCAGATTATGACTCCTCAAAATTGGAACAGGCAATACACATTTGTCAGGGTGAAATGTTTGTAAGAAAGTGTGCTGAAACTCATGGCATACCAAGAAGAATATTGGGAAATAAAGTAAATCTTCACCAAAAAAGGCTGGTGGACAGACTGTTTTTTACAGAGGATGAAGAAAAGATTATCTTAAAACATGTTCTGCAGTGTTGAGAATTTGGAATGCCCTTGGACTGTTTTGATCTTTGAATACTGATTAAATATTACCTGATAGCATTGGCTGAAATGTGGTCAAATTTAAAGAAAGCATTCCTGGAGAAAGTTGGGTAAAATTGTTTCTGAAGAGACATAAGAAACAATTTAGTGAAAAAGTGTCAAAACATTGAGAGAGCTCATGCTAAAGTTGGACTTGAACATCTTCAGGAGTATTTCCACCATCTTGAACAATCTGTGGAATGCGTTCCTAACACAAACATTCTAAATTATGATGAAACAAACTGCTCTGATGACCCAGGTACTTGGAAAATGCTATTTAAAAGAGGCTGTAAGTACCCAGACAGGAATATTAACTTCACAAAAGGGTGCATTTCTCTAATGTTTGCTGGCACAGCAAGTGGTGAATTATTGTCCCTATATGTTGTACTCATATATAGAGCAGTAAATATGTGGCATCTTGGACACAGGAGGAGGGCCAAACAGTACACATTATGGCAGGAGCAAGAATGGTTGGTTTGAAACCATTCTTGTTCCATGGGCCAGAAGGATAGATGAGAAAAAAAAATCATCATTGGCAACAACTTGAGTTCATACTTGAGCATTTCTGTTCTCAACTGCTGTGAAGATCTAGATATTAGCTTTGTTCTTTTACCACTGAATGCAACACATTTATGCCAACCATTAGATGTCAGTCTTTTTGGCCCTATGAAGAGGCACTGGAGGAGGCTTCTAGAGAAATACAAATTCAAACATCCTGAATCAAGTAGTCTTGACAAGAGCAAATTCTCAGTTACTAAAACAGCTAATTGAAAAATCTGGCATGAAATCAGTTGCTAACTGTCTGGTTTTAAAGCATGTGGCAGCTGTCCATTTGACCCTAATGCAGTGCTTCAGAAAGTTGCTGGTTCTGCTTTTGTTAACCATCTCAATGAAACAGTTGAAGTAGTAGTCAGTGGATCATTGTTAGGATATATGAAACTATCCCATTTTAGAGATCCTACTGCAGAAAAAAAAGCTGAAAAGATATCTAGACAGAAACTTGACATACAGCCAGGGAAATCTGTCTCAGCAGTAGCAGTTGCTCTATTAACAAAGAAGAAGAAAGGGATTCAGGAAGAAACAAACATATGTGCTGACTGCAGTGACTTTTCTGATAAAGAAGGAAGTAAATCGAGAATCTTCAGAAAATGAAATGAGTAATGTAGACTGTGGTCTTGATTCATTCACATTTATAACATCATTTCCAACTGGTAAAAAGGGGAAAAGACAGAATTATCTCACAAGATCACAAGTTTGCTAAAAGATGAAAATGAAGTCACAGTGCACTGTCTTCATGTGGATTTGTTTTTCCTCAAAGAAAAGACGAGTGTGAGGTTGACTTCGATCACATTGCAATCTTGCCAAATCCTACCAGCACCATGGTGTATATGAAAGGGATGCTCACTTGTCAACTTACTTGATGAACTGATTCATTCCTTAGCTGGACATATGTGCAGTTTATTTACTTACATTTTCTTTACTGTTGTATTCACCATTGCATTTCTTTATCATGCATTTACTGTCAAGTTTTACTTTCTGTTATTTTTTAAAAATAAACAGGTGGCAAAATGAATCCATAAAGTGACATCATTTACCTTACAATGTAAAAAATAAAGGTGATGGCAAAGTCACCCAAAAGTATGGGTGATTTTGCCACCCCCTATTTTTTTTTTTAAATAAGAGAAGCTAGGATTTTTTTACATTTAGCTATGTGACTCATAAAAGTAGAATACCTAACCCAATTTTTAATAGAAAAATGATCTCAGTACTTCAACCAGAGAGAGTAATAAATCTTCAAATTTGAAAAACTGGCAAAGTCACCCCATTTTATGGTACTTCAAATGAG
Source organism: Bathynomus jamesi (assembly GCA_023014485.1). Classification (NCBI taxonomy): domain Eukaryota; kingdom Metazoa; phylum Arthropoda; class Malacostraca; order Isopoda; family Cirolanidae; genus Bathynomus; species Bathynomus jamesi. The sequence goes on from JAJOZX010002925.1 coordinate 484,376, forward strand.
TCTTTAAATCATTTGGGAGAATCTCCAATGTTGAAGCAAAAACTTTCTTAACAAAAGTATCCAACAACTAAAGCAAGAAAAACAATGTGAGAAAGGAAAGCTGGAAATTATTTCACCCAAAGTTGGACACTTCTCACTTTTCCAGTGTTGAGGAAGCAAGGTAGTAACAAAATTGCAGAGAAATGCTTAAATTCCAGTTGAGAGAAAATCAAGAACTGGGAGAAGCAAAGTGATAAAGTGTGAATACTAATAGGTTTTGTTAGTCCTGGTTAATTTGTAAAAAGCTGAATTATTTTTAGCAACATATCATGTGGATTATACTGCTAAATAGGAAGAGAGGTTTTCTTGAAGATCCAAGCCACAAAGCTGGTAAAACTCTCTCAGTGAAGAGACTGCCACTGCTGTTTGAAAGTTTACCTGTCTAATGATATCAAGGCTTATGTCTGAAGAAAAAAAAAAAACAAGTTTTGAAGATAACTGAAAAAGGAGAACATGTTAAAAAATGACTAGTATAGTCAACTCCCACCATCAGCAAGGACTACATTCTTCTTAAACCTCATGGACAGTGAAGAGATTATATAATGGGATTCAATGGGATACATTCCAGACCCCAAAAAATTGGGAGTTAAAAATGTATAAATATATTATATTACATCCATAAGAAAAACAGATTAATGAATAACACTTGCCATTAATTAGAAGACTGTCCAGCTTATGGTAATGGGCTTTTAGGTGAAGAAGGTGGAGGGAGTGAAGGAGAGGTTACAGTGGAGGTAGAGGATGGAGTTGAAGTGGTGAAAGCTAGTTTAAAAAAGGAAGTTATTTGTGACTGGTTTTCTTTACTCTGAAGGCTTTTGTAGAGTTGTGTAAGGTGACAATTGTTCATACCTCTACCAAAGGTAATGCCCCTTTCCACGTTTGTATCAATCTGGATAGCCTTCTGTTTCAAGTCTTCTCCCAGTTTTAGCAGGGAATGCTGTAGACACCAGCTTTCTCCTGTTTTGCAAAGTTATTCATAACCATTTGCAAAACAGGAGAAAGCAGGTGTCTACAGCATTCCCTGTAAAAATTGTGATTTAGTATATGTAGGAGAAACTGGAAGAAATATCGAAACTTATATTAAAGAACATAAATATGTCTTCAGATGTTCAACACTAATAATGCAATTTTTTATCATGCCAGCCAAAATAATCATGCCATAGATTGGGAATTAAGCAAGTTACTTTATAAATTTATGTAATAATAATGTCAAAAGAAAAATAATAGCATCTGTATGTATAGAACAAGAATATAATTTTAATTTGTGCAAAGGTACTCATAAGCTGGACCCTTTAATGAGATTCCTGGTCAAAAAATCCCTTCCAGTCAGATGAACAGGATCTAACCTAGGTATGAATTTCTTAATGGTCTCTGCCCTTCTAGAATGTTCCTTACCTTTCCTCGATTGTTTTCTTACTCATTTTGTTCATAAGTTTTTCTGTATCCACCCAAAGAGGATGCCAGTGGGCATCAAAACTGTTGTGGAAATAAACTCCATCTATTAGTGAGAGTTTTATTGTCACATTTCAACTTCAACGTAAAAAAGTGAAGTTCTGCATTTAATATATTTGATGTCCTGACCATCAATGGGAAGGAAAAGGCAGAGGTATTCCTGGACAAGGGAATGACTCTGTGGAGTGAGGAGTTGCAATGACTCAGAAGTACAACTCCACAATCATAAAAGACAAGGAACAGAAACAATTCCTCCTTTGCACAGTCAACCTCCACCAGAAGTCTATGCCAGCACCTTGGAAATCAGACCAAGATTCAAACATAGATGGATGGCAGTGAAATGTCATGTATTTAGTCATTTATCTTGCCTGATATAATAAAATTTATTGTTACTACCTTCCTTTTCTTAATACAGTGATCCCCCAACCTGCATGTGGTCTGATGTACATGAATTCAGAGATAAGATGAGAACATTTCGCTCCCCTTTTTCAACCTCTCCTTCCTCGTCACTTAACATTCTTGGCATTTCCTTTTCTTGTGATCTTTCCTGGAAAGATCACATATACTCTCTTTCTAAAACAGCTTCTAAGAAGTTAGGTGTGTTGTACTGCCTCCGCAGTTTCTTCACCCCCACTCAGTTGCTGTCTCTGTACAGGGGTCTTGTTCACTCCTGTATGGAGTATGCTTCTCTCATGTGGGGTGGTTCAACCCACACAGCCATACTTGACCAGGTGGAATCAAAGGCTTTTTGTCTCATCAATTCCCCACCTCTTACTGATTGTCTTCAATCTCTCTCTTTTTGCCATAATGTTGCCTCACTATTTTTACTATCGCTATCATAATGGACACTGCTCTTCTGAACTCTCTAACTGCATGCCTCCTCCTTTAAGGAGAGCATGCAGTACCAGACTTTCTACATTTTCTCATTCCTTTTCTGTCTAAATATCTAATGCAAGGGTTAATCATTATTTTCAGTCTCTTATCTACTCAACTGGTCAACTCTAGAAAAATCTCCCTCAATCCATCTTTCCTCCTGTCTACGACCGCTGCCCATCTTTCAAACGCAGAGTGTCTAGGCATCTCAAAAACCCCAGACCTTGACTTTGGCTCTTCTTCTATGGGAGGGGTACTTTTGCGGGCATTTGCCCTTAGCCCCTCCTCCTTGCATAAAAAAAAAAGATTCAGATAGATCAGCATGAATTTTTTAGAATTGTGATAAATACTAAAAAATTATTTATTAACACTTTCATATACACAGTACAATACAATACTTACATATATGATACTGTATTGATACATATGATACTTTAGCATTTGCAGCAACATGCCCAGTAGCACATCCTTTGTATGATGGCTAGTTGTCTTTTTCATACACTTCTGGATTATAACTATTTTTATAGTGATGTTTTTGAAACTTTTTTTTACAAGTTTTTACTATACTCATTTTATATTATTTTACATACATTATTACTTATATATATTTATTGTACAATGATTTAAAAGCCTTTATTCAGGTAAAAATTACTTTATACATGATTTTCTTAAACTTTTATCCCCTTAACCCCATTTATATTATAGGGAGATAGTTCCAACCTACACAATTTCACACTGCACAAGCTTTATCAGGAACAGAACCCTCATGTAGGTCAGTGGATCACTGTATGTTGCCTTTACAAGAATTCAGAAGTTTTCCATTTTTTCATTCCAATATACAAAAAGTCAGCTTTTAGTATGACCCGTAAATATTACAGAAATGAGTTCAAATTTGGCCTACTGTAAATATTCCTTGGGTGATACCTAACAAGCATGGCTACAGCCATGATTGAAATTCTATCTTTCACATTTTTGGACCACTTACTGTCCATGTTCATTGCTAACAGTACCCAGACTTTCAGAAAAAAAATCTAAAGAAGAGTGTCATAGTCCTCTGCCTTTGTGTTTCCCAAGAATCCTCTTACAACTAGAGTTCAGTTGCGCAGCTATCCTAGAGGCAAAGCAGCAGCCAAATTTTGTGAAGTCTGATTGCAAACCAAGTAGAAGCCTTATGACTTTCAAATCATCACAAATGTTCCAGTCATGGCTCCTTCAGCTGATGGCATTGAGAAGGATGGTCATACTTTCACGAGTCCCTTTCATACCAACAGAATTAACTAACAGAATCAAAGGTTTCTTATTTCCATTATGCAAAAGAACTCCTGACTATAAACATTTTGGTATCTTCAGCCAGTAGATTTTACTGCTGTAGCCTTGAACCAAGAAGTTCAGCTCATTACTTTGACAAGATTAAATAAAGTACCAGATCATTCCGCTTTTGTTGATTTATTATGTGTAGCATTCTAGCTTCTTTCTCTGGAGGTTTGTAAGTGTCAACTGAGGCCAAGTGTGTCTTCTTCAGCTGTTGGTATATCTTCTTTATACTACAATGCTTCACAAGTTTCTGGTGGAGTTGGAATTGATAATTCTTCCTCATGAGGAACTGGCTTAATAGAAGAAGGCACATTAATGTATTGGATACTATGCCTATTGTTAGAAGAGAACCCAGCAATTTTTGCGAGAAAAATAGCAGTCACTGATGTGATCCTTTGGCTGTCTCCACACCATTGTGATAGCAAAAGGTATTGAAGTGCATTTTCCTCTTAGCCATACATAGCCTGAGATTTACTGAACATGAAATGCACCATATATGAAGTGCCCAGCTTTTGTCCTAATCTTTAGTTTTGCAACCAAAATAAAAATGATAGGCAGTCTTTGTGAGTGGAAACATAGTCTTTCACTGTGACTTGTGAATTTGTTAAACACACAACAAAAATAGTCTGCATTGATACAACCATGGCTACTACTAAAGTTTGATGCATAATTCAAATCTGAAAAAAGATAAGAGATGAGATGACATTAAAATATATCTAACTCAGACAAAAAATATACTGTTTCCTAATCAAATTACTTTCAAATTCATGTATAGGAGCCTATAACATGTGCATAAGGTAGCTGTAATTTTTGTAGTATAGCATGAAACTGAATATCACATTCTACAGTACATCCCCACTTAGAATTCTTCCCAGTCAACTGTGGTCACGTTAGTGATGAGTAAATGTGTGTGGCAAAAGGTTTCATTAGGACATTATCATGGAAAAGTGTTACCAAAGTAAGTGGAATCCAAGTATGATGGCAGATTACTACTTGACACTGAAGAGGGATGCTCCTGATGCAAGCTATAAATGAAATGCTTGAGCTATTTGATATGCTTTATTCATGTTTCCTGTTTATACTCCTCAAAATCAGAATTGTAGGACATACCATAGCTAATATATTTGTTCATATTTCAAAAACTATAGCTACATGCTATGCAAAAGTGAATACTTTTACTACAATCAGCATGGTTGACTACACAGGACACCTACTTTCATTAAAGAACAAAATAAGAAACTAAAATTTGTGGAGCTATGTTATAAAGGAAAATATTTTTATTGTTGGAATAATCCTTAATTGACCCTTGGTTTACAGACAGCCATTAAACAAGCGAAATGTACAAAAATGTGAAGAAAGTTTTACTTGCTGAAGAGGTATACATACTATAGAAACAATCCTAAATTGTTAATACTGAAAGCAAAACATAAGTGGGTAATACAAGTATAAAAATGAAGACTATAGGTGACTCCAAACAATCATGAAACTAACAAAACTTTCAATGGGCTAGGCCTACCTGAGAAACTAACAAAACTTTCAATGGGCTAGGCCTACCTGAGAAACTAACAAAACTTTCAATGGGCTAGGCCTACCTGAGAAACTAACAAAACTTTCAATGGGCTAGGCCTACCTGAGAAACTAACAAAACTTTCAATGGGCTAGGCCTACCTGAGAAACTAACAAAACAATGAACCCATTAAGCATTATAAACAACAAATATTATTACAGTAAACCCTCAATTTAACAGACCTCCATTCAATGGACTTCGGAAACAATGGACACTGTCCAACATTTCCAACATCTTATCTATTGCGCATTTTGTGCTTCTGTCGACATGAGCCATGATGAGCCCAATCTGTTGATGACTGCATTTCGTGATAGAGCATAATCTTTACCTCTCAAGTTTTGCTTTTAATTAGGTGTTTGCGTTTGCTTTAATAGCATATAAAGTGAAAAGAAGTTATCAACCATGGCCTCTGAACATAGTGGTGTGAAAAGAAAATGACAAGTTTTTATGAAACACTCAAATTCAGAGTTAATAGCAAAGCTTGTGTGTGTGTGTGTGTGTGTAACCAGTGTCAGATATTCGTAAAAGCAAGGAAAAGCTCAAACAATTTTCATTAAAGTTTAATGTTGATGCTTCACCTAGTGGTTCCTCAAATGGTGGCAGGAAGCATATAAAAGTGGCACAGGATAAAAACCTCAAGAAAGCTGTATATAAGCAGTATGTGCAACAATGCTCTAATGGCATAAACATTCATGGCATTGAACTTCGCTCTGCTGCAAATACGTTAGCAAAGCACATGAACAAAGTTTCAGGGGGTATTTTATTATAGTTGGTGTATGTGCTCATAATATACAGTATATACTGTATGGTGTTAATGGATGTTTTTTATTTTTGTTTTAGTGTTTTTATTGCTGCTATTAGATACAGTGTATAAGATTGTCAATAAATATCTGGATTTAATGGACTGCCAGCATTAACAGACACCCCTTCCCCCTATTAGTTCATTAAATTGAGGGTTTACTATACTTTTAACATTCTTTAATGAAGAATCATTCTATGTCAAATCAACCAGCATTATACTTTTTCCTAAACAAATTTCTTTTAAACCTGACACATCTTCAAATATAGCTGTATCTCTTCATTTCAGACAACTTTTTCTAATACCACTTCCATCGCAAATGGATAATAATGGAGATAATAAATATAATTTTTGGTCCACGATATTGTCTCAGTCTAGCCATGGCTACAGTTGTTGTTGTTGTTGGTGGTGGTTAGCCGACCAGCTCACCATGATCAAGCAAGCTGGTGGCACACAGATAACTGATCACCCTCTCCAGAGTGGACCAGAGGTTCAGTGCCCTAGTGATGTTGTGTTGTGTTCTATGTTGTGCTAGAGCAGTACAGTCTGTCATAATGTGTTCAATTGTTTGTGGTGTGTCCTGGCACAGGTGGCAGGTGTCATCTGTGTTGTTGTCTAGTCTGTGTTTATATGTCTGTAAGTGCTAAGTTAACTCAATCAGATCTGCTCAGGCTGGTCTCTGACCTGTCAATGGGTAGCAGCTAACAGCTTCGCACCTAGGACCATATTTGAACTAAGTCATGTCAGTGCTTTGTGTGTGTGTGTGTGTGTGTGTGTTTTCTGTACTGTGTGCTGTCTGTGGGGCATGGTATGGAATGGAATATTTGGTTATAATGTGTGTCTGGTGTTATCTACAGCGTGTGAAGGTTGTGCTCTTACTCCATTTGAAGTGATTCATAAATTTTTTAAGAATAACAGTGACTCACTCAGTTTCTTTCGTTCTCACGGTGTTCTGCCTTCCTCTGTTGACTGCCCCCAGTATAATTCTCTACGTACCTATCATGAAGATAGACATCAGTGGCACTGCGGGAGGTCGCACATGATTCCTAAAATGAAGAAATGCAGGTGGTGCAATTTCTGCATGAGTGATTACAAAGGGACATTTTTGGAGGGGTTTTTAACCCTTTAAGGATGAAAGGTACAAATTGCTAACATTTCAAATAAAGGCATTCATAACTTAACCCTACAAATAATTCAGGGCTTAAAGGGTTAAGGTAAGGTAAGGTTAGGTTAGGTTAGACTGGCTTGAGTTGAGTTATGAAACATGTTTTTCCTATGTTTTTTGATGCGAGTCACTCGAATTTGACATCCATTTCCATCGCAAATCACTCTTTTTTTGGCTTTTGATCGGGGGAGAGGATCTAAAAAATGAGTTATTTGCGATGGAAACGGATGACAAATTCGAATGAATCGCATCAAAAAATATAGGAAAAACATAAGTTTCATATTCAAAACAAATTGGGGCCAAAACTGCAAATTTACCCCTACTCTCTTCTCTATGTCATTTAGATATAAAATAAAGAGTAATGGACCTAAAACTGATCCATGTGGTACCCTACTTTTGACCTTCTGCCACCCAGATTCATAACCATTTTAGAATTACTCTGTTCTCTGTCTTCTAACTACTTTTCTACCCAATTTATAACTGACCCCCAATATCCCATGAGCTTTTAATTTATATAGGTCTCCTGTGTGGAACCATGTCAAATACTTTACTAAAATCCAAATAAATAACATCTACATCATTTCCATTATCTACCTGATCAGTTACAAACTCAAAAAGTCTGAGAGATTAGACAAACACCACCTTCCTGATCTAAATTCATGTTGTGAACTTGAAATCAGTTCTTAGATCTTGTTCAAATTTTCTTTAATATGAACTTGAACCCTAGGTAACAGTTCAGAATAGGGGCGCCACCTCAATTTTTGTGTTTTTTCCACCAAAACATGCTAAAACCATTGGTTTCCTGTTGTTTAGGATGAATGTGATCATCGCCATTACAGTAAATTATGGCTTAAAATGATTTCACCCCCCCCCAACCACTCCTACAATCTGGGGGGACCACCGTGGGAACCGGGGGTTTTGGGTGGGGGAACACAGCATAAGCAATAATTTACTTTAATAGCAATGGTCAGATTTATCCTAAACAACAGGAAACCAATGGTTTTAGCATGTTTTGGAGGAAAAAACGTGTCATGAAACATCAAAAACCATGAGAAAAATCTAGGTTTCATGGAAAACCTAACCTAACTAACCTAAAAAATATAAAACCCTATACCGATCAATTTGTGATATGTGATCTTTACAGGGGCTCCACCCCCATACCCCTGAGACCTAAATTATACAAATTGGACACACTACATTTAAAGGGAGAATACCAAAGGTGGGCAGTTGCGGTGCAACTGGCGGTGCAACATTTTTGGTTGCGCTTGCGGCGCAACTTTTTGAAAAGGGTTGCGCTTGCGCGTGCGGCGCAACTATTTCAGCAGAGTTGCGGTTGTGGCACTACAAAAATCGTTGCGCGTGCCCACCACTGGAGAATACCAAGCGAGTTCTACTAGCGTCACCACACATCCATCACAGACCGAAGTCATTTTCAAACTGAAGTGAATGAACGATACGATAGTAGGGTTGCCAACTCAAAATTTCCTAGATTCATACCCAAAAATATATTTTTCGTAATTTTCTAACTTCATTTTTTTGACTATGCGACACATGCAATCAACATATTTTAATGAGAGAAACAACTTTGTCTCTATGGTATTTTTCAAAATTTTGCTTAATTAAGTGGCACCCATATTCTGAACCATTACTAAACCCTATACTGGCCATTAAAGATAGTTTGTGTAGCCATGTTTTTTTAACCTAACTATGATTAACTGTTTTAATTAGAATAGAAGTACTAACATAATGGTATGAGAATGAAGCAACAGGGCCATCGCAAATGGACTCTATTGCCTTTTTGATCCCAAAAGGATTGAACCTAGTAATGTCTATAGATGGATCACAACTTTTCATGAAAACACAGGAGACATGTTTGGGAAATAAAGGAAGATGACTAAGTACCAGTTGTTGCATTTGGACATTATCAGAAGCATCCACCAAAGGGATAATATGAGTTTCATCGTACTCAGAATATCAAAAGCAAATATAATTATAAAATATTAAAGCATAATTTTCTCATCATTTTCATATAAGTCACTATGCTCACAGATGCGTCCTTACCAAATTATGTAGATTTGATTATTATGACATTTTCGCGGCATTTTTTTCCTACCCTTCCAATATTTGATTAGTGACATCATGAGAACATGATATATGAGCTAGGCTTTTTAAGTTACTAGTTCCACTTCTGTTAGTTTTTCATAGATGTTGGTCATGATGACATGTGAAGAGTGCGAATATTATTTTGAGGATTTAATATACGAAGTGCATTCTAATGACTCCCGAGCAATAGAAATATTTACAAAACAAAATTTTACCATCGAGCCGTAAGGGCAAATTGTGCGGAAACGAGTGCTCGTTAGTAGAATCTCACCATAGATTTAAGTGCAATGCGTATTCGAAAATTGATACTCTAGGTCAGGTTGTTAGGTTAGGTAGGGTTAGGTTAATTAATACCAAAATACGGTTATTATATAAAAAATGGCGCAACCTGAAGTATGATGTAAAAAACATTTTATTAGGTCAATTTCGATGTGCTGAAGCCAAATCTGTTAACCATTTGGTGTGCAAATTACATTTTTACAGATTATAAATAAAATTACAAATTTTTGAAATTCATTCATTTGCCTATCATTTATGTTTTGGTTCCAATAATTTTGCTCCGCGAGTCAAAGTAGTTCTTAACAGAAGCAATTTTATGACCCTTTTAAAATACGCCCTTTTAATGTTTGTATAGCAATGGAGTGTGAAGGGTGTTCTGTTAGATACATTGAAGCTATTGTAAAGTGTTATGAAAATGATGAAGAAGCAATTCTATTTTTCCAAAAACATGGTGTTTTGCTTTCTGAGTTGTCGTGCCCAATGTGTGGTTATTTTACTCTTAGGTTAGGTTAGGTTAGGTTAGGTTAGTTTTCATGTGCTTGTTAGCCATTTTTTAGGCAAATGCTTCAAAATAAGAGTAAAATATAAATAACATTTACTCTAATTTGAAGCATTTGCACACCAAATGGTTAACAGATTTGGCTTCAGCACATCGAAATTGACCTAATAAAATGTTTTTTACATCATACTTCGGGTTGCGCCATTTTCTATATAATTACCCCAAAATACATTTTCCTAATAATATTTGATGTGTTTTGCTTAGATTTTAACCTCCATTTCCCTTGAAAATGAGCCAAACTTCAAAGTACTATAACTTGGTTAGATCTCATTTCCGAGGGAAATGGAGGTCAGATTTGAACAAATCACATCAACTACTACTATAAAAATTTATTTTGGTATGTAAAATGAGTGAGTTACTCTTTATACATAATTACCCACCAAAGTATATAACTGAACTTGAAGACTCCAAGAATAGATGGTTTTGGATGCTGTGAAGAGTTTTGAGAGGTAAGATAAGCTCCAGAATTTGCAGTCATAGGCCTAACATAACTAATCCTATGGAAGGATGACACAGCCGAGTCAGAGTTTGATTACCAATTCAAGGTTTGAAAGCTCTGAAGATGGCTTGAAACGTTCGTTCTTCAAACCTGTCTTAAAGCCAGGGTTGTCAGCTGACATGTTGACTGGCTAGGCTAAACAGGCTTAGCCCAGCCCAAATAAAGGTACAATTAATCAGGGCCAACACAGGCTAGGCCTATCTGAAAACAGTCCAAAGCAGACTTAAATCAAATTTAAAATTAGAACTAAGTATTTCAATAAATGTCATCCTTTGAGATTCCCTTTCTGATAACTAACACACTATTCAAAATTGGGCAACCAACCTAGCTACCTGGAGTGACTTTCACATTTTGAAGTTATCCTCCTCGTGTTCTTATTCTTATCATCAAAAGGATTAGCCAAGAGCTCATGATATCAACTTTCAGTCAGGATCCTCATAAAAATTTGGATTTTGTCAAAAAAGTTCTCTGTGAAACTTAAAGTTAGCCTTTAAACTATAGCGCTACCCGATAGTCTGGGCCCAAGGTAGGACACCATTGGCCCAAGTCCAAGAAAAGACGAGGCTTAATAAGCATACATGGGCCTTGGCCCATGATATTCGCTTTATTAATGGTACATAACAGGCTACTAACACTTAGCTAGACCTAAACTTCCCTAATCCTAACCTATTTTGACTAGTACCCAACTGGGCTTGTGGATATGAATGAGCCATCAACAAAATGTTGAATGCTCACTTAGGCATAGGCCTACGTACGCTAACTAGGTTTATATTAAGCTTGAAATATTAAATTCGTCCTAGCTTTAAGTTAGGGCTTTAGGGAGTTGCAGCATTGTTCTTCATATAATTAAACTCTACTACCCTAAGTTGATGGTCTAAATTTAAAATTATGTGCATCAAAATGCTCCCGGCCGGACTAAATCCTTTCCTTCCCTTAGCTTTTACAGGTGTTTACTTGGAAAATGCTAGTTGCTTGACTAGGACTACAGTAGTAAAAGAACCATCCTGCATGATCCACAAAGTAACAGAATAAAAAAAAATTGGCCAAGACCCTAAGATTGAGAAAAGATAAATTTAACCTAGTATTTATATTTCATATACATCTTCGCCTGGGGGAGTGGCCATAGTCAACATGGCTGGTTAATGTATAGTGTGTGTTGTTTTATTTGTAGGCTACGACTAACATCTTGGAGAACTCTTAATTTAAGCCTGGGCTTAATTAACGTTACTTTATGGCAACCCTACTACGGCGTACTTAAACCAACATGAGTTTTTGAATAATAATATTTAACACATGAAGAACCTTATTGACTTATGGGTTTTATGAAGGAGTAGATCAGGGTTCCCAAATCCAATGACAGAACTAAATTATCGTACATAACATAAAAAAATTATTGTACGTTCGTCAAAATTATCGTACATTCAGGGTGTGCTGGGACTGGTTCGGTCCGGTTCGCCTGAACCGGCTGTTAAATTTTTGATTGGATCACCGAACCGTTTGTTTGTTTGTTTTTAACAAATATTTAACACTAGAAGAACCGAGATTTTCAACTGCCTATAAGGACCGGAAAGCGTCAATTGACGCAAGTTGATTTTTTTTAATTTTTACCCTTCCACAGGTTAGAAAACTGCAGTTAGCAGGAATAATATAAGCACACCGGACAAAAAATTAGTAACCCCTAATAGCACCGATAGTAGGAAGTTCAAGGTCACACAGAGGGCGCTGATGTAGCATTGGTAAGTGACAAGTAGCGGTGACGTAGCACACAGGATCAGATCTGTTTCGTGAGGTGGTGAAGAACAAAGTGTGTGTTGGATATAGTCTGCAAAATGGGTCGTGAGGCAGACGTTACTCAGTGGCAAAAAGGAGCCATCGTGTTTGGCAGAGCCCACGGACACAAAATGTCTGAAGTAGCCCAATTTGTTGGTGTGTCAACGCGTACTGTCCAGCGAGTTTACAAAGAGTGGTGTAGTTCGCAATCAACTGACAATCGACGGCGTAACTGTGGCCGGAAAACAATTCTCGACAATAGGGGCCGCCGCCATGTTTCTCGTCTAGTAACTGCAAATCGTTTTCAAACCAGAGAACAATTGCTCCAAGAAACCAATGAGGTTCTCCAGCGACCAATTTCCGAACGGACATTGCGACGAGAACTGCATGCGATGGACATCTGGAGCAGGGTACCACGGAAGAGGCCGCTGTTAACAGCAAGTCACAAATTGGCACGTTATAAATGGGCTCAGAGGCACAAAAACTGGACTGCGGCAGATTGGAAACGTGTAATTTGGTCCGATGAGTCCCGTTTTTGTTTGTTCTCCAATGATGGGAGGCGACGAGTACATCGCAGGTCCAATGAAGCCTTTAATCCTGAATGCGTCGAAGGTGTTGTTCAGGCTGGAAACAGAAAGTGAAGCGCAGGAATAGACACCCACGGACTCTGGCGGAACTTCGGGACCGGCTGATGAACGAGTGGCAGCAAATCGATGTTCAGTACATGCACAACCTCGTAGAGTCTCTGCCTCGCCGGATTCGTGCGGTTATCAAGGCCAGAGGCGCCGTCACACGTTATTAGGTACATTCTGAGAGGGGTGACTAATTTTTTGTCCGGTGTGCTTATATTACATAAAAGAAAAAAAAATGACAATTTATCGGTAATTAATTATCTATTATTAATAAGTATGTATCAGTTATGTGTTTATAATGCACATGTTCTACACTTTTTGGTCGCACACTTGCCACAGACTGGCTTTCTACAGACACTGCACAGATCAACGGTTCTGTTTCTACATTTTGTGGATCCGCATGTACGACGCACTTTGGCTGGAGTAGCAGCATTCTCAGCTTCATCGTCTACATCCACTACTGCGAAAGCCTCAGGAATTCCAAGGGGAGAGTTGTTAGTAAGCTCCTCGCTGACCCTTTGAATGTACTCTCTGCGGCTAATGTTGGAGCGACACACCATTTTGTAGATGATCCAGCTGTTGATCAAGGCCATATCCAGCACATTATAGAAAACATGAATTGGCCATCGCCTACTAGCTGCTTTCACAGAATAGGACCTTGACATTTGATCAATCACATCAACCCCCACCTTGTTTTTGTTATAAAACAGAATGGTCTCCGGTTTTTGTTTCGGGTTGTTTTCTGTTGGTATCTGAACATCGGGATGGAGACTACTCAAAAGAACCACAGCCTTGGCTGCTTTGCATTGATAAGAAGTGAGGGTCACCGCAGTCTGTCCTGTATATTTGAACACTTCAGTTTCGTGCAGCTGCTTGGTTGCCTTGCATTCTTCAGGAAGCTCTCTGTGATTTTGGCGGATTGTACCAACTATGCTGCTTTTTTTCTGTGCCAGTCGTATAGCAAGGTCCAGTGATGTGAAGTAATTGTCACAGGTGAGTTTGTAACCTTGTTTGAACACTGGAGTCAACAGTTTCAATACTACATCAGCAGAGATGGGCAGTATCTTGTATCTTAAGATACAAAAAGTATCTTAAGATACAAGATACGTATCTTAGATACTTTATTTTTGGAGGATCTTGAGAAGTATCTAAGATACATTTTGTCATGTAGCTTGTATACCGGGATACACTTTCAAAGATACTTTCATAAGATACTTTTTAAATAGAGACGCTAATAACTATTCATGAAATATGATAATATCTGACGCACATTGAAGCAGGCCGGCGATTGCTGTTACATGTTTGTACATGAATACTACCGTTGCGCTGCGCGCACAGTCTCGGCACAGACGTATTCAGGTTTCATCTTGTATCCCGCGGTTTTAACATGTTTTAACATGATTAAAAATCAGGAATTATACATATATTTGTTTATTCCTGCAAATATATTTATTATGAGGAAAACTGTATTTTTTCTTCGTGAGTATATAACTGAGCATACCTGTATTAACAATTTATTTGAAATACATAAATTGAAAAAGTGTGGTTTATTTTATTTTTCCATACCTAAAAATTTTCAGGATTATTTATACATATTTACTTTGTGCTTTCCTTTTAGTTATATCACAATATGAATACTGAGATATGAAGTACCATTGATTTGGCATTTATTTATATCCAGAAAATATAATAATAAACAATTGAATGAGACAACTCGTGCGCTCATGGCTCACCAGGTGAAACTAAACTCAAATAATTATTCTATGGAAAACTGATGAGTGGGTAGTTGGGAGGTAACGAAAATGGTTCACTGAGTAGGTAGGTAGTTAATCTAACAATCATTAAATTCCTTTTATGTCAATAACTGGGTGGATGAAACCAATTGGTTGCTCACCAGAGTTATTCTCCACACTAGTATTTATATACTGTGTGGGAGGAGCGTGCTCGGTAATAAGGATACATTACCGCTCAACCAACCGAGGAATAAACCAAGACAACGCTGGTACGCGAAGCCCCGCAAAGAGGAGAACAAAGGGGGAACGAAAACGAAGAACGGGGCGAGAGGACGTACCAGCAAAGTATGCTCTCGAATGAGACAACCGGAGAAGGGAGAGACTCAAATAACTAAAAGTAAGTGACTAATTGAGTTTTTACACCAGTAAGTTATAAGCATTAAATTAAGCTGGGTCAGACAAGTTAGGCCTACATTGTGGCCTAAGACCCAGCATCAACTCATAGCTTAACAAAGGTGAAGGTAGATTGCCCTAACCTAATTCTTGTGAGGAATCCTACTGTGGACCTCAATTTATCTGCCCGCTCTGGACCATTTCCGGAATCTCTAGGCTGACCCCTCTAGGCTAGACTTGATCTACTCTATAGTATAGACTGGAGATATAAGGGGTGGGTTAATTGTGGACCAATTCATACAGAGCATTTTTCGCAATTCTTTCAAAAGTATCTTGTATCTTAAAAATGTATCTTGTATCTGTAACTTGTATCTGTATCTTGAAGATACAGTTTTTTCGAGTATCTTGTATCTGTATCTCAGATACATTTTTGTTGGGTATCTTGTATCTGTATCTCAGATACAATTTCCAAGTAGCTTGCCCATCTCTGGCCATGTATTGGATAAATTTGCAGCGTGCTTTGCAAGGCAACAACTGCTCATCTACCGTGACATATTGATGGGGAATAAACGCCTTTTGGCAATTGTCAATGAAAGGGTACCATAGCTGTGATGCCAAACAAAACTTATCTTGTGCTAGATTTCGCCGCCTCTCAGTTTTCAGATCAAAACGAAGGTATTTCATGATTTCCAAGAATCGATTGCGTGGCATAGTTTTGTTGAATATAGGACACACACAGGAGCCATTCCACATACTCTTGATGGGTAAGTTACGTCCACCAATGACACCACGAGCGATGACAAGACCAATGAACTTATCCAATTCGTCTAATGTCACAGACCAGTTGGGATCACCTGTAGCTCGTTGGCCTTCAGCATTTGTACACTTTTGGATGTTTCTCATCATTGGTTCATCAAAGAGAATTCTGAATGATGAAAGTGGGCTATCCTTGATGACACGTGTTGTGGAATATGCAGTAGGACCAGAACGAATCCGTGCAATGTTTTGCTGTGGCAGGCGTCCTCGCACAGTCTGCGATGCGGCAGCCCACCGCCAAGATGATCCATCTTTACCTATAACTTCTCCAACACCCACTGCATCTGCTCCACTGCCACCTTGTGCGGGTTTATCACTTTGTCTACGTCCAGGACGTGTCCCACGACCTTGATCTCGTCGAAGACCACAGCTTTGCCCACGACTATCTCGCCTACGGGCTCGTCTACGATGATTGCCATGAGTGGGTAAAGGTACAGTAGGCTCCTCATCGCCAGATTCAGAGGAAGAAGAAGACTCAGTTTCAGAGGCTGCCTGAACTGCAGCATTCACTATGTTGAAAAAAGTGGTTAGAAATAACCGCATATATTTCCAAAGAAAATATAAACAAAATAAATAAAAATAAAAACCCTCGTTTCTAACCAACTAGTGAAGTTGGGTTTCCCTAATTAACAAAAAGAAGGAGAAAAAAAGTTTCTGGGACAAAGACAAACGGAGCTTTGGCCAGTCTTGAAAATTTTTGACCGCATGAAGCGGGCCCCTTTTTTCTCAAAAAAATTAAAATGCTCGTGGTTACCCAAATCGGGAAACTGAGTCAACCTTCAAATCTAACAACCTTTAATTAAATCGTATCCTTAATTAATAACCACTGCAATTAATCAAAACCCATGTTTAACTAAATAGAGGCCTATCAGAACTAGGTGCAAGTAAGTTAAAGAAAATAACTAAGGTAAGAGAAAAACTAGGTACCTAGACGAAACTCGAACCGGGCTACAACGGCCCTAACTCAATAATTAAATGGCTGTTATAGCCCCTATTAAAACCTAAAGGCAATATAGCCCTAACTTAACTTAAATAAAACCTTCTAAACCTTAAACTTTTAAAACCAAAAACTTAAGGGCAATCCAGCCCTAGCCTAACTTAACCTGCAAAACCTAGGTCTGGGAAATAGCCCCTACAAATAAATAACCTAGCAGTGTTAAACGATAACCTAAAACAACAACGAAATTTAAAAACCTGGAAACTAAATGAAACTTATGAATCAGTTAGAAACTGAAAGGGTAACGTTCAACTGGCAACTTCATTTTTGGTAAGTCTAATTTAATTTTGATGAATTTAGCTTCACCATAGTTAGTAATCTGGCTGCTGACCAAATTTAACCTGAAAACCACTGCAACCTACAGTGAAAAAGTCTGTAGCTGTGTTGACAGTGTCTAAATAGGCCATTATTATTTCTATAATTACCGAGTCTATTTAAAGTAAACTTAACCTTAATACTACACCTAAATAAAAATAATATATCTCAATCTAAATAATAAATTTTTCAATATGGCGCCCCCGGGTGGGCAGTCGAGAAGTTAGTTACCCTTTTTTTGTTTTAATTCTGATACAATAGTTTTAAATCCAGTGAATTAAATTTTTTACACAACCTAAACAAACCTAGCCTAACCTGGCTAAACCTAAAAAAACAAACCTAGCCTAACCTGGCTGAACCTAAAAAACAAACCTAGCCTAACCTGGCTGAACCTAAAAAACAAACCTAGCCTAACCTGGCTGAACCTAAAAAAAACAAACCTAGCCTAACCTGGCTGAACCTAAAAAAACAAACCTAGCCTAACCTGGCTGAACCTAAAAAAAAAACCTACCCTACCCTACCAACCCTACCTAACCTACCAAACCAACCTAACCTACCCTACCAAACGTACATAACCTACCCTACTTAACCTAAAATACCTAACCTACCTACCCATAATAAACCAAAAAATGGCTAATCAAACTGAAGCCACTCGTGGAAAAAGTATGGAGACCTGGTTGGGAAGTGATGTGGAAGCACTTGAAACTAGTAAACTGGTAAAAAGGAGGGGAGCAATCAGAACCTCAGCTACTAAACTTTTAGCTACAATCAAAGAGAGATGGGATGATTGGACTGAGGAACAAAAAAATTCACATGCTCGGCTTTTGTCCTCACAACTGGACAAGTTACAAAATTTAGACGAGGAAATCCTTAGAATGTATGTTTGTTCCGAAGGCTTCTCAGAGGATAAACAAGAAGAACTAGATGAAAAAAATAGTTATTACCACTTTGAAATAGATCAAATGATACAAGCATTAACAACTAAAAAAGAAAATAATGCCGAAGCCAAACCTAAACTAAGAATAAGTACTAAAATTCCTGAGCTTCAAATATTACCATTTGATGGAAATCCCTCTAAATTTCAAAACTTTAAGACCTCATTCAGAAACATTTATGATAACATAGGTCTTTCCGAAGAAGAGAAATTTGCCTACCTAAAACAACATTTGAGTGGAAACCCTGCCATTCAAATCAACTGCATGCAAGAAAGTAAAACCTCTTATGAAGAAGCATGGCAGCAGTTGGAGGGCTGTTATGCAACACCAGGCCAAATTAAATTCTCCATAATAAAATCCCTTTTAACTAAATCCATAATAACCAAAAATTTTAAATCACTTCATGACTTTCAAGCAGATATGCACTCTACCATAAATTTAATGCAAACTCAAAAATTAGAATTAGAAGATATACTCTTGTATGTATATTATAATAAACTAACTCAAGAAACTCAGGAATTTTTAAGAACTTGTGGGTTTAAACTCTATGACCCCTTTAATAATTTTAAAGAAGCAATTGCTGAAGCTACCAAAACCTTAGCTAATGTTAATTTTGATCTGGAACAAAGTGAGTTGACTACCTTGATACCTAAACAAAAAAGAAACTTCTCTCCAGAACCAGCCAGAAAACCATGGTATTCTGGCCAAACTACAGCTGCTCTGGCGGTTTCTACCCAAAAACAATCCTCAAGAAGAGCTCAATATACTGACCAGAGAGAACCTTACTGCAAATTGTGTAAGAAAAACTCTCACAAAATCTCAAAATGTGATTCTTTCCCTGAAAGTTGGGAAAACTGAAAAAACTTGCTAAATTAAATTATTGTACTAAATGTACCTCATCTAAACACCAAGCCAAAGAATGCCCCATTTCTTTACAACCCTGTTCATTTTGTAGGTTTTCTAACCATTTATCCTTCCTTTGTACCAAACAAAAAGGAAAACCAGAGGGAGATAAGAAAACCAAAACCAGTACGGAAGTAGCTACCCAAAAAGAAAACTCCAAACAAGGGAAACAAGTTACTAACTTATTAAGTTTAAAAAACACTGATCAAGAAGTAGCATTAATCCCTTCCATGCAAATGAGAATAAGAAACTCAGAAAAATCAATTAAATGCAGAGCACTTTTGGATAATTGTAGTCAAGCCAGCTACATTACCAAGGAACTCGTGAAAAAATTAAATCTTCCAACTAAACACTACGAGGAATCCATAACCATAACAGGATTTATAGCCGACAAGAAACAACCAAATTATGAAGTAGCTATAATTAAATTGGAGGATTCTAGAAACCCTGGAAACTACCAAGAAATAGAAGCTATCATAATTGATGATATTAATATTAAATATGAAGTTCCAGGATTACTGAAACTTCAAACTTATTTAAAATCATTAAATTATCAGCTTGCAGATCACTTTGAAGCTGATGAAGTGGCTGACTTCATGTTAATTTTTGGGGCTGCAACCCACAAACTTTTTGCCCTCAGCAGTCATCAGATTCATACGGCCTCTTGTTATAAATCTCCCTATGGAATACTTTTATTGGGTTTCCCTTCAGATTACTACCCTGAAAAAGAAAACGAACCAATAAGAGATCAGATCAGCTTCTGTATTACCAACCGCTACCTACTAGTACAACTTCTAATGAAGATCTAAAAAAAATTGAACACCAGATTGCACAATTTAGCAAACTAGAAAACTTGGGTATTTCTGGGGATGAACCACTTTCAAACAAAGAAAAAGATCTGATTGCAAACTTTGAAAAGGAAGTTAAAATAGAAGATGAAAGATTGTCTGTTAAGGTACCATGGAATGACCAAAAAGATAAAATTTCACCAAACTTTAACTATGCTATTAGCAGGTTAAAGTCCACTTGCAAAAAATTAGAAAAAGAATACCAACAACACAACAACCAGTAAGTAAAGAACCTAAAAGTAGGAGAACTATGTCTCTTAGATGAAAATTCTATGAATCCCAAATACTTCTGGAAGATTGCTGTAATTGAAACATTACACCCAGATGAAGATGGCATAATCAGGCACGTAACTGTAAAAACACCCAATGGTCATCTCTCCAGAAGACACATATATCGGTTATACCCACTGGAAATAACTGATAAGCCAAATATTGACCTGGAAGAACTGGAAAATTCTTCCACGGAATCAGGAACTGTAGATTCTCCTGACACTACTACTGCCGCTACTCAACCCCGACCACAAAGACAAGCTGCAGTTAGATTTCGGGAAGAACTGCAAAGGAAAATACAGAGTGGATCTTTGTGAAGACCACAAATAGAAAATTGTAAATAATTGTAAATAGCTATAACTTAGGACCAACGTTCTACAGAAAAGACGCTTTCATCTTCATATTTCACCTAAAAGGAACTTTTCTGAAGAGCATGTCATTTTCATTCAAAAAAAAAAAATAAAATAAAATAAAATTTCCCAAGAATACAATTCTGGGTAAATTTTTCCCCTTGGGGGGAATGTTGAAAAAAGTGGTTAGAAATAACCGCATATATTTCCAAAGAAAATATAAACAAAATAAATAAAAATAAAAACCCTCGTTTCTAACCAACTAGTGAAGTTGGGTTTCCCTAATTAACAAAAAGAAGGAAAAAAAAAGTTTCTGGGACAAAGACAAACGGAGCTTTGGCCAGTCTTGAAAATTTTGACCGCATGAAGCGGGCCCCTTTTTTCTCAAAAAAATTAAAATGCTCGTGGTTACCCAAACCGGGAAACTGAGTCAACCTTCAAATCTAACAACCTTTAATTAAATCGTATCCTTAATTAATAACCACTGCAATTAATCAAAACCCATGTTTAACTAAATAGAGGCCTATCAGAACTAGGTGCAAGTAAGTTAAAGAAAATAACTAAGGTAAGAGAAAAACTAGGTACCTAGACGAAACTCGAACCGGGCTACAACGGCCCTAACTCAATAATTAAATGGCTGTTATAGCCCCTATTAAAACCTAAAGGCAATATAGCCCTAACTTAACTTAAATAAAACCTTCTAAACCTTAAACTTTTAAAACCAAAAACTTAAGGGCAATCCAGCCCTAGCCTAACTTAACCTGCAAAACCTAGGTCTGGGAAATAGCCCCTACAAATAAATAACCTAGCAGTGTGTTAAACGATAACCTAAAACAACAACGAAATTTAAAAACCTGGAAACTAAATGAAACTTATGAATCAGTTAGAAACTGAAAGGGTAACGTTCAACTGGCAACTTCATTTTTGGTAAGTCTAAATTAATTTTGATGAATTTAGCTTCACCATAGTTAGTAATCTGGCTGCTGACCAAATTTAACCTGAAAACCACTGCAACCTACAGTGAAAAAGTCTGTAGCTGTGTTGACAGTGTCTAAATAGGCCATTATTATTTCTATAATTACCGAGTCTATTTAAAGTAAACTTAACCTTAATACTACACCTAAATAAAAATAATATATCTCAATCTAAATAATAAATTTTTCAATACACTATATCATCTGACTCACTGTCTGATGCATCACAATCACAGGCATCGGATGGAATATTTCGAAGTTGCTCCAATGCCTGCTCTCCAGAGAGTCCTTTGCGAGACATAGCGTTATATATTTATTTATATTTATCTATATTATTATTTATTATTATTTATTATATTTATCTGAAATGGGAAAGAAATTGTTATTAGGCAGGAATATACTGACGAAATGAACAAACAAATAAAATAGAGCTATATATTGTGCATGCGTCATTTGACGCACCTGGTCCTTCAGGGTAGTGGTCCCTCTCATAGATTTTCTGTATCAGATGAAAAGATGAAATTGACCATGAATATAGATGCCATTGAAATATTAGAAGTCACGAAAGATGAGATATGAAGGCCTAAAGGGTTAGACTTATAGGCAAAAAAAAATAAAAATTGCGTCAATTGACGCATGTGGTCTTTCTAGTGTTAACAGTCAATAGAAATTTATTTATATCTAATTTTTTTTTCATTTTTTCAGGATTTTATAGAAAAATATAGGTAGTATCACAAGCAGTAGCCATTTCAATATTTATGATATTTATTTTTTGATCAAAAATTAGTTTATTTTTAGATAATTATGTCATTAGTGAGTATAAAGAATATGTTAAATAATTTCTGCCAAAATTTTACAAAATGCTGTTTAGAAAAGCTAAAATGCGTTGGCTTCCGGGGCTCCGCCCCGGACCCCGCTGGAGGAACTACCGCTCCCCAGACTAGGGCCGAATCCCGGAATTGAAATACCGGTATTCTACCGGTATTAGAAAAAAGAGACAATACCGATACCGTGGATGTCGATACCGGTATTGGAAGTATATTTTTATTTTTTTTGAAATAGTTGTTTTAGGCGAAATATGAATTGCATTTAAAAATATGAGCTTAGGGGTTTGCTTTTTTCCTAAAAAGACACAATATTGGAAATCCTCAGAATAAAAAAAATATTTTAATGTATCATTATTACCTACTTATAGGTACTATAGATATGCCATAGATTCTTATTTGACCTTTAAGTTTTATAAGAATTGCTGAAAACGTCCAACTGAAATTGAAGTTGAGAACAAGGATAAAATTGATGATCCACTGCTCGCTGAATATATGCAAGAAATGGAGAAATTAGAAAAGATCCCATTGAGAAGCAAACCTTCCACCTTTGATCCTAACACAGAATTTAAGAGTTTTGAAGTGTCTTCGAAAAGAACAGAAAATTTAGATAAGCTCTATTATGCATTACTTTCCATTAAACCTGCGAGTGTAGAATCCGAAAGAGCGTTTTCGGCTGCAGGGTTATACCTCACAAAATTGAGATCAAGTCTTTCTGAGAATTCACTGGATAGTCTTTGTTTCCTGAAGTCTATTTTTCAAAATGAAAAATGAATAATAATTTTTAATAGAAAATTTACTTTTCATTAAAGGATTTTTCTTTTATTTTTACTATTTTTTTCCTTTTATAATGTTCGTTGATTGTTAATAATTCAATAATATTATAGCTATATTAGATATCCTTAGCTATAGGATCTTTTCAAGACTTAATATTTGTGGCATATATTAAATGGCATAGTGGTTAAATAAAACACAAGGCTTACATTTTGAAGGACTTGGATTCGAGTTCGGGTGCTTTAAGCCACTAAACTGACTAAAGTCAACGTCGGTCGACAGGCTAGCTGGTATAAGAAGACATATATACATTCTTATGGATATGGGCACTCAAGTGAAAGATGAATTTTTAACTTTTTTTCACTATTAAATTGGTGATTTAAAAATAAAAATACTTTAATATAAAACCGGTATCAATAACGGTATTGGCAAAATAATCGATATCAATACCGGTATTGAAAATTTCGGCATTTTAACCCTACCCCAGACCCCCTAGCTTAATGACTCGCGCCACTGGCGCTCGCCGATTTACACCCTTATCTGTATCAGAACCGGTTGTTAAGAAATTGGCAGCACACCCCTGCGTACATCCTATTCCTTCAGAAATAGTAAATAATATATATATATACCGGGTGGGACAAAAAAAATATTATCCTGATTTTGAACAATATAATTTACCTTTAACAAATGTTATTTGTAGAATCAATATATGTGTTCTGTATAGATTTTTCATGGTCTATCTCGTGATGAAGTTGGATTTTTGCTAACTATAACCATTATTTTGTAATTCGCTGTTATACAGACACGGGTAGAAAAACTTTATGTTTCTATGCAGCTACCTAATTGAGTCCAAGATTATGCGGAATGTGCCCTCCTCCATTATCAATGCACGCTTGCAACCTTGGCTGCCCCCTTATCGACGGCAGTACCGCATCAAGAATTTTTTCTTGGTAATAAGCATTTTGATCAACAAAAACAATCTCTAACTTCCCTAACTTTGAAATAAAGATGTAAACCATGACTTTTTGAGAAAAATGCGGACGTTCCCTGCAAAGTCGATCCAGACTGATAGATTTTTTTTCCTGTCTTCCATAAACTCGGTCATTTTGTGTGTTTATTGTTGAAGCAACCGGAAAGGTCTCGTCGCTGAACCATATTTCGACACTTCTCTTCTCTGGGCATCGATCTAACAGAGCACGACATTTTTCAACTCTTGCTTGCTTATTTGATGCAGAGAGCTTATGAACTTTGACTCTTTTAAAACATTTAAGACCCAGATCATCTTTTACTATACGACGAACACTAGAGCGAGAAATACTGTACCAGTAGTTTTTTAAATTTCTCTAACGGACTTGTGGGTGTTGGGCCGTTCTTCTTGACTGCATATCTTGGATGAAACCGTGTCAATATTTTCCTCAGTACGTGATGTTTTTGGTCTTCCACTGTCTTCTTTTCGTTTGGTCGACCCTGTGATATCGGTTTTCTTTATGAGATATTGAAGTCCAACTGTCCAGGTATCGTCCATCGTTTATTTGGAAACTCTCTTCATTCGTTTTGCACCCCAGTGTTTCTCCTTACGCAGGTTCAATATCAATGCTTCATCTTCCAAAGAGTATTTCATTATGTTATAACTTGTTCACCAACTATAGCACAATGATGGTCTGAAATGAAAAGGAAATAAATTAATTATTTTGTATCAAAATTGGGAAAATTAATTATTTATAGAGAAACTAACTGTCATCTAAAAATATCAGTTGCTGACTTTGACCGCCTTTCAATTGAGCACCATATTCTGATACCTCCCTCCAATTGTGAGCCTGTACCTCTACTCCTGGGGCGTTGAATCTAGATTCAGAGCAGCGTTTGAAAGAGTAAAAGTATGGGTACAACATACGGCCTCAGCAGTAAGATCAATATAAAGGGTGAGCCACAATATTTTTTCAAAATTTGGGTAATAGTTTTTTTGGCCCACCCTGTATATATTGGATATGATACAACTCAAAATGGTCCCCTGAGAAACTTTTATGTTACACACAGACCGCGCATGGAGCAAGTAACTCTTCTGGAACATTAAATTCACTATAGTCTGAACTCTGAATAAGTAATGGTAAATGACAAACGCTATAGCTTTTTCTTTTTCATGATGTTAGCCCGACGGGCGCAACGGGTCACTCGCAAAGAGGACTAGAAACATAGCTTCCATCCCCAGCCATCTGCCAAGCAGATTGGATCCAGCTTTGGGATAGGATCTAGGGATGTGAGTTGTATCACATTAAACGGACGTATTAAGTGCCTTGAAAAATGGACGCTCAATTTCTCAGTCGAGGTTTAAGTTTTGGTTTTTGGCTAAAAATACAATAGTTAACGTTTTTTCTTTGATGTATTCAATCCGACGTGAATGCAACGAGTTTCTTGCTTATACTGGGGTTCTGAATGGAATGGGGCTAGGCTGCTTTAAACTCTAGATCCTGTCCCAAAGCTGGATCCTGTCTGCTTGGCAGATGGCTCATGAGGGAAGCTATATTTTGGGGTCTTTTTCCAAGTGGCCTGTTGCCCACGTCGGGCTAACATCATGAAAAAGAAAAACTATAGTGTCTGTCATTTACCATTACTTCTTCGAACTATAATAAATTTAATATATATTATGTATTATATATTATATATATATATATATTTATATTTTATATATATATATATATATATATATATATATATATATATATATATACACACACACCTTGTTAACCTTGTTTGGGTTCCGTGCATCGGTCTTTCTTCACACGAAGGTCAAGCTGATCGCCCCGCCTCTAGTCCTGGCTTGGTGGAGGAACGAGTTGCTCTCTTGCGCTCTCCACCGTACATAGCCAGGTACACCCGGCTCATCTGGTACCGTCCTGAGCCAGGCATCTAGTCTTCTCTTGAAGATTTCAATTTTGACTTCTGTAATATTTCTGAGGTCCTTAGAAAGCTTGTTGAAAATTCTTGGCCCCATGACGACCAAGCTATTTTCCTTTAGAGTTGAGGAGGTCCCTTGTCGGGCCTTTAATTTGGGAACACTACACATTCTGCCTTTCCTATTTTCCAGCGTTGTCTGGATGGTAATTGGGTTTAGTTTGAGGTTTAGTACCAGTTTTTCGATAATTTTCCATATGTAGATTATGGTATACCTCTCTCTTCTTCTTTCCAGGGAGTACAGATTTAGTTTACGTAGTCTTTCCCAGTAGTTGAGTTCTTTGCAGCCATCAGTCTTGGCTGTGAAATGTCTCTGCGTTTCTTCTAGTTTATTAATTTCTTCCTTTTTATATGGGGACGTCAAAACTGAGCAGTATTCAAGTCTTGGTATGATCAGTGTTCTCAAGAGGGGGATCATTACTGACTCTTTTTGCTTTGTTTATTGCTATCTGAATTTATTTCTCGAATTTGGCATCATCGGTCATTATTACCCCCAAGTCGACCGCTTTCATGCTTCTTTGAATTTCTTGTCTATCTGGACTCATTCTGGAGCATAATATGCAGTCTTTTTAAGTTCCTCATTTCTACCATATCTCAAGAGCTGAAATTTCTCGATGTTAAATACAAAGGTGGGCAGGACCGAGTTCCAAAAGGACCGAACTCCAGGAACTCGGTCCTTTTTAAGGACCGTGAGCGGGAAAGTCGGTCCTTTTCTCAGTGAGGACCGAAATGAGGAGCGACGGTCGATTTTTAAGCAATTCCGGACGGTCTTTTTTTGTGATTTTAGTGTGTTTAGTGATTATTTGAAGTTCTATGGTGGAGAGGATTCTGGCAAGAGCGGACTCAGGCAAGGACACCAGCAGCAGCGAGGGTGAGAATGACCAGGACAATGACGACTTCTTTGAGGCTCTCTACGAGGGCGGGGAGAAGACGAAGGAGACCGGGACCAAGTTGGTGGAGACATTTCTCAGCGAGAGGCCTGTGAAACCCTTCATCTTCAACAAGGACTCGTTCCCCAGCCCGGCGTTGAAGGACTTGTTCATCAAGTTTAACACGCCTATCCCATCCAGTGCCGCCGTGGAGAGGCTCTTCTCTTTGGGGAAGGACGTCCTCAAGCCGAAAAGGTCAGGGCTCAGTGACAGCTATTTTGAAATGCTAGTCTTCTTGAAGGGAAACTCAAGCATTTAACTTAACTTTTTTCATCATTTATGTATTGTATTAATTATAATTTACGTTAATAAAATTAAAGATTTCCGGTGTCTTTAATTTCATTTTTCATTTTAATCAAATTTTTCACTTATATATAAGGACCGAGGGCCGAGTCGTTCCTAGGTCCTATCTTCAGAAAGGACCGTGACCGGAACCGTCGGTCCAGTTTGAGGCAAGGACCTGGACCGGGACCGTCGGTCCTTTATGAGGCCCGGGTGCCCACCTTTGGTTAAATGTCATATTGGCTTCTGACCATTTGTATATTTTGTTAGTGTCCCTCTGCAAGGCCTCTACTTCGTTTGCATCGCTGATTTTTCTGCTGATCTTTGTATCGTCCGCAAATGATGTTACTATACTGTTGCTGTTTACTCCACTGTCTATGTCTCTTAGCATGATAATGAACAAGAGTCGGGACAGTACTGTACCTTGTGGTACTGAACTGCGTACTTCTGATTTCTGATGATGATACACCTTGAATTTTGACCACCTGTAGTCGATTTCTGAGGAAGTTGTAGATCCATTTTCCCACTTTGCCTGTTATTCCCACATGTTTTATTTTGTGTGCTATTATACCATGATCGCATTTGTCGAAAGCTTTAGCAAAATCCGTGTATATGACATCATAGTTTTCATTGCCTTCAAGTGCATCTAGGACATTGTTATAATGCTCTATAAGTTGTGATAGGCATGATCTTCCTGATCGGAATCCGTTTTGAGTTTCGTTGAATCTTTCCAATGTCTCCAAGAAGTCAAAGATTTTCTCTCTGACTATTCTTTCAAAAATTTTGGTGAGGTGGGACATCAAGGACACTGGTCTATAGTTCTATGCTTGAGATCTATCCCCTCCTTTATATGTAGAGATGATGTTTGCTCTTTTCAAGTTGCTCGGTTCAAGTTGCTCGGTATTTCCCCAGTATCTAGGGATCTTCTCCATATCCAGTATAAGGGTGTACCTATTTCATTTTTACAGTTTTTAATTAATAGTGCGTTCCATTTGTCCGGACCTGCAGCTGAATGTGAGTTAATTTGTCCTATAGCTCTCGCTACATCTTCTGGGGTAAAATCAGGGCCGTTTCTAGCACTAAGGGGCCCTAAGCAGTATACCCATTTGAAGCCCCACCCCTCCATCCACCAACTCACGCCTTACTACATCACCTCAGCACACACATACAAAAAATGGCTGTGTTAATAAAAAACAATTATGAAACAATTTTAATGAAACATTTATGTCCGAAACAACAAATTTGCACTTTCAGAAGACAAACAGAAAAATACTCTTCATGAAATTCCTGAAAATTAGCTTATACATTATTTAGAATAAATGACACAGAACTATGTATAAAAAAATAATGCAATTATCAACTACCAAACAATTACTAACTCTACGATACAATCGTGTAATAGCTAACAGTTATACAGAACAGTTTGTATCTTCAAAATTTTTGCCTCCTAGATTTTTTCTGGGCGAAATCATCAATAACATCATCATATGAAATCTCCCTGTCAACGTCCTGGTTGATGCTTATGATGCCAAGGCCACTGAGGCGATCCTGCCCCATTGATGATCTGAGGTAGCTCTTGATTAGCTTCATCTTAGAGAAGCTCCTCTCGGCTGATGCTACTGTCACAGGTAGAGTGCAGGCAATTCTTAGTGCAACCCAGAGATTGGGGTATAGTTCCTCCAGTTGCTTCTGATGAATGAAGGAGAGAAGCTCCAGTGCAGTCATGTTGTGTGAAGGTAAAGTCGGCAAGTTCTTAATTTCGAGGGCCAGTTCTCTTCCATCAATGTCAGAGTCAGCTCCAGAGCTCAGTACTGGTGTTTGAGGTTGCATAGAGGATGGTCCTGCTGTTGGCTCATGATGCTCATCAGGCTTTGCTGAGGATGGCTTTTCCAAATATTTCAGTAGTGCTCCTGGGAAGAACATAACATTACATATTCTGTTAATTTTTGCTAAAATACTCTTTTTTATCTTGTTTGATAATATAATTGATCTGTGTGAACAGAATTTGAGGTGATGTGATCCATTAAATTTCACATTTCGAAATATAAATATTACAGACTAGCTTACTCTACACGATTCCTGAGCACTTGCCTAGCTTGATGGTCTACCTAACCTAGTTGCCTCAACTGTAATCATAAGAATATACAAGTGGCACATCTCACCTGTGCTACTAGAAAGCTTCTCCTCCTCTATTTTCTTCTTTTTCCGTTTTTCAGCTCCTGATGGATAATGTCGTTTCATTTTCCAAGATGCACGAAGTCACATCTAGTTAACCACAACTAATCTGCTAAATAATAATAATCATGACAATAATGATGATGATAATAATAATAATAATAATAATAATAATAATTGTTCTAATTGTAACGTTAATCAAATACATTCGAATAATCAGACCATTTAGGTTTTAACCAACAAAATTCACATTATCTGAAAAAGATGAGAAAAGAATTAATAAACTTGAAAACATAACGAAAATAATCCTAGGTTTTAAAGTGACAAAATCTCTGAATAATTAGTAAATTAGTTAATAATGTTTTACAATACTAGAAAAAGCAAGCATTTAGGAAAGTATAAGCATATAGTAAGAATAAAGTTGAACAATATAGAAATAAGATCTCACAATAGTTATTTACACATAACGACCAAAACGTTTCGTTTGTCTCCGTTTTATCACATTTGTCTCATGCAAAAACTTTAATTAATACGACAATAATAATAATAATAATAATAATAACTTCAGCTATATTCCTATTCTTGCCCGCTGAGCCATGACCTGAGAGCCTGTCTAGGGGCCTCCTAGTAGCAGCGGGGCCCTAAGCGGCCGCTTAGTCTACTTATGCCAGGAAACGGCCCTGGGTAAAAGCAAAGTCTGTTATACATTCTCCTTGCAATTTCTCTTTGAAGAATGCACCTATGTCAGGTATCGTTTTGTCACTTTTTGGGGAACTGAAGACCGATTCGTACTGGGCTCTCACTGTTTCAGATATTTCTTTTAGATCGTCTGTTAGTTCATTATTTCCTTTCCTTAAGGGCCCGATAGTAGCGCGCGTTTTTGTTTTTTTTTCGCATAGCTGTAGAAGTATTTTGGATTTTCTTTATTGCTTCTACCGCCTTTTCCTCTTCCCTTTCTATATAGCCCTTTATCAGAGTTTGTATTTCCCAATGGATTCTTTCCAGTTTTTCTTGTATTACTTTCCTGGCATTGTTGTCTCCGCAATTAGCTAACTTCGTCGCTACTCTCTTTCTTTGGCGAAATATTTTTCTCTTTTGCCTCTCTAGCCAGTTCCTCTTCCCTTTTGGCTGTGCTTTTGGAACATATTTTTCCAAAATTCTCAGCGTCTTTTCTTCCAAGGTTGTTAGCATTTCCTCAGTGGTTTTATTCTCGAAAACTGTTCTCCACTCTATTTGGGCCATGTGTGATCTGATTTCTTCCCAATTTATGGTCTTGGAATTTAAGTTAAAAGCCCCAAATTTGCTTCTTCCTTCCGTATGTGTATCATCTTTTAAAGTTATCGCCATATTTGTTGATAACTCGATTATATTGTGGTCTGAGATAATAGTTGGAGTTATTTTTATATCCGCAATCAAGTTCGTGTTATTTGTGAATACCAGATCTAGGCAGTTATTTTTCCTGCTATTTTCTGTTATCTCCTGTGTCAGTAAAAATTCGTTTGTAAGAGCCATCAGTATTTTTGCTTGCTCCTGGTCCTCTCTTATTCCCCCTTTATCTTGCTGTATAAATATATTTCTACCCACTTTTTTGTATTTTATAAATGAGAAATTAAAATCGCCACAGAGTATTATATTAGGGGATGCAGAGTTTACTGACTTTATTAGGGTTCTGATATAAATGGCATCCGAAAATTTTTCATTTGGAGAGTTTGGAGGTCTATAGATGACTATCAATATCACGTTTAGTTTCTCTATTTTCACTGCAAGGGTTTCCACGAAACTGTTGGATTTACTTATTACCGTCTCTGTCATATGCCTCTCATGTATATAAATAGCACAGCCACCTTTACGTCTCGCTGTTCTATCCGCTCTTAGTAAGATGAATCCATCGATATGCAATTCTTTCTTATCGATACAGTGTTCGCAGTTATCGCAGTTTCCTTGGCAGTCTTTAAGATGTGTTTCTGTGAGGCATACGATGTCCGCCCTTGTTTCGTTCATAAAACCTTTCAGGTACGAAACTTTGTTTAGTGAATTGTTCGGTTTTATTCCTTGAATATTTGCCAGGACAATGTTTATGTTCTTTGTTTTGCATTGCCCCTTGTGCATTTTAAGTTTGTTGTCCTTTGATATCGCGTGTTTTGTAATCTTGTGGTCCTCCGAGATGGTTCCGCTCCCACCTACGTGTTCTGGTAGCTTCTTGCCATGTAGCGGTCCGGCTCGAGGGTTCCCAGCTATGTCAGCTGCATGTGCTGTATAAAACGTAGCAGCCGTATTGTGTCCGAGATGTTGAAAAAATTTTGTGCTATTTGTGTTTTGTTTACTATTTGGGCACATATTTTTTTTCTCCCATTCCTTCTGTTGTCATTTGAGACGTTTCCTTTGTCTTTTGAACTTGTCGGGAGATGATGATAGTAGCATTTTCTCCCGTACTTGGGGCCTTTGTTTTTGGTGGTTTCAGTATGGTTTCTTTATTGTTTACTTGTTTTTTTCCTATTGCTGCTAATGCCCTTTGTTTGAAAACTTTGGATTTGGTTTTGTGCCTCTGTTTCCTCTGTTGGTGCTCTTTTATTTCTATTATTTCTGCTTTTGCTATTTTCTTCTCCTGTTCGTTTTTCGCAGTTTCCTCTCGTACTATCTTCGTTCCTTCTATTTCTTTTCTTTGTTCACTATTCATAAGCTCCGCCTTTGCCTTTTCCTCATAGTCTCGTTCTGCTTTAAAAACTGTAAACGAGTTTATTTCGATTATGCAGCTTTTGCAGAACTTGATTCCGTTCACTTGTTTAGCGCCCGTTATAAGACAGATTTCTTCGTCGCTCCATTTCAGGCATTGAAATTCGACTAAGGTCTGGGCCGTCTGGCAAAGATCACAGCGAATTGTTTTTGATTCATCTGTTTCTTTTTTACAGTATCCATAGGGTAGTATGAATTGATTTACCATTTTTCTAATGGTATGTAAATTATTGTGCTCGAAATATTAACTCAAAATAGTAATTTATTAAGTGAGGTATTTGATTTCACTTTAGAAATGAGGGAGGGAAAGTTTTTCCGTTATTCCGTAGGGTGGGAGATGGAGGATGTGGCACGCTGTAGGTTCTCACTGATTGGTGCCCTGGAGTGTACCGCGGGGGATAACTGAGGGATATTGCCTTTCGATGGGCAGTTAGATTTCCTCCGAGAAAAAACACTTGGAATAGATTGTATATATTAAGTTGCTTTAATCTTATTTGCTTTGTTTCAACAAACGCCGCTATTTCACCACTTAAAAGGCATACCAGTGTGTTCACTGAATATTCACTCAAAAATTGGCACTACTTAAAAAGGATTAACTGCTGGATTTTTATTGTAATATCACTTTTATTCGGACTTTTCAACGAAACACGTGTAACCGTCACACTGGGCAGGAAACTATATATATATATATATTTTTTTAATTTTTTAATTTTTTTTTTTTCAGAAAACACCATTTCCACTATTAAGTTGTCCTACAGTATGGATAGCTTTATTTTTTTTAATATTTTAGGGCAATTTCGAGTCGTGACTGGCTGCCAGATGTACAGGATTGATTTTTATTTATAGATTTCTCATCTCGAAGGTTTGAAATCTGGGCAATAGTTTGCCTTTGCCAACTGCCAGACGTACGACAGCTACCATCTTTCTGTCCGTGTGTATGCCTTCACACAGTCATTTTAACCTTAGTTCTTCTGCAGGATGGGAGTTTTATAACTTTTTTAGATATTTTAATTAGTTTATGGCTTTGGAAAGGGCTTGGTTGTGACCATCCGAAATTAATTAGCCTTTTTAAACACTTTTATAATTAATTTTATATATTTTTTTCCTTGCGGATTGGTGTAATTTTATATTGTTGCGGTTATTGCGATTAAAGTATATATATATATATATATATATATATATATATATGCTGAACATATAGGAAAAACACCAAATTGTTACATACAAAATTAATGACAAAGACGCTTTTATGTAAAAAAGAGACAAAGATGCTGGAGCTCAGTGTAGATCCTGTATAATTGAGTGTCTTACACCCACTTTTTGAGTGAGAATCACCCCTATTTCCTTTTCATTTGCTCTTTGTCTCTTCGAGACAAGTTAACACCTTTAATATCTGTTTGGTTGGAAGCAGTATTACGCTTTCAATATTAGTCTGTGATTTGTATTTTCGGCATTGAATATTGCTTCAGACATGAAATCCAATACTCTGGTATAGAGAGAGGTATGAGGAGTCTGGCATTAAATAGTAATTTGAAGAATTCAAGACAACTCAATTCCTAATTCTTCTTTAATAAAGTTCTCTATAAACTGAACTCCTTCATCTTCATCCTCTCGTCAGAATATTTTAATCGAGCATTATGGTAATTTTACTAAAAAGTATTATTGGTCGAAGATTTTAAAGAAGCAATTGACGTAAGGAGGGAGGGAGTGGGATAAGATACCCACCATCCAGAAAATCCTGATTATTAATATATATATATATATATATATATATATATATATATATATATCAACGAAGAAATGCAACTAAACACACAACATAAACACAAAACATTCAAAATACAATGTGTATATACAATACATATATCCTTTTAACAAACTTTTAAATAAGCCTACGTTATGTAACTGATAAGTATTAATGACGAAAATCAACAGAATGCAGTATAGCAAGCGTCGAGCCTACGACCTCTCGGAAAAAAAAATGTTTTGCAAAATTACGTTTGAAACATGGTAAAAATATAATTTTGGCTGGCTGATGGGTGTGGCACACCCGCTATCACATTGCACCATTCTTAAACAATAAAATATGCAAGCTCAGCGAGTTCTCTACCATTTCATTTCAGATATATTTTATAATATTTTATAATAAAAAATTACTAAGCCATCTGTCAAAATTATCGTAGACATGACATCGTATATCGTGCAAGAAGTAGTCCAATTATCGTATATCTGGGAACCCCGGAGTAGATTAATGAGAAGTAATGCCTGCGTAATGGGGGCTGAAGTCAGAAGGGCTAAACTGGTAGCCAAGTCTCACCAAGGTAACTTATAAGAGCTAGAGAGGTGCACTGCTATAATGCAATGTACAACCTACATGTTGCTCAACTTTGACTTCAAGAGCACTCATGAAGTATGAAATCTGGAAAACTAAAAGAGGAAATGCTCAACCATCCAAGAGTTGTGTATACACCAGTGGCAATATCAGATGACCATTCCAAGTCTGTGGAGGTGTAGAGCCAAAACGCACAATGCACAATGATGAGTATATCTGTGTCAAACGGCCAGGGTTCCCATATTGTCAGAAGTAAATTAGTGTACATGACATGAAAAAGTATCGTACTTTCGTCAGAATTATCGTACTTCCTATTTCTAATTTCTGAATTAGTAAATTATATAATTTGCCATTTCCTGCCTCTTTTTTAAAATTTAAAACAGTTTCGGATACATTAGTTTATTTCCATTATTTGTTGAAAAGAAAAATATCCACCATACAAAATAGTACCGTTCATTATAGAGGAAAATCTACTCAGTGGAGTTGGTCTTTCACCTAACCCGGGGAGCAGCCAGGAAGACTGTTTCTGGGGAAGCTCCCGATCGAAACTTGCAGTCTATTCAGTTATACTTTAAATACCTCTTACCGGTATCTGACTTACTCTGTGGTGAATTCTAGCTTCTCGATATAAAAATCCTGGCCAGAATCATGTATGTTGTCTTGTGTACTCTTGTACAGAACTGGGGTATAGAAAATTATTGTTCGATAGTTTTAATTTGTTTTAGTTTTTGCTTCCGCCCGAGCTGTTCATTCTGACGAAGGTCAAGCTTGTTGTCCCACCTTGGACCTACGTCTTAACATGTAATCCGAACCACGACCCACCACAGACGGGCAGAAATTACAAAGCCCTTGATCTCCTGATCAGAAGGCCAGCGTTTTAACAACGAGGCTACCCAGGGCAGTAGCGCTCACAGGGGGATGCAGTATATGCATGTGCGTACACAAAATTTTCTCGAAATTATATTTTAATGGAGCGTGTGTATTTTTTTCACCCAGGGAACGCAGAGCAAACAAATATTTATTGATTTTTTGGTACATACATTTTGTGCAAAAATAAAATGTTTTTACATTATCTAATAATAATTTCTCGTTTTCCAATTATCTAATAATAACTCTCATTTTAAAGTGTGTAATGCTCGTATGCAATTTGTACCGTATTTCAGTGATTTTGTTTGACTATTATTTCGTTAATAAATCTGTACCAAAAAAAATGTGCGTATCTTTTTTTTTAGAGGTCTGCGGGCGCCACTGACTGAGAGCACTCTTTTATCTACAACCAATTTTTTTTGTATGGA
Source organism: Bathynomus jamesi (assembly GCA_023014485.1). Taxonomy (NCBI): domain Eukaryota; kingdom Metazoa; phylum Arthropoda; class Malacostraca; order Isopoda; family Cirolanidae; genus Bathynomus; species Bathynomus jamesi. The sequence goes on from JAJOZX010002925.1 coordinate 520,257, forward strand.
AAGATGACCAACTGGGTCAGCTGAGAACCGCTTGTCATCGCCTGGGAATCGAATCCTGGGCCGGTAGATTCGTAGTCGGCGATGCTAACCACTACACCATCGAGGCGCATGACAAAATTATCATAAGGATTGGAATATCGTATCTTAGACGTGACATCGCATATCATACAGGAAGCCCAATTATCGTATACATACAATAATTATCGTATATCTGGAAAACGTCAAGACAACGAACGACAAGACTGGGTGCAGAGAGCTCCCGTGAAGATGGTTGATTGATTAATCCGTTTTACGTCCTTCGCCCATGAAGTAAATAACACGAAGGTGAAAATACTATTATAACTTGTACCCAACGGTCAATAGTCACTAGGGTTCAGCGTTCTCCAATCATAGACCTTCTATTATTGTTCATTAGGAAATTATTAAACCGGATTTGTGATATATATATTTATACTTTTTAATCATCCTTCAAAGGAAAATTCTTAAACACCTCTCTACTCAGAATTTTCTTTCAGGTCGTCATTATGGATTCCGCAAGGGGCGCTCTACTGGCGATCTTCTTGCATATCTATATCTAACGCTTGGTCATCCTCCTTTCGGGATTTTGGTGAAATCTTTGATATTGCGCTAGACATATCAAAAGCTTTTGATAGAATCTAGCACAAATCCCTAATTTCCAAACTGGCCTCTTTCGGTTTCTATCCTTTTATCTGTGCCGTCATCTCTGATTTCCTGGAGCAGAGAAAACCTTATGGTTTTCAGTGCCTCAGAAACTCAGTTCCTTCATCTGCTACACGTAACAGTTTTCCACACGACTACCCCCTGATCTTCAATAATACACAACTTAATCCTTCCTCTTCGCTTAACATTTTTGGTATTTCCTTTTCCTGTGATCTTTCTTGGAAAGATCACATATACTATTAGAAAATCTAGAAAAGGAAGAGCCATTGTTATCCCAAAGCGGTAATATGACTAAGCTAATAATGCAGCATCGTTTGTACATATTAACTTATGGTGTGTGTGTGTGTGTGTGTATATATATATATATATATATATATATATATATATATATATATATATATATATATATATATATATTATATATCATAATTGTAAGGTTAGTGAAAAATTGTCACTTATTTTAGAGCCAGCATTTTTGGGCTCTTGTGGCATCATTTTTGGGCAATGCCAGCGTCCTTCCTACTCTTTTGTTGAATGTAGCACTAATAGGGCGTGGTCTTATAGAGAGCTCTCTTGCAATTCAGTTTGGTAATTTAGATAAAGGATTGTTGCACCGTGCAATGGTGCAGGTTGTGTTGTTGCAAAATTTAGAGAGAAGACCATAAATAATGCCCTTTTTTCATTTTTATGCAACTGAGGCCTAAAGTAGGCGCACATCGAGTCAACAACCCTGAGGTAGAATCGAATAGGACCTCCAAGTCCATAAAGTCTGTTTTAGTCTAGCTTAAATTAGGCTATAAGTTAAAGTAGCCCTTCAGAGCTTGGCCGCTGAAGGTTCAGGTGGGATTCCGAACCTAGTCAAAAATATATAACTTCAGACTTTTATTAAAAAATGAATACAAGTGACAGAGTTTTACAATTTTTAGATATTTGTTATGCTATCAATATATTCACAGTACTCTCATCTGAATATGCCCTTGGAAGCATAGAGGCTTTTTACGTAGGCAGAATTAGTGGCATTTAGCTTATTTATTACATAACATATACTTTCTTCCTAAAACAGCCTCTAAGAGGTTAGGTGTGCTGTACCGGTTCCGCAGTTTCTTCACCCCCACTCAGATGCTGTCTCTGTACAGGGGTCTTGTCTGTCCCTAGAGTACGCTTCTCATGTGTAGGATGGTTCAACCTACACAGCTCTGCTTGATCGGCTGAAATGAAAAGCTTTTCGTCTTATCAATTCCCCGCCTCTTAGTGACTCACTGTGACTGTCTTCAGTCCCTCTCTCTTCGCCGCAGTGATGCCTCACTCTCTCTTTACTATCGCTATTATAACGGACACTGTTCTTCTGAATTCTCTAACTGCATCCCTCCTCCTTTAAAGGATAGCTTGCAGTACCAGACTTTCGACACATTCTCAGCCCTTTTCTGTCCAGCTCTCCAACGCAAGAGTTACTCGGTATTCTCAGTCTTTCATTTATTCAACCGGTCAAATCTGAACCTTCATTAACCCATCTTTCCCGCTGTCATTACTAAGGGCACCTATGAAAACCATTACAACTACAAATTTGGAAGTACAATGTATACGGATGTGAAAAAACTATATAGGGCTATGGGTTGATTGCCTGTGCCCTCATCCGTTGGAAATTTCCAACAGACTTCAGTGGAGGGTTACCGACAAAAGCCCTATGCTTTTTCGTTAGAGAGTTATGAATATGTAGGTCTTTAAAGGACCTCTTTATATTTATATTGATTACGGTAATTCTAGCGTCGGGAGTTGGGAAACCTTATGTTAATGAAAACTGAAATTGCCTCACCTTATTTTTGCTGGGTCTTTGTTTGTTTCGATGTAGGGCGTGACGGTCATTTTCGGTGTAGGGCCGCCACGATGGGGTTACGCGGCGAATTTACTTAAGGTAATTAATATAGGCAGTCACTATATAAACCTGAAGGCCGCCACGATCGAGTTTCGCGACGAATTTACTTAAGGTAATTAATATAGGCAGTCACTATATAAACCCCTGAGGAATAGGCCTATCCTTTTATAGTCATAGGTTTTATATTATAAGGAATTCACTCAGGACTAGGGGGGACAAAGACATCCTCCCTGTTTAAAGCTTCGCTGTAACATAAACAGCCCTGAGAGCCGTTCCTTGGTTCTGGTGTATTATTTGCCGAACTAGCAAAATTTTGTTTGGTCTACTTTTGTGGTAGACTAAACAATAAATTGGGTTTTCTTGTTGCTATGTGAGGCTGATTCATACATACAGGTTCTTTGTACGTATGGCAATTCAATTATTTCATTCCCAATAGGCTATGTCGCCAATCCCGAGGCAATTTTGTATAGATATTTAATTCAATTAATTAATAATTTATATTTAATTATGAAATAAATGTACCACATATGATACCATGTTGTGAGCGCGTATAGTTTTTCCATATACTGGGGGGGGCCGGAGAAAAATTTGTATGTTATAGATCAAAATTTTTTGACAAACTGTGTAAAACATGTAAAAAATGATCAAAAGAATGAAGTAGAAATTTAGGAAGAGAGAGGTTACTCAAGACCTATTCAAATAGAAAGTTCAAGAGGCCAACTTCTCAAGTTTAGTTAAAGTTATGTCAATCAGTTTGACTCCCTTTAGGTATAGGAAATTTATGGGATTAAAGTAAAGTTATTAAGCATTTTAACTTTGCTCAGTTTGTGTAAGTTTTATAAGTCACCAGTCTTAATTTTTTCTTGTAAAAGTTTTCTGGCTTTCAAAGCAGTCTTTCTTTGAGGCCTGTCTGGTTTAGTCTGAGTTACATCAGGCACATTGAGAGATTCCTCCCCAATAGTATCCTGATCCATCCTTTGGGGTAATGGTTCTAATTTAGCCCCACACTCCAAAGGATATAGTAATGTGATATCTCTGGTGGTCTCACCAGTTGCTGTTTTCAGTTTTACAACCCTGGTAACTTCGTCTTCACCAGTTTTGAGTTCCAAGACTTTTCCCATTGACCAATGTTGTCTTGGTGTCTTGTCATGTATCAACACAATGTCCCCAATTTTGACTGAATCATTCCAACTTTGTTTTGTTAATTGTTTATGTCTTTCTCTAAGACTTGTTAAGTATTCTTCTCTCCATTTTGTTATAAATTGAGTCTTGATTTGTGTCAAATGTTGGTATTTTGTGTTGAGTTCTTTGTGTCCTATTTCCCAATCTGGATCCTCTGTACTGTTATGTTCAGATTCTGGTAACATGTTTACTGTTTCTCCCTTAATTAGGTGGTTTGGTGTGAGAGGTTCTGGCTCATTAATACCATCTCCCACATAAGTTAATGGTCTGTTGTTGACAACATTTTCAATTTCTGACAGAATAGTCATGAGTTCAAAAAGTTGTAGATGTTTTGTCCCAATAGTCTTTTTAAGGCAGTTCTTTACAGTTTGTATGTTTCTTTCCCAAATTGAACCATACCATGGTGTATTAACAGGAATGTACTTCCAGGTTATGTTGTGTTTGGTTAAATGAGTTTGTACTGTTTCACTGTCACAAATCTGATGAATAATTCTTTCACCAGATTTGAAGTATGTGGCATTGTCTGACCATATAGTTTTGGGTACAGAATTGTGTGCACAAAATCGTCTGAAAGCAGCAATAAAAGCTTCTGCTGTCAGATCTTCTACTATGTCTAGACATATGGCACGTGTGGCAGCACAGGTGAAGAGTACAATGTACACTTTGTATTCCTTTGAATCCATTTTGTCTCCAAAACTCACATTTACCGCTCCAGTGTAGTCAATACCCGTGGTTTCAAATGGCCGAGTAAATGTTACTCGTTCCACAGGTAGGTCTGGAGGGCTTGGGGTCTTAAAGGGTCGTGAATGGATACGTTTACAAGGAATGCATGTGTTTAAAATTTTCTTTGTTTCAGTTCTACCCTTTGGTAGCCAGTAAGTTTTTCTCAGCTCTGTCAGGGTTTGTGGGACTCCCATGTGGTGTATTTTGTTGTGGGTATCCCTGATGATGAGTTTTGTGAAGTGATTTCTCCTTGGAAGAAGAATTGGGTGCTTAGAGTTGTAAGTCAAAGTTGACTTGTTAAGCCTTCCTTTACACCTTATCAGACCCTCTGTATCCAGGTACAGATTTAGATCCATGACAAGTGAAGGAATACCTTTGTTTAATGTGTACTGGACCTAAGATACTTCAACTCCTTGTCAAATTCTGAAGCTTGTATCTGTTTGAGCCAGTATTTTGTTGCAGTTTCTGTTAAGTTAGAAAAGGCTTTCTGAGGACAGTGTTTGAGAAGGTAGCTATTGACAAACTTGCAGCAATAGACTGTAATTCTCAAGAGTTTGTTGAGGTCTGAATAAAGGTGAGAGTCAAATATAGGTTTGTCCTCAGTGATCTTTTCAGTTGTTGTAGAGTTGAGTGTGAGGTTAACTACTTTGGCTGGCCAAAGATCCTCACATGTTAGCCATTCGGGCCCTTCATACCAGATTTTATTTGTTTTCAACAGTTGTAAGAGAGCCCTCTTGTCAAAAAGTCTGCAGGATTCTCTTTTGTTTTTATGTACCTAAATTTGATACCAAGGTTTGTGTTTGCAGTTTTGATTTCTGTTAGTCTGTTTTTCACAAATATATTTTTGCAAGAAGTTGTATCTGTGTTGGTCACCCATGTTAGACAAATTTGACTGTCTGTCCTTAAGTAAATGTTTGTTATGTCAACTTCTTTATACACTTGTGAAAGAAAGTTTGCTGTTTTAACTCCCAATGAGACAGCTAATAATTCAAGTTGTGGTACAGTTTTCTTTTGGTTTAAGGGTGCCACTTTTGCCTTTGAATAAACCAAGTTACTTTCATTTTCACTTGTTAAATAGGCACAACACCCGTAGCTTGTGTGCTGGCATCTGTAAAAATGTGTAGTGTTTGCGATTTCAATCTGTAGCCAGCACATCTTGGTACGTAGATGTCTTGAACTTTGTTCAAGTCTGTGGCTAATTTTTTCCAATGAAGTTGGTCTTCCACTGAAAGTGGTTCATCCCAATCAATTTTCTTTTTCCATAAGTCTTGCAAAAGGATTTTGGATCTTATGGTTGCTGGTAAATATAATCCAATGGGGTCGAAAATTTTGGATGATTCTGAAAGCACTTGTCTTTTTGTATCGGCATTTGGATTTAAGTTATAACTCTTTGTGCAAAGAGTGTCATCGTGTTCGGAATTCTGTTTTAAAAAACCAAAGCATTCCAAGTGTTTTCGTGTAATTGTTTGGTTCAATGTTCCCATTGTTGTCTTTTGTTATTTGTTCATTTAATTTAGGAGAATTAGAAAGAGTTTGTACTGTATTCAAACCTCCTACCACTTCAGACTAGTCAATACCCGTAGTTTTAGTGGAGTAAATTTACTCCTCCACAGGTAGATCTGGAGGGCTTGGGGCTTTGAATCCTGTACTGTTTTTGTTTGGGTATGGCCAAGGGAGGCCACAAGACCCTTTTTGTTTGGTCTCTGGCCAAAGGAGGCCACAAGACCCTGTTGTTTGGTCTCTGGCCAAGGGAGGCCACAAGACCCTGTTGTTTGGTCTCTGGCCAAGGGAGGCCACAAGACCCTGTGTTTGGCTGTGGCCAAGGGAGTTTGGGTTGTGGCCAAGGGAGGCCACAAGCCCTTGTTTGTTGGGCTATGGCCAAGGTAGGCCATCAACCCTTGATGAATTTGTTGGGCTATGGCCAAGGTAGGCCATCAGCCCTTTGATGAATTTGTTGGGCTATGGCCAAGGTAGGCCATCAGCCCTTTGATGAGTTTGTTGGGCTATGGCCAAGGTAGGCCATCAGCCGTTTGATGAATTTGTTGGGCTATGGCCAAGGTATGCCATCAGCCCTTTGATGAATTTGTTGGGCTATGGCCAAGGTAGGCCAAGGCCCTTTGATGAATTTGTTGGGCTATGGCCAAGGTAGGCCAAGGCCCTTTGATGAATTTGTTGGGCTATGGCCAAGGGTAGGCCATCAGCCCTTTGATGTAGTAATTTGGGCTATGGCCAAAGTAGCCATAAAACCCTTTAGAGTAGAGTAGTTTGTTTGTATGTGTCACTGTCTAACCATATAAATTTGGCACAAAATTATGTGCACAGAGTCAGAGCGCAGCAATAAAAGCTTTTACTCTCCGATCCTTGGTTATGTTTAGACAGGTTGTTGTGTTTGAGACACATGAAAGAGTAGTGTGTGTGTGTGTGTGTGTGTGTGTGTGTGTGTTTCATTCCTCCGAATCCAGTTGGTCTTCAAAACTTGGATTCACCACTCCAATGAAATTAATACCCGTAGTTATGAATGAGTAAATGTTGTATATCCTACAGGTAGGTCTGGAAGGTTTGGGGTTTTGAAGGAATCCAATCTGTTTGCAAGGAATGTATGTGTCTGTTAATGAAATCTGTTGTGTTTCTTCTTTTAAAAGAAGAATTGGATGTTTGAAGTCGTATGTATATATTTATATACTGTACCGTACGTATGTGTGTGTAAATGTGTACAGTATTTGTTATAGGGTTTTATTTTTGGGTTTTGGATTAGGTTAATCAATTTGGCTGAGTAAAGACCCTCAAACGTTGCATTTGAGACCCTTATATCAAGCTTTGTCTGTAATAGGTTGTGCCTATATGTCAAATAGGACTTGAAATAGGTTGGGCCTATATGTCAAATAGGACTTCGGAATAGGTTGGGCCTATATGTCAAATAGGACTTGGTATGCCTATATGTCAAATAGAACTTCGGAATAGGTTGGGCCTATATGTCAAATAGGACTTGAAATAGGTTGGGCCTATATGTCAAATAGGACTTCGGAATAGGTTGGGCCTATATGTCAAATAGGACTTCGGAATAGGTTGGGCCTATATGTCAAATAGGACTTGGTATGCCTATATGTCAAATAGGGTTTGAAATAGGTTGGGCCTATATGTCAAATAGGACTTGGAATAGGTTGGGCCTATATGTCAAATAGGACTTGGAATAGGTTGGGCCTATATGTCAAATAGGACTTGGAATAGGTTGGGCCTATGTCAAATAGGACTTGGAATAGGTTGGGCCTATGTCAAATAGGACTTGGAATAGGTTGGGCCTATATGTCAAATAGGACTTGGAATAGGGTCACTAATAGGTGTTAGGTGGGTGTAGGTTCGAATTTGTGCAATTGCTTTAGGTCTTTGTGATGTTACAGTTCGAGTCGAATTTTGTGATGTTACAGGTCTGAGTCGAATTTTGTGATGTTACAGGTCTGAGTCGAATTTTGTGATGTTACAGGTCTGAGTCGAATTTTGTGATGTTAATGAGTCTTATGAGTAAGTTAAATTGCTGAAATAAATTTTATAACCTACACCACAGGTTCAATTATAAATTTAGTGTTTTTAGTTAGGATAGGCCTTGAGTGTAAAGAGTAAGGCCTACTTTAAGAGGTAGGCCTATTATGTAAGGTAAAGTTAGGTGGGCCTATTAAATAGGCCTATTTGTTGGGCCTCCAAGTAGGCTTATGTTTGGGCCTATTATTTTATAGGACCTCAAATGAGTTAAGCCTGTTAAATTAACAAGGCTTTGTTTTTAGTTTGAAGAGTAGGACCTATTAAATAGGCTTAATGTTGTGGGCCTATTTTTTTATAGGACCTGAAATAAGTTATGCCTGTTAAATGAACAAGCCTTTGCTTTCGGTTAGTGTAAAGGTAAAGGAATCGGTTCCCAGTTGCTTAGGCCACCATATGAAAAAACTATAGTGGGGTTACGGTTGAAATTGGGGTTAGGCCTAATGAGGTAAGCCTAGCCACTGCGTGTCAGTGTAAATTGTAGAGGGGTTAGTTCCCCATACACAGGGCCACCATGTGCAAAAACTATATAGGGCTATGGGTTGATTGCCTGTGCCCTCATCCGTTGGAAATTTCCAACAGACTTCAGTGGAGGGTTACCGACAAAAGCCCTATGCTTTTTCGTTAGAGAGTTATGAATATGTAGGTCTTTAAAGGACCTCTTTATATTTATATTGATTACGGTAATTCTAGCGTCGGGAGTTGGGAAACCTTATGTTAATGAAAACTGAAATTGCCTCACCTTATTTTTGCTGGGTCTTTGTTTGTTTCGATGTAGGGCGTGACGGTCATTTTCGGTGTAGGGCCGCCACGATGGGGTTACGCGGCGAATTTACTTAAGGTAATTAATATAGGCAGTCACTATATAAACACTTTAGGGTGTAGGGCCGCCACGATCGAGTTTCGCGACGAATTTACTTAAGGTAATTAATATAGGCAGTCACTATATAAACCCCTGTAGGAATAGGCCTATCCTTTTATAGTCACTAGGTTTTATATTATAAGGAATTCACTCGGGACTTTAGGGGGGACAAAGACATCCTCCCTGTTTAAAGCTTCGCTGTAACATAAACAGCCCTGAGAGCCGTTCCTTGGTTCTCGTGTATTATTTGCCGTTCTAGCAAAATTTTGTTTGGTCTACTTTTCTGTGGTAGACTAAACAATAAATTGGGTTTTCTTGTTGCTATGTGAGGCTGATTCATACATACAGGTTCTTTGTACGTATGGCAATTCAATTATTTCATTCCCAATAGGCTATGTCGCCAATCCCGAGGCATTTTTGTATAGATATTTAATTCAATTAATTAATAATTTATATTTAATTATGAAATAAATGTACCACATATGATACCATGTTGTGAGCACGTATAGTTTTTCCATAACGGATAAAGACTCAAAATAGCATTTGAATAAAATAAAATAACCATCATCTATTTACAAAAACAAAATTTGTTTTCAGAGGCATACACATCATTCAAATAGGGCACTTGCAAGAAATTGAGGGGGAGCCAGACGTCGCCCCCCCCCCCCTCCTACATCCGCGTATGTCAGCCTTTTATATTTATTTGGATTATTTCTTAATAACTGTAAATTTAAGAAGTTTCTTACTTCGCTTTAACTTTAAAGAGTGTTTCTATCTTTATTGAAATTTAGCTTCAACTCATACTTAGTTTTGGTATTATTATTATTATTATTATTATTATTATTATTAAGATCACTCTATGATCTTTATACAACCAGAGATCAATTGGTGATCTGTTGGTTATCTTAGCTGACTTTTTCGTTTTGGAGTTAACTTTCGTAGTGGTAGTGGACGGTAACTTTCGCTGCAATACTTACCGTGGAATTTATTATCTCATTTCACTTGCCTCCACCCTTTGTTGAGGTGGTTAATTTAAAGGATCCTTTAGAGATATATTTTATTCGTCAGGAATTCGTAGGATTTCTTGACGAGTTCTTTATCTTTGAAGTTACTTAATATTTTACTATATAATTACTTTTCTTAGTTATTAATTGCAAGTTTATACTTTTGGGTTATAGCCTTGTCTGAAGTATTCATCAGAGCTCAAGATCAACTGGATTGGGAATTAGAGATTTTTTTTTTTTGTCCCTACCTCCTAGGGCCGTTTCTATCTTTTTAGGGGGCTCTAAGCAAGATATTTTTTGGGGGCCCCCTACCCAACCCCCACCCTGACCACTGGCCACATCTGCATCAGAAGACCTGCCCCCCCCCCCACATATATATTTGTGATATATATATATATATATATATATATATATATATTATACAGAGCTGTGCTTAGCGGCGCTAATTATTAGCGCATCCATTAGCGGAGCTATTTTTCAAAATAGTTAGCGGAACAGATAGCGCCGCTACATTTTTAATACGCTAACCGCTAAGCGCTAATATAAATTAAAATGAATAGTCTTAGAATGGTATTCTCTATATTACGTTGTTGCTTTTTGTGCATAATGCTGAGCGCAGAATGTATAATAAAAAGAGTTTCCTGAACTGAGTATGTAAAGGAGGACAATGTCTTTCCAACAAATAAGTTTAATTATAAATATCAAATTACGCAATTTTCTTGAATACCCAATAATCATTTTAAAGATATAATTTTGTTCCCATTTGACACTATAAAAGATAATATAACAAATAGCGAACACATATAAATATATACAAATGCATTATTATTATTATTATTAAAAAATAGTACTTAGCTATACATTTCATAAAATTTAGCGCCAAAATTAGTGTTAGCGTTAACGCCGCTAATTTTAAAAACTGTTAGCGTTAACGTTAGCGGCGCTAGAATTTATTTGCATTAGCGTTAGCGTTAGCAGCGCTGTTTATCAGCGCGCACAGCTCTCTCTCTCTCTCTCTCTCTCTCTCTCTCTCTCTCTATATATATATATATATATATATATAAACAGGGTGGCGTAGTATCGCGATACATTTTCTGTATCTTGTATCGTATCGCGATACATTTTGTATTATTTGTATTGTATCGAAAGATATGATACAAATAAATAAGTGTCAGTAACGTGATGCTCTCTTTCTTTCAAAGAGAAACAGAATGTCTGATGAATTGTTTGAGAAGTCACTGTTTGTAAAATTCAATAAAAATAGAAAATAATTCAGTTGTTTCATAATATGTCATATATGATGTGTGTATATATATATGTGTATATATATATATATGTGTATATATATCGTATCGTATCGCGATACATATATTATTCATATATCTAGTAACGTAACGAGATACATTTTTGCCAATGTATCGAGTATCGTATCGCGTTACTTTTTTAGGCCCCGATACATGAGACCAAAAGCCACATTTTCAACAAAGTGTTTCTTTTACTGTTAGGAACAAGAATATAACTAACATGACACACAATGAACACTATGAAGATTTCCATGCCAACTGTCCTGTCTCAGTCTCCATCTTCTTCAAAATTCCTGGCTTGTAGATTTTTTCGAAGCAAAGTCATCGGTGACCTCGTCATACGATAACTGCCGTTCAACCGCATGATTAATGCTCATTATGGCAAGTCCACTGAGGCGATCTTGTCCCATTGATGACCTCAGGTACTTCTTAATTAGCTTCAGCTTGGAAAAGCTCCTCTCTGCTGAAGCCACTGTCACTGGGAGAGTACAAGCGATTCGGAGGGCAAGCCACAGATTGGGGAACAGTTCCTTCAGCTGCTTTTTCTGAAGTTATGTTACCTCTAGCAGCTTTAATATTTCATATTTGAGGCTATATAAACATCGAACGATAAATATATCTTATATTATTAGTCCAAATATATCAAATCACCTTTATTTAATATAAAAACTTCTAAGAAGAATATAATATTCCTCCAAGTCGTTTCTATAATTACCCACGCTTCCGGCTGATTGTGGCAGTCTGAGTCAAAAAAATAAACGCCCCACTTATTCTAGATTAACACTTGGGGACGATTTTCTACCAAGACTGGTAATTTATTAAAAAAAGAGAAACCGCGAGGGGGCCTCCTAGCGGCCGCGGGGCCCTAAGCAGTCGCTTATTTCGCTTATAGGACGAAACGGCCCTGCTACCTACCACCTTCGAATCTTCAGTATTTAATTTCCCCGAGTCTGGTTTGGTGCGAAGTCGTTGAGGTTTCTTTTCCTTCAGCTCATTATTCTTTGAGTTTAAGATTGAGCCTCTTATACTCCGTTTGTCGACCATTTTATCCGGGAAATACTTCATCAAGACACCACTACCCCTACTTCAGTCGTCCAAGAATGGGGCCTCTATACGACCGATAAAACCACGATTAGAGGCGGGCACGGATTATCAATATTTGTTGGGGCACGTTCCTCGAAGAATGATAAAATAATACAAAATACCCACATTATTTGACCTGAAAAGATTTGGGGACCTCGAGCCTCAAGCAGTCATTAACTTAACATTATTATAGTGCCAACGCTAACACTATATATATATATATATATATATATACTAGGGGCACTCAATATATTTTGTCCCACCCTTTTTTCTTAGCTAAATAATAGGCCATGGGGCTGAAATGTCTTTTAGGCCGTAAGTTTGAACTTTCTGCGCTTCACATAACCGGATTTTTCCAGTTTGAACCTCCCCCCTTGTATAAAACCGCTTTTAAACGCCCTTGTATAAAACCGATGGTTAACGCAGTTTCGAAAATGGCGTCTGACAGTGATGTGAGTCGTAAACAGAGAGCTGTTATCGAGTTATTAACCGCAGAGAAGGAAACAGTTGGAAATATTCACAAATGTCTACAAAACGTTTACGGAGATGCTGTTGTTGATCGAAGCACAGTTGGACGCTGGTCTAAACGTGTGAGATCATCGGAGAAAGGGAGGGCCAGCCTCGATGATGAGCCACGCAGCGGTCGCCCGGCATCGGCTGTGACATCTCACACTGCGCAACGTGCATCATTCGATCAAATTGGCGCGTCACATACAAGGAACTATCAGTGGAGCTAGGAATTAATGAAGGAAGTGTGAATACGATAATTCAGCAAGTGAGATACTCAAAAGTGTGTTCACGGTTTGTTCCTCGCGAATTGACTGAAGAGCACAAAACCCAAAGTAAAGAAATTGCTTCTGAGTCGTTGGTTCGATACGAGACAGAAGGGGAAGACTTCCTTTCACGAATTGTGACTGGGAATGAGACTTGGATACACCACTTTGAACCTGAAACAAAATGCCAGTCTATGGAGTGGCATCACGCAGACTGCCCACGCAAGAAAAAGTTCAAAATGGCTCCCTCTGCAGGAAAGGTTATGGCCACCATCTTCTGGGACATGAAAGGGGAGGACAAACAATGAACTCAGAAGCATATATTGCTACCCTACAGAGACTCCAGAGACGTATAATGCGAGTTCGACCGGAGAGAAAACTGGAAGACGTCCTTCTTTTGCACGATAACGCAAGACCACACAACAGTTTGCAAACAAGAGAGGCCATCACAAAAATGCGCTATAATACATTATAAAATTGTGGCTGCAAAATTTCTAAGTAGCCCAAAATTTGGGAGTCGTAAAATTTGATTTTAAGTAGAGCAATAGATTTAAAAGTGTTAAGATGTGACTACGAGTACCCAATAAAGGAGCTGAACAATGGCCAATAGTTTTACAGGAATAAAAAAAAAAACTCCCATACAAAAAGGCAAGAAGAAAGCAAACATTATTGGAACCAACACTGATGAGCTCATAGGCTTTGCATAGACCCTAAATTGGCCACCAACAGAACTTCCCGATCCTCAGGCTTACGATAAAATTTAAATATACAGTACATCTAAATATAAATTAAATTAAGAAATAGTGAATATAGTAACCTTTCGCGACCCTACTTGACGATCCCCGCGACCCTGATTTGGGTCACGACCTGAGGATGGGAACCACTGCTTAATGCATACAAACTCTCTTTCGTGATATCATGCGACTAAAACTTAATTAAAATCGAGCGTTTGTTTATATTTTCTTCGTATACTACTTCGCTTTAATACTTTGTCAGCTTTTCAGAGTCATAAAGTCGAAATGATTTCTCAATTAAAAACATGTTGCAAATAATAAAACAAAATATGCAAATAAAGCAGAAATTAATATTATGAAGTTCTTTTTATTTACAGATTGGTTAATAAAACATATTATACAGGATGATTCAGTCGCTGGTAGACCCAGCCAAATTATCGCTAATACGATACTCTGGGTGGGGCTACCAATGAGTTAATCACCCTCTGTACGAGTATCAATTTCGAACTAATTAAAATTAAAAAAAACTGAAGTGATTTTCACGAAGGCGTTATTTTAGGAAATAAAAATCAAACAATATATATATATACGAGTAAATACCAGTGTGTCTCATTAGACAGTACTGTATTGAGTATAATATGTTTAAATTTAGCTATTAAACGAAATCTTTATGTGACACCCTGTCTACTAACACGCTTACAGTTATACACACACCCAAATTACACGCATAAAGCGTTCTATTGGTTTATTAAGCTTTGTGGATGCACTCATTCGTGCGATAACAAATTGTCTATGAGAGGGAGGCCTCAATTTTTTTCAGATTGAGAAACTTGCAGTGATAATCAAGTATTGATTACTACACCAACAATGATCTTAATTATACAGTATATCCTAATCGGTGCTTAAGTTCTTAAAAGTAAATGAATAAGGTAATATAAAATTTCAATAATAATTTTATCAAACAAGCATAGTATACGAGCGTAGTATCATATTTCAAACAATGCAATGGAATAGAGTCAAATGCAAGCATTTTATCAAATTTACAGTGCAGCTCACAGGCAGATACTGTTGTTATTTAATGGGGTTCTTTATTTATGTTTAACCTCTTTCGCAACATCTAAAGTCATATGACTGAGATCTACAACTTTACGTGGGATCCGAACCACGGTACATAATCTGGATGCAGAGTACTTATTATTTTTCTTAAAATGCTGTATTTTTCTTAAAAACCTTATTATTTCTCTTAAAATGCTGTAATTGATTTATTTCCTTCAATAAAAGAGAATAAATTAAAAAGGGCGTTATTTTTGCCGCACCCGTTATATATATATATCAGTAGCGCCCGTAGAGGAGGGGCACTTGGACGCGCCCCTCCCCGTCGTCCATAATATGCATATAAATATTGATATTATATATTATGTACTCGTATGAAACTTTTTCCTATAAGCAGACAAAGGTGGGCACCCGGGCCTCAAAAAGGACCGACGGTCCCGGTCCTTGCCTCAAACTGGACCGACGGTCCCGGTCACGGTCCTTCCTGAAGATAGGACCTAGGAACGACTCGGTCCTCGGTCCTTATATATAATATAAGTGAAAAATTTGATTAAAATGAAAAATGAAATTAAAGACACCGGAAATCTTTATTTTTATTAACGTAAATTATAATTAATACAATACATAAATGATGAAAAAAAGTTAAGTTAAATGCTTGAGTTTCCCTTCAAGAAGACTAGCATTTCAAGACTAGCATCTTCTTTAGAACTTCAAATAATCACTAAACACACTAAAATCACTAAAAAAGACCGTCCGGAATTGCTTAAAAATGGACCGTCGCTCCTCATTTCGGTCCTCACTGAGAAAAGGACCGACTTTCCCGCTCAAAATCTATCGAAAATATACGATAATGATCCCATCTAATGATATTTACACCGTTGAATGTAAGTTATATACAGCCTCGTTTGAATCTAAAATTTAGGCATTTTTGCAATTACAGGTGCAAGTAAAGTAAGCGACATCAAATTATTTACCCACAAATTTTTTTTTTCCTCAAAATTTTTTACACTGGTGAAATAACTTTATA
The DNA here is from genome assembly GCA_023014485.1 of Bathynomus jamesi. NCBI lineage: Eukaryota > Metazoa > Arthropoda > Malacostraca > Isopoda > Cirolanidae > Bathynomus > Bathynomus jamesi. The sequence continues at coordinate 536,090 of JAJOZX010002925.1, forward strand.
TTTACATGCAATAGCTAACTTTTTTTTTTATATATAAAATTGTTATCTATGTGTTAGTGTGCTTTTATTGCTTTTCTTTAACTTATAACGGTATAAATACTCGAGGTTACTTATACAGTATGGTGTTATTTTAAATATCTTCTATAAATTACCATTATTTATATATATATATATATATATATATATACCTTTCAACCTTTCAAATGTTCCGCGCGATGATTCCTCATTTCACGAAGGTCAAGCTTGTCACAAGCCCTCCTCTCATATATACAGGGCGTCCCAAAAAAATGTATACACACTTTAAATAATTATAAAGGCAGTGTTTATTAAAATACATTTCATTTTCAAAATGTAATAGAATCTACAGACATTATTTAATTGTTTTGTCAACGCCTGTTTTCAAACTGACGTCCGTTCTGGTCCAGGCACTGCTGATAACGCGAAGCAATGGAATCGCAAACATCACGAAACATTTCGTTTGGTATTTGTGTGCATTCTCGTTCAATGGCTGCTCTCAATTCAGCGACTGTTGCAGGTTTTATAGCGTAGACTTTGTCTTTTAAGTATCCCCATAAAAAAAAGTCTAGTGGTGTGAGGTCTGGTGAACGCGGAGGGTATTCTACGAAACCCCTTCGTCCAATCCACATCCACATCGTGCCAAGTACCACTCGCAATACTCCACTCTTCGGTCCGGATCATCTTCATTAATAGCATGGACTAATCTTGGAATGTAACTTTTCCATTGACAGCGCTTCAAAATGTGTTGGACAGACGATTCTGAAATTCCTACCTCACGACTCGCTTGCCGCACAGATTTTCTTGGACTTTGGTGATACGTTTCCAGTACTCTTTCTTGCTTTGTGGGGCTTGTCGATGTCCGTGGTCTTCCGGAACGCTTCTTGTGGACATTCTGAACAGTTCCATCGGCTTCAAACTTATCTCTAATTCGAGTGATGGTAAGTCGCGTTGGTGGATCTTTTGAAACTCCCTCCTAAACTGTCTTTGCACTTCAACTGCGTTTTCACACTTCCAGTAGCATTTTAGAATGAATTTCCTTTGTTCAAAGCTTAGTCTGACTGCCATTATTAATTCTAATGGGTTTAACTTGGAAAGAAAGAAACATCAATTGAGCTATCAGCTGTTAAAGTGTGTATACATTTTTTTGGGACGCCCTGTATATCCAGATAACGTAGTGGAAGTGACTCCCCTGTCAGAAAATCCTGTGGGCGCTACTGATATATATATATATATATATATTTTTTTTTTTTTCTAAAATGAAAATCTATAATCTATTTATTTGACTATTTATAATTAGTAGTAACAAAAACTAGCCTCCTATTTTCATTTAGATATATAAAATCAATTCTTAGAGGCTTCTTCGGCAATTCTTGAATTATTTAATCCACATCCAGGTTAGTTTCGCTATAAATATACATCAGAGCCATTTAATCTGCCTTCCATTTACTCTGTGGGATCCAATCCATTTTATCTGTCTTCAGAATATACTGTCGATCTTAGATAAGTTTTTAATCATTTTAACATCGAAAAACATCTTTATGCCTCTCATATAGTAGCCGGAAGTGTTACAAGGATGCGTACGAGGTTATAAAAGTTCGGGGAAAACTTGTTGATTGCAAAATTGTAAAATTTCTATGAATGAAATATCATTTGCATTCAATGGCAATCTTTTAAATGTTTCTGCCAAAGTATTATTTCTCTCGAAATGAAACGTTTATCTTACTTCTTAAGGGGGGGGGGGGAAGGAGGGTCGTCCAGACCACATGGACCACCCCCTTGCGTACGCTATAATATATATATATATATATATATATATATATATGAAAATTATTTCACGAAAGTAACACGTGAAAAATATTTATGATGAATAAAACCACGAAGGAAAGGAAACAGAATGGTGCTCAAGCGCTTGAGCACCATTCTGTGTTTCCTTTCCTTCGTGGTTTTATTCATCATATATATATATATATATATATATATATATATATATATATAAGCGCTCAGAAGTATTCGTACAGAGAAATATTTCAGTTATATTCCTCCTTTTCTTTTGTATCATGCATAGTATAATTGTAAAACATTTACCATTCGTTTGGAAAAATGTAACATTTAATATTGTATAATGTACGAGTTAAATATAAAAGAATTTGAAAAAAATAATAAAAAGTTAAAATTCAAAAGTTTTCGTACAGTTATTTACAAAATTATTTAATACTTTGTGTGTCCGCCTTAGACTTGAAGAATTTAAAAATTTTATTAGTACAGTAGTTGGCTGTTTATTGATTAGAGACGGTTGGCAATTCTGAATTCTAGAATTTTCTTTGTGAATCTTCATGGAAGACGTATGACTGTACAAGCCATTAGTAAGCAGTGGGATCGTCGTGGTAAGGAGCTGTCTACAGACCTTAAGAGATCTGTTATTGCTGCGCACGAGTCTGGAAAGAATTATAGGAAGATAGGAGAAGAACTTCGAATTCCATTTACGTCGGTTGTTGCAGTTATAAAGAAATGGAAAGGCTTTGGAACAATCAAAGGAGTGGACGACGTTGCAAGATTTCAAAACGTACAGCTGGATGGATTGAAAGAATGGCTGCTGCGAATCCACGAATGACTGCGGGTAATATTTACCAAACATTAAGAATATCTAAAGTCGATGTCCATTCCTCTAATGTACATCGTACATTGAGAAAGAATGGTTTGCATGGAAGAGTTTCACGAAGAAAACCCCTGCCACGAAAAGCTCACAAAGAAGCTCGTGTAAAGTACACCAAAGATCATCAAAATGATGGATTTGCATTCTGGAAGAAAGTTCTCTGGACAGGCGAGACCAAAATTGAATTATTTGGGAACAACGAGCAACGGTATGTTTGGCGAAAATCAAATAGTGCATTCGAGGAAAAAATAAACCCCTTTCTACGGTTAAACGTGGTGGTGGTGGTGGTTTGCTTCTCTGGGGATGTTTTAGCGCTTCTGGTCCAGGAAAGCTTAGTGTCATCAATGGAATCTTGAATTCGAAGAAATGTCAGGACATTTTAGAAGCAAATGAAGCCTTTCAGAAGCCTTCAGTTCGGGAATTGCGAATGGGTCACAAGTTCACAACTGGTAACTGCAACAAGATAATAATCCAAAACATATAAGTAAGAGCACTATGAAATGGAATCAACAAAAAATTTCAAGTTTCTAGAGTAGCCCAGTCAAAGCCCAGATCTCAACTTAATCGAGAATTTATGGCTTCATTTGAAAAAAGGTGTCCGCAAGAGAAACCCTTAGATTCTGAATGAATTGCAACAATTTTCTTTAGAAGAATGAGCTAAAATCTTTACTGAGAGATGTCAAAACTTGTAGAAAAATACCCAAAACGAATCATTAAAGTCATCCAAGCAGAAGGTGGACACACCATGGGGCACGTGCCCCCCTAGGCTAGATCCCCAAAGGAGACCAAGTCGAAATTTTAATAAAGTCCATGAAACGCTTTACACCAACTTACACCAACACTAAACTTGTCCATAAAATCCACAATTTTCATGCAACTACGATAAATTTATACCATTGTGTTCAGTAGATATTTGTCCCTCCAAAAATATCGTTTTCTATTAGTGCCATTTTATTTTTATGTAAGAAGGAGGGGGCTAAGGGCTAAGTGACCCCTCCGCAGAAGAAGGAGAGAGCTAAAAACAAGATCTCCAAGGCTCAATGATGCCATTTTTCTTTTTTTTTAATCTAAATTTTGATAAGATTGTGTAGTGTATAAGATGCATGCATGTGTAATGAGGAATAGAGGGAGAAGTGTGTGTTTGAGAGCATGCTGGACCGCTCACAGGATAGATGAGACACAGAAAAAGATCAGCTGAGGAGGACAAACAGGAGAAACGGGAGTTCCAGCACTCCCTGACTCCTGTGAGGAGTATAACGAATACACCGATTTTTCCCTTCTTTAATTTAGCAACACTGTGTTAGTAGCACTAGCAGAAAGACCGTGGCACTGAGGGTACACTATTTGTTCGAGCTTTCATGAAGTTTGAGGCGAACTTTCTGCAGTGACTGAAATATTATCCTGAGTAAGTATTATACACATATACACACATATATATATATATATATATATATATATATATACACCTGTGGTTAGCTTCCGCCCGAATTGTTCATTCTGACGAAGGTCAAGCTTTTCACTCCACCTTAGACCTACAGTTTAACGTGGAATCCGAACCAGGTCCATCAGCAGCCCAGCGTCTTAACCACTAGGCCACCTAGGGTACCCATTTATCTACCAACCACTTTCTTTATTGCGTGGAAGGATGAACAGCTGGGTTTTGCTGCGCGCCAGCTGCCGTCGGGTCTCGAACTCGGGGCCGATAGATTCGTAGTCAGCGACGCTAACCACTACACCACCGAGGCGCATATATATATATATATATATATATATACAGGGCGTCCCAAAAAAATGTATACACACTTTAACAGCTGATAGCTCAATTGATGTTTCTTTCTTTCCAAGTTAAACCCATTAGAATTAATAATGGCAGTCAGACTAAGCTTTGAACAAAGGAAATTCATTCTAAAATGCTACTGGAAGTGTGAAAACGCAGTTGAAGTGCAAAGACAGTTTAGGAGGAAGTTTCAAACAGATCCACCAACGCGACTTACCATCACTCGAATTAGAGATAAGTTTGAAGCCGATGGAACTGTTCAGAATGTCCACAAGAAGCGTTCCGGAAGACCATGGACATCGACAAGCCCCACAAAGCAAGAAAGAGTACTGGAAACGTATCACCAAAGTCCAAGAAAATCTGTGCGGCAAGCGAGTCGTGAGGTAGGAATTTCAGAATCGTCTGTCCAACGCATTTTGAAGCGCTGTCAATGGAAAAGTTACATTCCAAGATTAGTCCATGCTATTAATGAAGATGATCCGGACCGAAGAGTGGAGTATTGCGAGTGGTACTTGGCACGATGTGGATGTGGATTGGACGAAGGGGTTTCGTAGAATACCCTCCGCGTTCACCAGACCTCACACCACTAGACTTTTTTTTATGGGGATACTTAAAAGACAACGTCTACGCTATAAAACCTGCAACAGTCGCTGAATTGAGAGCAGCCATTGAACGAGAATGCACACAAATACCAAACGAAATGTTTCGTGATGTTTGCGATTCCATTGCTTCGCGTTATCAGCAGTGCCTGGACCAGAACGGACGTCAGTTTGAAAACAGGCGTTGACAAAACAATTAAATAATGTCTGTAGATTCTATTACATTTTGAAAATGAAATGTATTTCAATAAACACTGCCTTTATAAGTATTTAAAGTGTGTATACATTTTTTTGGGACGCCCTGTATATATATATATATAATATATATATATATATATATATATATATATATATATATATATATATATATAGGGTGAACCAAATGTAGGTGGACAGTAAATGATAACGTTTATTTTGAGAATACATATTTAATTTTTTTGTATACTATAATACAAAATAAAATTTAAATAAATTTAGTTATAATATTTAATATAATATAACACAAACACCATAGTTATAATGAACACCATAGTTATAATATAATATAACACAAACCGTATTGAACCTACTGTCCACCTACTTTTGGTTCACCGTGTATATATATTGTGGAACTACTTAATGTCACGTAGAAAGTCAGCCTTGGCTCGTTAGGTTTTTGCTTTCGGCAATGGTAGGCTAGTTAGGCAAAGTCTTAGCCTTCGGCAATAGGCTGAGTTATGTGTTTTTAGATTAATTGATAGGCTACTAGCAGTTGGCAATATCAGACATCTATGCATTGCAAACAATGAAATTATACTCGTACAACTTTAGCCATAAAAAATCAGCCTGTTTCCTGTTGCCACCTCACAGTATGGTGGGTGAAGCGTGTGGTATATAAAACAATGTGGATCAAATAAAATACTCGGCGTAATGTCTGTTTGGTGGCCCCCTCTAGACTACCCTCCCTGGATCCCCTGCGCACAAAGTATTAAATAATTTTGTAAATAAAAATATGAAAACCTTTGCATCTTAACTTTTTTTTTATTTTCCTCAAATTCTTTGATGTTTACATTATATGATGGAGTTGAACTAACTTTTTCAGTTAAATTTTCCCAAACGAACAGGAAACTTTTCATAACTATTCTGTGCATGGTACAAAAGAAAAGGGGCAATATAACTGAAATAGTTCTCTGTACGAATACTTAATTTGGTAAAATACTTAATTTGGTAAAATTAATCAATGAAATCCGCTTTCACGGTTATTATACAATTCCTATTTATAAATTAAATAATTCGGTTACTTTCATCTCAAATCTGCAATCATAAACAGTATTTGACGTCAAGTTAAAAGATAGCGTTTACAGTATATATAGCAGTAAAATCCCTTTCGTTATTCACTTATTGTTTTATTTGATTCCATAGCCTTTTGCGGGCTCAGTGTACAGCAGATGGGAGGTTACCCTCGATAATTAATCTAAGTAATATAAAAAATAAAGTCGGTACATTATTTTTCACGCAATAGCCTGCATCCGTGGCCGGGGCACCTCCTGGTGCGCTATGCGCATCACGGAGGTAATGCTCTCGGGCAAGGAGACGTACATTCCATATTTTTTACCTACTACTAATGAAAAAACTCGACTTAACTTTGCTTGTTGTAATGCTATCTGCAACAAAAAGGAGGTTTTCAGAAGGTACCATCGTCATCCAACTCCTGACTCTCACTCTGCTTATATTTCTGCTCGGAATCGTGCAAAATCTGTTCTTTCACTCGCCAAAAAGTCTTTTATCAGACAAAACTGAAAACCTATCCAATGCTAATTCTTCACGCTCTTTCTAGCCAAAAACCTCCCCAGCAACTTTATTTTTTTTCTTCTTTCCCTCCTCTTTTCCATTCCTACGGTTCAGTTGCTGTCTCTTTTCCTGATAAAGCTGAACTCTTCGCTCAAACTTTCGCCTCCAACTCAACCATAAACGATTCCGGTGCTGTTCCTCTATCTCTTTCTTCCTCCGACTTAATTATGTCTGAACTTAGACTCTTTTCTATAGATGTTTTTTCTCCCCTATCTGGGGTTCAACTCTAGGAAGACGTATGGTCCTGATGATGTTCTTACCGTTGTTCTCAAGAACTGTGCTTCTGTGCTGACACCCTGACTAGGCAAACTCTTTCGTCTTTGTCTTTTATCTGGTACTTTTCCTTCCTGGTGGAAGTTCGCTTTCATTCAGCTTGTCCCAGTAACTGCTCTCAACCCTCCAACTATCATCCAACTACGTTGATTCCTTGCCTTTCTAGAGGTTTTGAATCTATTCTAATCTTTACTCACAATCTCAAAGGAGGATCTAGGTATTTCAGTTAGGGGGGTTCAAAGAAAAAAGGGCACCCCTAAAATAAAAACGGCACAGTATTCAATTCATAGAGCAACGTCGTACATTAAATTATATATTTATCAATCACCCCTTCCACAGAATACGTCGAAAAAGGTCCAGAATATTTTATGGCTTATCATCAAAGTCAGTATTGTGGAACAAAATTGCCTTCATTTTATTTTTTCCTGCTTGAAAAAAGGTCACTTGCAAGAAATTGAGCGGGAGGGAGGTCCAGACGTCGCCCCCCCCCCCTAGATCTGCCCTTGCAATCTTTTTTCAGATCGCCAGTATGGGCTCCGCAAGCGACGTTCTACTGGCAGTCTTCTTGCATATCCCTCTGACTCTTAACCAGTGGTGTAGTCGTAATTTCTTCAGTGGGGTAACGCAACAACAATTTTTCTTATATAGCGTTTCTATAAAATTCTACAGCGTTTTTACATTTTATGTACATTCCCCAAAACACGTTGAAATTGAAGGGGTTAGGAAAGAAATATAGTTAGAAAGAGTATCTATTACAAAAATGTTCAGTAGAAACAGCAAAAAATATAAAAAATATAAAGTAAAATAAAACCAGAAGGGTAATGCTAAAAGTAAAATAAAACCAGTAGGGTAACGCCGTTACCTTGCGTTACCCCCGGACTACACCACTGCTCTTAACTATCCTCCTTTCGGGATTTCTATCAAAGTTTTTGATAAGGTCTAGGACATATCCTTAATTCACAAACTTTCCTCCTTCGGTTTCCATCCTTCTATTTGTGCCCTCATCTCTGATTTCCTTTCTGGCCGATTTATAGCTGCGGTTGCTGATGGCCACTTTTCCTCTCCAAAAGCTATTAATAGCTTTTGGAGATTAATATTAATATATTAATTAATATATTTTCACATTTAATAATATCAAAGGTGAAATATATTTCCATTTCCAACGATAAATAAAAGCTTATTAAAACTTCAATATAAGAGCAGATCACGACAGAATGGTCTTTAGTGCGCGCGAGTTGTATTATCATTTCCAGTATCTAATGCTTACTGCGAAAGGGTATTTAGTTTAAGGGGGATACTGTGGAGTGATGAAAGAAACAGAATGAGTGATGAATTAGTAAAGTCAGAGCCGCAGGTGCGTCTTAACTTTGATATTACCCAGGCAACTTTTATGACTATGCCCTAAAAAAACAAAACTTCTTCAGTCTTCTATAAGAGTATCAGCAAGCAACTCGTACAAAGGAATACAAAGGACACCAAACCAACAGACCGTCTGATCCCTACGAGGCTGTCTGTTTAAGAAGTAACGTTGAAAGAAAGAAGAAAAAAAAAAGGAAGAAAATTTAAAGAAGGAAGAAAATTTAAAAACAAGTGAAAGTTTCAAAGCAAATCAGAGAAAAGAGGATGAGAGGTAGGAAAGAATTTAAAGATAAAGTGAAAATTTTAAAGTACAGAAGAGGGAATCCAAGTGAAAATTCAACAACATTTCTATGCGCTAAAATATGCTTCCAGATGGGGTCCCCTTAAGGCAAGATAAGCATCTAGTTTCTTTTTAAAGGATTCGATCGAATGACTGAACTACGCTGGCTGGCAATCCATTCCACAAATTAACTATACGATTGAAGAAAAAAAATTTAACTTCATTAGAATTAAAATGTATACATATATGTATAAAATATGTATAAAATGTATAAAACGCTAATCAAAATGACGTTAATTCTGAATACTTTTAGATTTCCTCTTTCCATATGGCTAGCACAGTACTGTAGTTCATGTGGCCACCACAAAACGCATGAACACACTCGTAAGTTACTTCCCTCACTTCAAGTAAGTGGTAACCTTACTGATCCGGCCTTCGAAACTCTATCGCGCTACCGCTGATTTATTGTTTTATAAGTCATTTTTTTAATCTTTCCGTAATTTTTCTTAAAAATGTTCTGTCAAACCACAGCATTCCTTATTTGATTTGAGATTTTGTGTAAAACTATACCCTCTTTCGAATTCTTTACTGGCACCTTCCAAATAAACTATCCATTTATTATACGTCGCCATACTAAACAAAACAATTTAAAACCGTTGGGAAATCTGTTCTATACGCAGTGCTGTGCCGCTAACACTAACGCTAACTACCATAAAATTTAGCGTGACTAACGCTAATGCTAAGCATTTCAACAATTAGCGCCGCTAACGCTGACGCTAATTTTGTTGCTAATTTTTTTCTGAGACCACCCCAATTTATATATGTTCTGCCTTCCGTAATTTACTTACATATATTAGCACACACCTTCATATAATTGGTTGCTAAGATACAAAAATATAATGTTATAGTCTACGAAAATGAAAATAGTTTTATGTAGGAGTCAAGTTCCTTTCGTATATATATATTAATAGGGAAAACAAAACAATGAAAAAATAAATTCTATTCAATTTATAAGTGGTTCTGAAAAATTAGCGATTAGCAGTTAGCGATCAACTTTCTCTAAAAACTTAGCGCCGCTACCTGTTTTGCTAACAATTTTGAAAATTAGCGGCGCTAACAGTATCGCTAATAAAAAGTTAGCGCCGCTAATCCCAGCACTGTCTATACGTTCCATACAGCCACTTATACCAATGTTTTTTTAATTGGTTGAGAAGGAACCGACCCTTTTCAATGGAAAAACTAGTCACTATTACTGTAGCTATCTGGTTAGTTGATAGGTGGTTAATTTGAGGGGAGACCCCCACCTTTAACAGTCAGTTTTGATTGGGTCCATCCAGGACAATTTTGATATAAAACTCTCGCACAATTTGAGTAGGCGGGGAATCTTGTATAATACTGACACGCTCTTCTCTGTACATACTACATAGTGTATACACAAACTAATTTGCCGTTTGCAATTTTGCTATACTCACTTGAATAGGTTAAGGGTTTTATTGTGTAACTTCGAAATTTTGACTAAGCTCGTTTGAACGCCATTTGTTTCGTGTTTTGAAATTATGCAAGGAATTTTTGTGACATTTTTTATTTTTACTGATTTTTTTTCCCCTTTAATTTTGAAATATTGCCTTGTCCTGTTTTAAAACTGGGGCCGTCGTATTTTCTTGGAATATGCGTGAATCAAACCTGAAACTGAAAAACATCTTCCTTGTAGTAAATAAACAATATAAATTGGAACCAAAATCGCGTAAATTATCTTCGCTCAGTTATTTGAATGTACTTTGTTTTGAAACGTGAAAAAGCTGAATGGGGAGTATAAAAATAATGAATGTTCTGAATGAAGCTCCGCAAGAATTCATACTTTGAGGGGCAATTACTGATCAGAACTGTACTCAGAATGAAGAAGTGTGTAAGTGATACCTCAACTGTACAGTGAACAAGTGAGTGTTGTTGCAGTAGCATATGTTACAGTAGGAGATTAATTCCGCATGTGTAGAGAAGGTACAGTAAATATTTCATGCTCTTATTTCAGTTAATAAAAAGAGTCCAAACCGTTTAAAGTGTCAGATATTTAAACAATCACCCGATATATATATATATATATATATATATATATATATATATAATAAACAGGAACACCAGAGATTTTAGCCCTGAAGATGGAATTAGTGCATTCCGAAACGTTGGTACTATTAAACCTTGAAGGATGTTTGTATTTTCTCTGGTGTTCCTGTTTATTATTAAACTGCGTTTTCCGCGCCACCAATCAATAGCTGATATAATCACCAAACGCTATGGAAGACCAGCATTGCACATGTATAGAAGACTTGAAAAACTTGACTACAAGGCTAGAAAACTTCAGTGTGATTTGCGGTTCCTTACTTGCTGCAGAAACCAGGGTTTGATTCCTGGCTTTTTGAGGTTCAAACTTAGTAACTTTCATTTACAAAAAAGTGAAACCTATAGGAACTGTCAAAAACAATTACTAGATGCAGAAATTAAATTTAAGAAAAGGCTCAGTAATGAATGTAATCGGGATCTTAATCGGTCTACTTGTGATTTTAAGTCTCTGGTGTCTGGTATAGATTCAACACATCTTTTGAACGTCATTCAGACGGGCAATTTGAAATGTATTGCAAGGGTGAATTTTGTTCAGAACAGGAAACTCCAAAAATTAGGATATAATACGAGTAATAATCTAGCAGCTAATGATCTCATCTTTAATTATTCTTCCAAAGTTCTCAGTGATATTCAAAAATCTGCCCTTTGTAAAGGCCTGAAATTCTCTCTTACTCCAAAGAAACTTAATTTTTACAATTATTTCCTCAACTTTGAGTTATTTTTTAAGGACCTTTTTAAACATTCATTCTTTGACCCACATAGTAAAGGTTTTAACTTTTTATCTAATAATTTACGTAATTTAGCTTTTACTTCATTTTATGCTTTTAACCCTTATGGCAATAGATCTAATATGGAGGTGGAAGAGTTTCAAAGTCTAAGAAATCTGTCTTTGGACAAGTCATTGGTGGTTACAAGACCAGACAAAGGCAATGGCGTTGTTCTTTTGGACAGGAATGTTTATGTCGATAAAATGTTAGATATTTTAAATGATGCAACTAGATTTACTAAAGTAACTGGTGACATTTTTGCTTTAATTTTAAAACAGGAAGATAAAATTAATAGGTATCTTAGAAAATTTAAATCTAATAATATAATCTCAGACACGGTTTTTGCTAAATTATTTGTTTCTGGATCCAGCCCAGGCATTATGTATGGACTCCCTAAAATACACAAACCTAATTGTCCGCTTAGGCCAATTTTATCGGCTCTAGGAACTTTTAGTTATAACCTTTCAAATTCTTGGTTCCCATACTATCACTATAACTTATAATTTGTATACAGCACGGGATTCTTTTTCTTTCGTTAGAGAAATTACCTCATTAAATAATAATTCTTACACAATGGCTAGCTTCGATGTAAAATCTTTATTTACCAATGTGCCTGTTGCAGAAACTATTGATATATGTATTGACAATCTTTTTAATAATACTGATACTGTGCAGGGTTTTAATAGAGGCCAAATGAAAGAACTACTAAAATTTTCCGTGGAAGACCTTATATTTATATTCAACGGTGAATATTTTAAACAGACTGAAGGTGTTCAAATGGGTCTGCCTCTCGGTCCCACCTTAGCTAACGCGTTTCTGTGTCATCATGAAGTCAAATGGTTGAATGAATGTCCTTCCAACTTTAAACCGGTTTTTTATAGAAGATATATTGATGACACTTTTCTCCTGTTTAAATCACCTGACCATATCCCTTTGTTTCGTAATTACCTTAATTCTAAGCACACTAACATTCAATTTACTTCAGAAGTTGAATCTAATAGCTCTCTGTCCTTTTTGGACATTAAGATAATAAAAACTAATTCCTCTTTTGAAACTTCCGTTTACCGAAAGCCGACATTCACCAATCTTACTACGAACTTTTCTTCCTTTATCCCTTTAGGTTTCAAACGAAATTTAATCTCGACTCTGACCAATAGAGCTTTCAATATCTGTTCAGATTACTTCAAACTACACGATGAACTAGATTTCATCCGAAAACTCCTTGCCAAGAATAATTTCCCTTCTAGACTGGTGGAGACTACAATAGGCAGAACCTTAAATAGACTAATAAGCCCTACAACTAGAGACTTAATTACAGTCCCCAAAGATATCCTGTATTTCACTTTGCCCTACATGGGAACCTCAAGTTTTAACATTAGAAACAAACTTTAAAATTGCTCAAGGAATTCTACCCACAACTGTGTATAAAAATTATATTCACCCCGTCTAAATCGATTTACCATTTATTTAAATACAAGGATGTTATTCCTACACTTCTTAAGTCATCTATAGTTTATCAATACAAGTGTGACCACTGTATGGGGTCATATATAGGTAAAACTAAAAGACATTTAAAATCTCGTATTTACGAACATCTCGGTAAATCGGTCCGTACAAATTTACCCCTTGGCAAACCACCTAATTCTCTCATACGTAATCACTCGCACAACAATAACCACCCAATTTCACAGTCTAATTTCACCGTACTTGCTGCCGGAAGCTCTGACCTTAAGCTTAAAATTATGGAGTCTCTGTTTATTTATAAACTAAACCAGACCTAAATTCTGACGAATCATCGATAGATCTGCTATGTTTTGGTTAAGGTACTAGTTTATTTTATTTGCATTTCAGTTTTAATGCTTTACTTTTTTATAATTTTAACATTTTAACTTCACATTTATTTACCTTTTAGTTTTAATGTTTTACATTTTCTTAGCTACTTTTTATAATTTTTTAAGTTTATTTTAAATTGTTATTAAGCAATTTGTATTTTGTATGTGATTTGGAATTTTATTGTTTTAGCCCTGAAGATGGAATTAGTGCATTCCGAAACGTTGGTACTATTAAACCTTGAAGGATGTTTGTATTTTCTCTGGTGTTCCTGTTTATTATTAAACTGCGTTTTCCGCGCCACCAATCAATAGCTGATATATATATATATATATATGCTGCAAACCCACAAGGAAAAAGAAAAACGATTCCAAGGCCTTTCGTGTATTCAAAGCTACACCTCGTCAGGGAATGAAGATAAAAGCGAGATACCCATAAATATATACAACGTACAGGAAAAACAAAACAATTAGCACATACTTAACAAGGGTTAATGAGAGGCAAAAGAAATTTTAACATGATATCGTCAATTTTATACGTCCCCGCAACTGTTATTGAAATTGTTTTAAAATGAATAAATGCACATTCTAGAATATTTCGTTCTATTATATCTCTGTTTTTAACAAGCGCTTTAGAACTATCCCACTTGATGCTATGGTTACATCTATACATATGGTTAAATAAAGCATTGGAAGTATTAGCTGTTCTACAAGCATATTTATGCTGTTTTACCCTAATATCTAACGTTTTACCGGTTTGGCCTATATATACTGAGTTACATTGTGTACATCCGATCGAATACACACAACCAACAACATTATCAGGGCTATTCTTTATTAGGCGTGATTTACAGTATTATTATCTTAAGATTACATTAATGCCAATTGCTTTAAGTGCAGTTGGAAGGTATTGAAAATTAACATGGTAAGGTAGGCTAAGGATATTTTTACGCTGAAATTCCTTTACAATTACATTATTATAATACCTATTCTTGGCTTTCTTATGACAGTTATCTAAAAATGAAATAGGATAACATAATTTAGTACCAATATTCATGATATTGCATAACTCGGAATCTAAAAATTCAGGACTGACAACTCTCAATGCTCGAAGAAACATAGCAGAGAAAATAGAGGATTTAATCGAAGGATGATGGTCAGAATAAAAATGCACGTAAGAGTTATTATTAGTAGGCTTACGGTAGACTTCATATTTGAACTGATTAGAGCATCTCCAAATTTTTAGATCAAGAAAAGATAGGCTTCCATCATTTTCTTTTTCAACTATAAACTTAATAGATGGGACTAAATTGTTGAGCCTACCAAGAAATAAGTCCACATCCAAATTATTAGGCCAAAGGCATAAAGTATCATCTATATACCTGTACCAAACCAGGTTAAAATTAACAATCGTAGGCAAAATTCTACTTTCAAAAAATTCCTATATAAATTAGCTAGTACAGGTGAAAGGGGATTTTCAATAGCCAATCCAAACGACATAACATAAAACTTATTTTCAAACTGAAATTTACAATCTTTGACACACAGCTTAATTAACTCAATAAGAGTGTTGTGTTGAACAGGGAAAGAATATTCAGAAATCTTATCTTTTAAAAAATCAAGTAGGTCATCAACAGGGACTTTTGTGAATAGCGAGCATACATCGAAGCTTACCAATTTGAAATTAGGGTCATTAGGGAACTTCAGTTGTCAATAAGATCCATGCTATTTACAATATGTGACTCAGAAATAGAGCCACTAACGGTGTTAATAAACTAACTAACCATTTTGATAGCTTATAGGTTACGGAAACCACTGAGCTAACATAGGCCTCATGGGATTATTAACTTTGTGTTTTTACTAAGCCGTACAGATATGGTAGTGACGAATTGATACTAAGAAACTGCTGTGAAAGCCCATTATAGTTATTTTTTAATATTTCTCTTAATTTTCTGTTAAACAGTTTATTAACATCCTCCAATGGGTCTCTATTTAGAGGTTTGTACGTGTCACGATCACTTAATAACGTATTCATCTTTTCAACTGTACTTAAAGCAATTGGCATTAATGTAATCTTTAAGTATAATAATACTGTTAAATCACGCCTAATAAAGAATAGCCCTGATAATGTTGTTGGTTGTGTGTATTCGATCGGATGTACACAATGTAACTCAGTATATATAGGCCAAACCGGTAAAACGTTAGATATTAGGGTAAAACAGCATAAATATGCTTGTAGAACAGCTAATACTTCCAATGCTTTATTTAACCATATGTATAGATGTAACCATAGCATCAAGTGGGATAGTTCTAAAGCGCTTGTTAAAAACAGAGATATAATAGAACGAAATATTCTAGAATGTGCATTTATTCATTTTAAAAACAATTTCAATAACAGTGCGGGGACGTATAAAATTGACGATATCATGTTAAAATTTCTTTTGCCTCTCATTAACCCTTGTTAAGTATGTGCTAATTGTTTTGTTTTTCCTGTACGTTGTATATATTTATGGGTATCTCGCCTTTTATCTTCATTCCCTGACGAGGTGTAGCTTTGAATACACGAAAGGCCTTGGAATCGTTTTTCTTTTTCCTTGTGGATTTGCAGCATTCATTCATTTCACGTGTTTTATTGTGAAATTCATCCCATATATATATATATATATATATACACAGGGTGTTCGAAAAGTCCCACCCCATAATGTACATGATAGTAGCCTTTGGGTGCAGGACTTCTGGGACACTGTATATATATATAAAAGTTTGGAGGGGTTTCAATTAAATTAATCATTCGCTATAATTAATTGAATTGAAAACTATTTTGCTTTTCATTACAATTAATTGAGTGATTATTATAATCAATAAAAACTGCATTGGATTCATTAGTAAAACTGACGTCTTTCTTGTGCGCTTTTCAGTCACTTTTCCACACTTTTACTCGTTTGTCCGATTCAGTTTTAATCACAGTTATTACGAGGGATTTTGTATCCTGGTTGGTCTTTTCGACGGATTTATCATTCATAGCATTTTTGTATTTTTATCATTTGGCTCCCAACTCTTTATAGGAAAATGAAGGCTAATTTATAATTAGTTTTCTGAGAAATTTGTTAGCCTTCTGTTTGTGTTTATTTTCGGATGCAACAATATATGTTATTATTATTTAAATTTTTATTTACATTTACATTTATTATTATTATTATTATTATTATTATTATTTTTTAAATTTTCACTATTATTATTGCTACTATTATCATTATTATTACAATAATTCTTATTTCTAGTTTCATTACATGCGAAGTATTTCTTTCCGGCTGTGTAACGAACGTCATTGAAAAAATGTTTCGGATGATGTAAGGCGCTAAAAATATCATTTATGTTATTTATTTCAAAATATAAATGAATATGGCGGATCACATGATAATCTGTAAGCTCTAAAGAACACTGATAAGAGAACTGAATATATATATATATATATATATATATATATATATGAATAGAAACGACGTAAATAAGGAGCGTCTCTGCACACGGGGAAGAGAAATAACGAATAAATGAAAATGAGGCGAACCGCCCGGGAATTGAACCCAGGGCCTTCCATTGCCGGTTGGATGCGCCCTGCGTGGTCATTGCAGTTAAATGCATATATAGGGTGAACCAAATGTAGGTGGACAGTAAATGATAACGTTTATTTTGAGAATACATATTTAATTTTTTGTATACTATAATACAAAATAAAATTTAAATAAATTTAGTTATAATATTTAATATAATAAAACACAAACACCATAGTTATAATGAACACCATAGTTATAATATAATATAACACAAACCGTATTCAACCTACTGTCCACCTACTTTTGGTTCACCGTGTATATATATATATGATGAATTTCACAATTCAACACGTGAAAACCCACTAATAATGGTTCCTATATACATTATTATTCGGCTCACCACATTAACGTAAAACGAACCGTTTTTCTACTTTGTTCCTAAGATGATTACGAATTTGTAGCCCAGACCCAGAGTTCATTGATGATGAAATTAGTAAAATATATAAAATTGCGTTTGATTTAAAATATCCAAAGAACTGCGTACATAAATCTTTAAAAATGGCAAAGAAAACCTTCTACGAGATAAAAGACAAAACTCCTTATACTACAAAAAAAGTCTTAGCGTTACCATTTAAAGAAAATTTCCTTGATCTGCCGAAACTGCTGAGGACTTTTAACGTAAATATCGTGTTCAGAAATTTAGATGTAATTAAGAATTCATTGATTAAAAACTCCCCTTTAAGTGAACAGGG
Source organism: Bathynomus jamesi (assembly GCA_023014485.1). Taxonomy (NCBI): domain Eukaryota; kingdom Metazoa; phylum Arthropoda; class Malacostraca; order Isopoda; family Cirolanidae; genus Bathynomus; species Bathynomus jamesi. Next base: position 553,899 of record JAJOZX010002925.1, read on the forward strand.
TTGTGTATATAAAATTCCATGCACAATATGTAATAAATTTTACATTGGTCAAACTGGCAAGACGCTTGAGTTACGTATTAAGCAGCATAAATGCAGTATAAGATTAAGAACCGGCCAGGAATCTAACGCCATTTTCATTCACGTAAGAGATACTAATCATCCCATTAACTGGAAAAATGCTCCAAATTAAGTTTTAGTAAATCTATTGTTAGTAGAAATATAATTGAATCGAGTGTGATCAAGAATAATGCTGATTTTGTTCTTAATATTAGCCCTGGGCTTTATAAATTAGACTCGTACATTGTTAGAAAGGTGGTGGATTATTTTGACCGCATTCTTGCCACTTAATTGTTTGCTTTAATTAAATAAATATTATTTTAATAATTGTTAGCATTTTTATGTGTACATTTTAATTGTATTATTTCTTTTATATAGTGTTTATGTACTTGATAGTTTAGTAGACTTTTGAACAGGTTATCTATTGGGAACAATTTTTGAGATTGTTTTTAGATTGAGTTGCCTATTGAGGAATTCTTCACTTCCCCAATAGGTAACTGAATATTCTGGAAGGAGCACGTGACGACGATTGCACCATGTATTTTGTTTCCTTAGATTCTTGCCACTTAATTGCCTGTTTTAATTAGATACTATTTCTAATAACTGTTATAATAATTTTTTTTTGTGTACATGTTAATTGGGTGCTGGTTAAGTGTGCAGTCTACCTACGATTCGGCGGTCTACCTTTTAATTATAGCTTCTTATCTTGTTTACTAATTGTTTGTTTACATCCCATTGTCAATCGCCCTTGACGATTGGTTAGGTTTAGTCATGATATTTTCGTTAGTTTTAACGAAAATATCATGATTAAACCTAACCAATCGTAGGTAGACCGCACACTTAACCAGCACCTGTTAATTGTCTAATTTCCTTTATATAGTTCTTATGTATTCAATAATTTAGTAGCCTTTAGATCAAGTCATCTATTTTGAAAAAAAATCTTTACATTGTTTTATTGTTTTTTAAATTGAGTTGCCTATTGGGGAATTTTTTCGCTTGTGTATTTAACTCAGGGTTGCCAGATTGGCCATTTCATGGCCAAATTAGACAAATTTGGCCATTTTTGAAGTACTTTGGTACTTTGGCCATTTTTGAAGTACTTTGGCCATAGAAAAACAGATTTGGCCATTTTGGGAAATCTGGCCATATTTTGGCCATTTCTGAAAAAGGTGCTGACCCACGGTCAGTCATATCACAATGAGTAAAGTTCATTATGAGTTTATGACCCACTGGTTTGGCTCCACTGTAGATGAACGCTAGGTTTGTATGAAAACAGAATCATTATACAAGGTGGCCCGATATACGATAATTAACGTATAAGCGCAACAATTTATTATTTTATACGATAAAGAATAACGTCCATACCCTATAATAATTTTATGTGATAATTTATTTAAAAATATGACAGCGTTTAATTTTCAAAATCCATTACTATATATATATATAATTTATTTCTTAATTTTTATTTATTTATTTATTAAATATGAATAAACAATAAAGTATACGATATATTATATGCTCCTATATTATTTTTTATTAATTTATTACACATGAATTTGTGATTCAGTTTTTGTCGGTTATGTTGGAAAACGTAATTATATGTTATTTTACGTTTTCGCCCTCGGTTCTCGTGGCACGATCAACGGACCCTCGTCTCCAGTTAGTTCTGCGCGGTTGTTGGTGTCTTGTTACTGTTTGCTGATCCTCAGCCGTGTTATGGAGTATGTTTGGTACTTTTGCATTATCCTTCCAACACTAATTTTTTTTATAATGGAAGGAAAATAAAGTACGTTAGCAAAACACTTTTAATTTTTAATCGTGAAAGGGCATGAAAGCATTACATCATTAGTTATATGAATAAATATTCTTAACCTAACCTAACCTAACGAAGCCGGCTAACTACGGCGGGCTGTTTTTAACCTAACCTAACCTAATCCCAACACTAATTTTTTTTATAATGGAAGGAAAATAAAGTACCATAACCAAAACCAAACCAACATTATATAAAAAAATTAGTGTTGGGAGGATACTGCAAAAGAACCGTGTTTTCTGTCTACCAGGCACTTCTGCTCCTGTTGAAAGGATATTTTCAGTGATGAACAATGTATGGTCTCAGGAAAGAGGTCGAATGACCGAATCAACAGTAAAAGGACTAATGTACAGGGTGTCCCAGAATTAACTATCTATTTCAATGAAATCGGACAAATTTTTTAAAAACACACTTTTATTTATGTTTATCATGTTTAATATGTGTTAAAAATGTATAAATTTCTAAATTTTTTTCATAATTTTATTTTCATAATTTTTTCATTATCTGGTCCAATGAAAGACCGTCTGAAGTCATAGAATGGCAAAGAGACTCCAAAAGTTAACGTGTGGCTTCGAATGACCAAATCCAAAATTTATGGCCCATTCTTCTTTGCGGAAGCAACTGTAACAGGTACCGTCTACCTTGATATGCTTCAGCAGTTTCTCGAACCACAGCTTCTTGATGATGGCATTCTTGATAATGTGTTTCAACAAGATGGAGCACCATAAATTTTGGATTTGGTCATTCCAAGCCACACGTTAACTTTTGGAGAGTCTCTTTGCCATTCTATGACTTCAGACGGTCTTTCATTGGACCAGATAATGAAAAAATTATGAAAATAAAATTATGAAAAAAAATTAGAAATTTATACATTTTTAACACATATTAAACATGATAAACATAAATAAAAGTGTGTTTTTAAAAAATTTGTCCGATTTCATTGAAATAGTTAATTCTGGGACACCCTGTACTGTAAACTAAACATTGATTTAAGTTGCAGTGAGTTTTATGAAAAAATAAAAAATAACAAACCATTTCTAAGAAAGGTTCACGATAGTGAAAAATACAACTGGTTCTCCAAAGAGTGATTCCATGCAGGTAATTGATATATTTTAGCCTTTATTTGTTTGTACTAAAGTAAATATTCTTTATAACTTCGTGTATGTGGTGTATCACATGTTTTCCTATTTTTTCAAGTAAAACCCTAAAAATGTCCCGGTTTGAGGCAAAGAAATTATGGTAAGCCTATATATATATATATATATATATATATATATATATATATATATATATATATGATACACACAGACAGTGCATGGAACAAGGAACTCTTCTGGGAAAATTAAATCCACTATAGTCCGAATAAGTAATGGTAAATGACAAATACCATAGTTTTTCTTTTTCATGATGCTAGCCCGACGTGGGCAACGGGTCACTCGCAAAGAGGTCCCATAAATATAGCTTCCCTCACCAGCTATCTGCAAAGCAGACAGGATCCAGCTTTGGGACATGGATCTAGAAAGCAGCCTAGCCCTGCTACATTTACAGTAGAACCTCAATATAAGCAAAAGACTCGCTGCCTTCACGTCAGATTGAATACATAAAAGAAAAAGGCTGCTTTCTAGATCCATGTCCCAAAGCTGGATCCTGTCTGCTTTGCAGATAGCTGGTGAGGGAAGCTATATTTATGGGACCTCTTTGCGAGTGACCCGTTGCCCACGTCGGGCTAGCATCATGAAAAAGAAAAACTATGGTATTTGTCATTTACCATTACTTATTCGGACTATAGTGGATTTAATTTTCCCAGAAGAGTTCCTTGTTCCATGCACTGTCTGTGTGTATCATAAAAAACTCAGGGGACCATTCTGAGTTCATTCCCATATATATATATATATATATATATATATATATTATCAAAGCGAATGCTATGAAGAAGAACTGTAAATTAAAGCAAAGCCTCTTGTCTATTTATTTATTAAATTTTAAATTTGATCATTAACCGTATACGCCGAAAAGGGCGATTTGGTACTGTTTCAAATACACGCCTTCATAACTTAACCTATCAAACATTCGGACGATAAAGGGTTAAGTAGGTTTATTCTTATTTATTTGTACTGAAATCCACGAGAAAAATGCATCCGATTAAAAAACCGATTAAAACATCTATGACAAATTACGATACGAAACTCCTTTCAGCAGAATGCGAGAAACAAATTTTGGAGTATGAATGGATCGCAACCTTAAGAAAAACTCTTCAAACAGTTTTGGTTCCTGAACCCAGGGTTGCCAGGTCTGTCCTATTTCAGGTTCGGTTGTCCTAAACATTTTCAAATAAAGGGGACAACCCAAAACTGTCCTCTTTTGTCCTATTTGAGAAATTTATCACATGCATTATAAAAAGAAACATTTAAGAACAAATATAATTTTAAACATAAAGTATAAGAGAATATAAATATAACGTACATATATTTACGTTTCTTCAAATGGTTTACACAGTCTCGCCGCCACTGAAGTATGTACAATGTATGTATTACGTATTGAACGTTTTATTACATTTTGGCTATGCATTGCAAAACATTACAGTGTGCCGCGTGGCATGCCGCAGCTAGACTATAGACTATAGACTATAGAGCCTATCAGTCGCGAATCAAACATAAATCAATGTGGTTGTGATTTTGTTCGTTTGATCATGTTAAGTGAATTTTTAGGAATAGTTCCTGTGATATCAACAGCAGTCAACAGGTGAAAGTCTTTTTATTGATTTAGGAGAGTAAAACAAATTTTTATATTTATAAGCTTACTTTTAGCATAAAATAACTCGGTATGGTAATAATTTAAACCTGTCCCTTTTTAAAAAATTTATAACATTGGCTGTCCCCTTTTTTTATGGTGTTTGTCCCATTTTAAGAGATATCACCTGGCAACCCTGCGGCTGAACCCCAGGTTGAACTGGGATATTCTTAGGGATACTGGGGCTGTGTAAAAATCGCTACCTACTGGACCTAAATAAAATACCCGTGGCTAGGCCGATAATTACAGCAATCAGGCTGTGAGTGTTATAATTATCTAACTGTAAGAGGCTGGAACAATCAGCCTCTGTGATAGGACTGCATAAATTTTATCACGGTTATCACAAACTCGCCTATTTAAACCTAACTTAATATTCTCGAAAGGACCTGTACCTCTTCTAATTAGTCTTTCGCACGTAAAGTTGTAAGTCCCTTCCGTCACATGACTTCATATAAATGTTATGAAGTTTATATAAACCCCAAATATTATCATCTATATCTCTAACATATATATATATATATATATATATATATATATATATATATATATATATATATATATATACAGGGTGTGTGTTCCATAAGTCGGGTCTCATAGGAAAATTTATTTGAAATTAAATTTACAAAAGTAATACTTTAGAACTAAAACAAATGTTCAGATTGATATCTTGTTTTGGGACCTTTTTTTTTGGCTGCAGGTAGAATGACGCAATGGCTGATATGGAAGCGAGTTACACTCCTCAGGAAAAGGCGAATGCCTGTGTGTGTGTGTACGTATATATATATATATATATATAATATATACTGCAAACCCACAAGGAAAAAGAAAAACGATTCCAAGGCCTTTCGTGTATTCAGAGCTGCACCTCGTCATTCCCTGACGAGGTGTAGCTCTGAATACACGAAAGGCCTTGGAATCGTTTTTCTTTTACCTTGTGGATTTGCAGCAGTCTATATAAATATATGCCCAAAATCGCTTTGTTTCCGAGTTACAGCCCGTTTTGTGTTTCAGCAATTCTTTCCGCAAACTGTTTACAAACACTGCTTGCCGACAGTGTTTGTGAGTGTGTACGAGACTTATTTCATGTATGTCCTTGCCGATTGCAGAGGGTGTAAGATACATAGCTGTGTGGAGAATTTTCCGGAAACATCAGCTTCACCCATATCACATTCAGAGAGTACAAGGCCTTACTGAAGCTGATTTCTCACCACGAGAGGCTTTTTGTACTTGGTTCCTTCAACAGTGTGCTCGCGATCCTCTTTTTCTATCCTCCGTGTTGTTTTCTGATGAGGCTGCCTTCGCAAGAAATGACGTGATCAATTTTCACAACACTCATCACTGGGCCGAAGAGAATCCGCATGCCATCATCCAGTCAAGGCACCAACCAGGGCCGTTTCTTGCCATTAGGGGGCCCTAAGCAGTATACCTATTTGAGGCCCCACCCCTCCATCCACCAACTCACGCCTTCTACATCACCTCAGCACACACATACAAAAAATGGCTGTGTTAATAAAAAACAATTATGAAACAATTTTAATGAAACATTTATGTCCAAAACAACAAATATGTACTTTCAGAAGACAAACAGAAAAAATACTCTTCATGAAATTCCTGAAAATTATCATAGCTTATACATTATTTAGAATAAACGACACAGAACTATGTATAAAAAAATAATACAATCGTGTAATAGCTGTAATCGTGTAATGATGATGATGATAATAATAATAATAATAATAATGTTTTACAATACTAGAAAAATTAAGCATTTAGGAAAGTATAAGCATATAGTAAGAATAAAGTTAAATAATATAGAAATAAGATCTCACAATAGTTACTGACACATAACGACCAAAACGTTTCGTTTGTCTCCGTTTTATCACATTTGTCTCATACAAAAACTTTAATTAATACGACAATAATAATGATAATAATAATAATAATAATAATAACAATAATATTAATAGTAACTTCAGCTATATTCCTATTCTTGCCCACTGAGCTATGACCTGGGAGCCTGTCTAGGGGCCCACTAGTAGCAGCGGGGCCCTAAGCTGCCGCTCGGTCCTTTTGTTTTACTGGAAGTTTAACAGGAGAATCTTATTCCAATTTTTTAAGGAATGATTTAAGCGATTTACTAGATGAACTTCCTCTTGGTGTCCGACGTCGTATGTGGTTTATGCATGACGGCGCTCCGCCTCATTTTAGTCGAGTAGCCAGAGACTATTTGGATGACCATTTCCCTGATAAATGGATAGGCCGTGGAGGACCCATTGCGTGGTCTGCTCGCAACCGGACCTGAATCCACTCGATTTTTACCCGTGGGGTCATCTGAAATCCATCGTTTACGTGACACCCATTGACAACGTTGAAATGCTTCGCCAACGTGTGGAACAAGGATGCCAGAAAATCCGAGCAATACCTGGAATGTTTGAACGCGTCAGGCAGTCTATGACGAGGCGTGTTCAGGCGTGTATTCAAGCGCAAGGCGGTCATTTTGAGCACTTTCTTTAAAGGTAAGGTGGATACTTGCTGGAACACATAACGGCCTGTAACTCGGAAACAAAGTGATTTCGGGCATATGTTTATATAAACTTTTTTCATTGTTTTCAGCAGGGGCGTCCACAGGATCAATTAAGTAAGGGGGCACTTCCAAATACAGTGGGGGGGGGCACAAGTATTATGCTCCCCCGGGAAATTTTTTAAATTTACGTTGTCTGGGACAGCATTTCCTGCCTTCTGGAGGCAGTTAGGAGGGCAAATTATACGGCTTCAAATACTGAAAGATAAGGATTTTTTTAGACATCCTTTGTATGTCCATGATATTAGGGTGAAACCAGATACGCAATAACTTGGTAGATATACAAGTTTATTATTCTTACATAATATACACATAAATAATTGTCATGGGACTGAGAAGGTTATTGAAGACAGTATTCAGCCCTTTAAGTAATGTACAAGATATCCTTCCTAACGATCTCGTAGTCGCGTTCTCCACAACAAATTTTACACGTTTTAATTTTAATCACAGGATTTTCTCTTCACATCAACAATATGGGAAATTATACAATATTAATAATATATATATATATATATATATATAGTAACCAATTACTATCTTCAAATATTATGACTGGATTTTGGGTTTATGATAAAATCTATCTGTAAGCAGTTGACGAAAAAACGAGGGGGCTCGGTGCCCCGTCGGAGGGGTGTGATAGAAATACGCAGACAAAAAATCAGCTCATTTCAATGATTTTTAAACCTAAAGGTTTCTTACCAGTGTTGAAGGTTAAGTAAAAAAGTGATTTTATAGAATCAGTTGGGTATCTTGCCACTACTCTCATAAATCACTCATCAAGCATTGCATTGCGCGTGCGGTGTACATTCACTTGCTGTATGAGTACAGACACTAGCGGATCCAGGAGGAGGGGCAATCCGGCCAATCCACCCCCTCCCACAAACCGATCAAAATTCTTACTTTTCTTATATAAATTTGACATTTGGGCACCAATTTGGCCCTTTGCCCCCCCCCCATACCGCCCGAACTCGCCGAACTGATTCCGCCAGTGAGTACAGAAACACGAGGGAAGCGTCACAGCAGTGTGGCGGAAGAGAAGGGGAAGCATTGTTGAGGCAATGCAGAAACCTTCAAATCACCTTCAAAGTTTATACTATTATGCGCAGTTTAGTCTTTATTCCTTTTTAGTTGCTTTTTTGAAAGCATTCTATAATTAGGTTTTAGTTTTTGTTTGGAATTTTCTTTAGAAATGGAATGTTAGTAAAATTTAGTTATTTTTTTTAGGAAGAATTACTTAATAATATGTATCAATAATTGTTATCTATCTATAATAATAATAATAAAAGGATATGTGTGTGTGTGTGTGTGTTTTTTAGGAAGAATTACTTAATAATATGTATCAATAATTGTTATCTATCTATAATAATAATAATAAAAGGATAGTGTGTGTGTGTGTGTGTGTGTGTGTGTGTGTGTGTGTGTTTCCAGCCATAACTCCAAAATAGAAGCAGTTACAAACATGAAACTTCACACACATATTGATTAGGTCCCCAGGTTGTGCACCTGGGTGTTAATAAATTAAATAATTAAAATTACTGGGCCCGAAGGCCCCAGCACCGCGATTAAACTACAGAAAAGAACGCAGCCATGAAAATTTTGAGCTTCACATTGTGTCAAGATTTCTGAATCTTAAAATTTTCATGACTAATTATTTATTTGGTCAGTAAAACTATAGAAAAGAACACAGTCATAAAAATCTTGAGCTTCACATATAATTAAAACTAGCGGAGCGACCCGGCGTTGCCGGGGTGGATGTTGAACGCTATAAGGGGTTCCAAAAAACCTTAGCCCTCTCCCCATTTGCAGCTTACATGTTTACTTATATCGAAATAGTTTTTAGTGATTATAAAAATATATAAAATTTTTTATTTATTGCAGGTATTAAAATTACTCTAGCTGATAAAGTGATAATATAATGGCTTCTCAATTAATTGGTGATTCGGAGAGGCAACGTGTGATAGATCGCATACGAGCAATAACATTTCGGGAAGCTCGTGATGCTGGAGCCACCTTTATAACACGTTCCTGGGTTGCCAAAAAGTTGCGAAGAAGTGAGGACTTCGTCAAAAGAAATTGGAATAAAACTTTGGATGAATGTGAAATGGATCTGCAACAGCGACCCCTCATAGAAGTGGGCTAATAAGGCTGCGGAAGAAGAAGAAGAAGAAGAAGAATGAATGTGAAATGGATACAACCAAATCTGGGCGCCCAAATTTGCCACTCTCTCAGAAAACAAAGGATATCATTGAAAGTGGTACGCGTAAGCGGAAAAACAGCTGTGCTAAACTTTCTAGAGAGACCGAAGTGTTGAAAGGAAAGATCGTTAGTGGTGAGATCATTCGACTGTACCGTCATAGGCAAGGTTTAAAGCCTTGGCATGAACTTCCAAAGCCAAGAAAAACTCAACTTATCATCGATGACAGAATGTGGTTTGCCCATTATCTTGAAGATTGGGATGTGGATGATTTCATGCATTTAGCTATCTCCGATGAATTTTTTGTTTATGTAACACGTCGGCCTAACTACCAAAATGATCGAGTGTGGGCCACAACACCAGATGAAATCGATGACAATGAACATTATCGCGAATTATTAAAAAGTCCAGACTGTGTTGGTGTGTTTGTTTTGTTCACTGCAAAGAAGCTCATGTGGGTGCTGAAGCCAAATGGTCAGAGTCGGGATGGACAGTATTTTCGTGATATTATTCTATCCCAGCATGTCATTCCTTTTCGAAGAAACCCAAACAATGTTATGGATGTCGATCAGGTCACACTTCTGCACGAAAAGGCTCCCTGCTTTAAGGCATTAGCCACTCAACAGTTGTTGCGGAACCATGAGATCGATTTCTTTGGAAATGAAGAATGGCCAGGAAATTCTCCTGACCTGAACGTCTGTGAACACATTGGATCAGTTATAAAGGACAAGGTTGAATGTCTCTTGTTTCAAGAACCTGCAGCAAATCGATTTTCGAAGGATACAATGACGCAACACATTGAAACTGTTTTAGCAAATTTGCGTAACGATCAAGCTCTATTCACGTCACTTTTGGCAAGCTACCCAAGGCGAATTCAGGCTGTCTTGGAAGCCAATGGCGGGAACACCAAGTTTTAATTGTTTCTCATTAAATGCAGGATTAAATTCTCTTTTGTAAGGTATGTTTAGTTTTACTGTACCGCTAATGGTTTAGGCCATGGGCGGGGGGGGGGGGGGGGCTAAGGTTTATTGGAGCCCCATATATATACACAGGGTGAGTCAAAAGTCTCCATACACAGGCAAAATGGTCACTTTATTATGCAATCACTTGTAAGTCACAAAATATGCTTTATGTGGGCACCATTACACCGAATGCACATACGGATGCGTTCCTCCCAGTCATGGCAAACGCGCGTTAACACGTCTGGTGTATGCGTGCACACGCATCACGAATGCGTTTCTTTAGGTGGTCCGTGTTTTGTATTTTCATCTGGTACACCATGGCCTTCAAGTGCCCCCACAAGTAAAAATCAAGGGGGGTGAGGTCTGGGGACCTCGGAGGCCACTCCACGGGACCACGGCGGCCAATCCAGTGACCCGGAAACTGCTGATCCAGCCACTGGCGCACGCAGATACCGTAATGGGGTGGCGCCCCGTCTTGCTGAAAGTACGCTGGAAATCCCGTCCTCGTTCAGCAGGGACGGCATGACTGTGTCTTGCAGCATGTTTAGATACATTTCGGCATTCAGATTGGTGTCAATGAAAAAGGGGCCAACAATTGTGTTGCCCCATATCCCGCACCACACCATCACTTTTCCAGCGCCTTGCGTCTTTGAGGAACTCATCCAGTGCGGGTTGTCATCACTCCAATAACGTACGTTTTGACGATTAACCTCTCCATGAACATAAAAGTTGGCTTCATCTGAAAACAGGGTGCCAGCCGGGAACTCCGTGTCTTCGTCCACTTTTGTTCTTGCCCATTCACAGAATTCCAGCCGCCTGTCCGGGTCGTCTTCGCTAAGATACTGCAACATTTGCATTTTGTATGGATGCTATCTGTGCTCTTTCATAATGCGGAAGATACTCCTTTGGTTGACACCGCATTCTGCAGACATCCGTCGAGTGCTTTTTTGGGGACTCTTTGCGAACGCTACCAACACCATGGTCGCTGTGCCTTCATCGGTGGCTGTTCGTGGACAGCCACTTCTCGGTTGGTCTGCAACACTTCCAGTCTTCTTGAACTTCTCAATGAGTCGTGTCGTGTCGTGTGTGATGTGCGTGCCGGGGGCGTGACTCCAGTTAAAATCCTCGGCAACCTTGCGACAGCTTCCTGATCCTGATCTCTATACGCTCTTCTTGGGACAAAGGCATCTCAGCACATCACCTGCAAAAAAAATTAAAAATAAGTAATAATTTATGCAAAAAACTTCACTTTTTTCTAAGTGAAGGTCAAAATATGAAAATAAAAACCCACTCTAATAGACAGTTTATTTCCACAACAGTTTCGACGCCCACTGGCATCCTCCTCGGGTGGATACAGAAAAACCGAGGAGGATGCCAGTGGGCGTCGAAACTGTTGTGGAAATAAACTGTCTATTAGAGTGGGTTTTTATTTTCAAGTAATAATTTATTTATCATGACCATTTTGCCTATGTATGGAGACTTTTGACTCACCCTGTGTATATATATATGTGTGTGTGTGTGTGTGTGTGTATATATATATATATACACAGTATATGCCCGGTTAGGTCAACTGAATGCCGATTAGGTTAAATGCCCGGTTAGGCCAGCTGAATGCCCGATTAGATTAATTGAGTACCCGGATAGGTTAATTGAATGCCCGGTTATGTTAATTGTACGCCCTTGACGATTAGTGTGGTTGAGTCGTGATATTTTCGTTAAAGCTAACGAAAATATCACGACTTAACCTAACCAATCGTCAGGGGCGTACAATTAACCTAACCGGGCATTCAATTAACCTAACCGGGCACAATATATATATATATATATATATATATATATACACACAGTATATATATTTATTGTGTGTTGTGGATTAGTTTAACTTAGAGTATACAAAGTTTTGAGCATTTTTTCACGTCACAATCTTCCTGAACCTTCAGTATCGATGAGCACCCTTTCAGTAGTGTTTAATGTAGTTCACTTTCTGTATGGATTATTTTTTCACAGTCCGCCACATAAATTTATGTTAAGAATGGTACTTTTTAAAACTTTGTGATTTTGAGCCACCCTAATTTACTGTATATATACAATAGATAGATAGATAGATAGATAGATAGATGCAGGGTGAGTCAGAAGTCCTACCTGCCTCATATGATATATATTTAATTTAAATATACAGTGTGTATATATATATATATATGTATATATATATATATATATATATATATATATTATATATATATATAATTTTTTTCTTTTTATTTCCTTAGAAACATTACGTACAGTTCACAATTACTGCTAGTTATAAAAGATGTTCCAACTGTGCAAAAGGACTAATTCCACCTTTTCCTGAGGAGTGTACATTGCTTCGTGCACTGATTCCGCCATTCTTAGAAAGAGGTGACAAATAAATTCAATATAAATAACAAGTTCAAACTCAAAAGCAAATATAAATATCAAATTCATAAATTTACTTAAATATATGATACTATGCAGCCTCGTAGAGACCAACCAGTCCGTCGCTGTTTCGTATCCTTTGTATTCCTTTGTATATTTATCATAAATTCATAAAATTACTTAAATATATTATATTATCCTATAAGGCAGGGGTCCCCAACCTTTTTGTGCCGAAGAGCACATTCAAGACTACCGGTAGTGCGGCGGGCACCATTTACTTTTTCAAGGCAAATTTATAGTTGGACTTAATAATGAGCATAATACACCAAAAAAAACATTTAATTCCTATGTAAAATAATGAACATAATACATAAAAAAAAACAAGGATGGGCTAACTAAGGATCTTAGAAAAATTAGCAAAAGATAACTTAATTTATTTATAAAGAAATAATTATTTTCAAATGAATAAGCATCTGTTTCTGTAAATAACTACTAAAATTTAATAAAATGTGAAGTATGTTACATATTTTAAATATTTAGTAACTAAATATTTAAAATATGTAACATACTTAACATTTAATTAAAAATGTAAATAAAAACTTACTAATCGTAGTCAGTCGGTGGCGGGCACACGCAAAAGGGTCGGCGGGCACCATGATGCTCGCGGGCACAGGGTTGGGGACCCCTGCTATAAGGCATTGCTTCTGACTCACCCTGTATATTGAAATAACTCTTCAGGGAAACTCGAAAAGACTCAGAGTGAATGTTTCACTTTTCCTGCGGGTTATTTCAAAATAAAGAAGTTCACGCGTTTTAATATATATATATATATATATATATATATATATATGCTATAATTCAGTGTTCGTGAGAATGTCATCAGACGAAAGCGCTTGAGCACTATTTAATGTTTTAAGTTTCTTTCGTGGTTATTTTCATTTTCTTGTGTTTTTTTTTTTAAATAAAAGCTGTTTACACTCAGATTGATTAAATATAGAATTTCAGGAAAAAATAGTGTCTTATACTATATCGGTGACCTTTTACTGACCTTCGTGACCTACGAATAGCATGAATCTTCGTTTGTAAGCCAATCACCCATAACGTTACTACCAAATCCCTCTAATTAAAATTTATACATAGTGTGTAAGTTCTTTCGGATTCATGAAAGAAAGCCACCCCCAGCCTTCTTTAGTTAGCTTTATAAGGCTAACTAACGAAAATATAACGACCTAACCTAACCACTCATCAAGGGCGTACAGTTGACCTAACGAATGGTTAGGTTAGGTCGTGATATTTTCGTTAGTTAGCCTTATAAATAAGGCTAAATAAAGAAGGCTGGGGGTGGCTTTCTTTCATTGATTCGTTCTTTCTTATGTTAAAGGATCAGTTGCCACCTCATTTACTCGCAACCACATTGCAATGAAAAGAAAATTGATCTGCAATTGCAAATTTCAATAAAATATTTTGAATCAACGAACTTTTGATTAATATGGTAAAATACTGTACTTGATAGCCACAGTCAAATCGCACTTATTGATTTGACTTTATTCTGTGGCAGAAATGTATTCGCATGTAAATATTCAGAAATAATAATACCGAAAAATAATTTTCCCCCCAAAAATTTCCGCCACAAGTAGAGACAAACGTTCTTTTGTCTTCACTTATTCCGACTGAGTGCCACTGATTGTAAAAAGAGTTCTTTGTGTAACGTAAATTTTAAAGGCATTATAGCCTATATTCGTCTAAGGAATTGTTTATGAAGTGGGACTTTCCCAAATTATATCAGTGGAGAGAAATCTGAAGACATTTACATAAATATTCTGTTTTAAATATACTCGTACATCATAGGACACAAATATGCAATAAAGAAATATATAATATATATTACCCTCCTGTCTATGACCTCCAATCTTTCCAACTCAGAGTGTCCAGGCATCTCGAAAACCCTGGACCTTGATTCTGGCTCTCTTCTTCTTCTATGGAGTGGCGGTTTTGCGGGCATTCGCCCTTGACCCCTCCTTCCTGCATAAGAAAAAAAACATATAGGTAAGTACCAAACTATTTTAACAATTCCACTTTCTTCAGAATTTTATATTATATATATATATGGGGCTAAGAATTGTACATTCCGTCCTCCTTACTCAATGGTAGTACTTAGATAAACAGGGTGGCAAAAAGGGTGCTCAAGCACATGAGTTCCGCTGATACTAGTAAGTCGTCTTCGGGAACAATGATTAACTTGAAATTAAAATTTATGACTGAATCAACATTTAACCCCAATGAGTGATGAGTGAGCCTCCAACATTCAAGTCAAGTAGCAGATTTTATAATATTCCTACATTTTTGTGCTGAGAAAAGAAATAAATGATGAAAAATTTGATTCATTGTTTAAATCTTCTAACCTATACATTGTGAATATTGTAGGGATGACATCAGTTATTTTTTGTTGAAGTATATATGTCAGTAAGCATGCAACTGATAGTATGGGAGTTCTGCAGATGCCATAAGAAAAAAAAAACTTTAAAGCATTTGCAGAAGGGAGGGGCCCCCCACCCACATTCTCATCAACGCATTTCCCGCACCTTAGGCCTATCTGTCTGCGACGCTGCTGCTACGCGTGAATCTGCGGCCGCCACTTGTTAATATTTTACAACTTGGGCCCTGACTTTACGAAAAGAAAGCCACATGATACACTTTGAATATTTATTTTATTAAAAATGCGAAGGAAACCCTCAATTATGTCAATTCTAGGTACAGTACCTTATCCCGGCGTTTCTCAAACTTTTTAACAGTACGACCCCCTTCCCGGTCACTCGTCATTATGTGATCCGCCCCTGACGGAATAACAGAAAATTAATCTTCAGTATCGGTTGTTCTTTAGTCTTACAAACAAACAAAAATTGTTTATTCTTTTCTAATAACAAGTTATTACAATATGAAGTTATAGATGGAATGTTCATAAAGAATGACATTAAGCGTGATAAACTAATAAATAATTGAATAAAGCAAAGAGAAATAAAGAATAAAGAATACAGAGAATAAAACATAAACGGCAATCAATCACCCTAAATATTATATAGAAAATTTATTGGAATTTGAAGGGAAATACGAAGGACTTTTGCAATAAAACAGCATTGAAAAAATTTGCGAAACGTGTGTATATATATATATATATATATATATATATATATATATATATATATATTAGTAATTAATTAATTCAAAAATTTATTAAGATTTTATTTGATTTAAAGAATTTCGTAATGAGTGTGAAGAAGCCAACCACCTAAAACACATTCTCAAGATTCTTGGTAAATTGAACCAATGAAGAAAGGAAAATTTATTCAGTTGAAATTTGAACAAATTTCTTCATCAGATCGAGTAAATTCTTATTCAATTTCAATACTTACTTTTTGGGTACATTGTTGACAGCTTGAAATTATTGCTTCACATTTGGCTATTGACGCCGAATCGAAGCGGCAGAATATTTAATTATAATTGTTGTCAGCCTCATTTTCACTTTCGTAACTGCTTCGTCTTGCGTGCTTGGACTGCATAGCCCGAAGTCGGAAAGATTACGGGTTGTTCATCTTTTTGAATAAATTGAATTGAATTCAGTAACCTTTATTCATAATAAAATTAATACAATACAATTTACAATGACATAAATAATTGTGAAGAGCTCTGGATTATTTATTTTATTTAGTTTGGCCCTTAAGTTTTAGGCTTTGCTGGCTTAATCTTCTATTCATCATGAAAGTAGTTATAAGTTAGCAAACTGCGTATTTATAACCCTCTGGCGTACCTAATTACTGACGTTAACTTTCCATATAAGTTGGTGGATTATTCGGTAAGGTTTCTGACCTGGGATGACCCAACAATTTGTAACATTTGTATAAGTGGGACCCTAATTTCTCGAGCAAAATAAGGTGGGCAAGGGAGTTGATTCTGTCTCATTTCTTCCGTTATGACAAGAAGTTTCGCTTCAGTCTTTGGAAAGTTTTGGGTTTACTCCATACACACGCACATTTGTTGCCACTCTTGCCACAGCAGATTAAGTTGGTCTCCACTGTGCCAAATAAATTGTCTTCGTTCATCCGTCATCCTCTTACAAAAGCCTCCAACAATTCTGGCGTACTTTATGAAATCCCATGTGGTGGCTGTCCTCAAAAATACATCGGAGAGACAATTGATTTTCAGAGAAGGATTAATTTCCACAAACGTGACCTGAGATCGGGTAATACTTATAGTAGCTTGGTTCAGCATAGGGAACTTCATAATCATATTTTTAACTTCCAGGATTCTAAACCTATCATTAAGGTCAGGGACCAGGAACAGAGATAAATATACGAGTCATTTTATATTTTAGGAGAAAACACCATTTCAAATATTAAGCTGTCCTACAGTATGGATAGCTTTATTTTTAACATTTTAAAATATTTTAGGGCAATTTCGGGTCGTGACCGGCTGCCAAATGTATAGGATTGAATTTTACTTAAAGACTTGTCATCTTGAATGTTTGAAATCTGGGCAATATTTTGACTTTGCCAATTGCCAGATGTACGACAGCCCCCATCTCTCTGTCTGAGTTTATGCCTTAACATAGTCATTTTAACTTCAGTTATTCTGTGGGTCGTAAGTTTTACGACTCTTTTAAACATTTTAACTAGTTTATGGCTTTGAAAAGGACTTGATTGTGACCGGCCGAAATTAATTAGCATTTTTAAACACTGTTTTATAAATTTTTTTTCCCTGCGGGTTTGGGTGATATTATATTGTTGCGGTAAATGCAATCAAAGTTTTATATATATATATATATATATATATATATATATATATATATATATATATATATATATATATATATATAATATATATACACGCACACACACACGAGTATATTAATAAAATGATGTATATGAAAATAACAAAGTATATCGGCAGTCGGCAGACCAGTTAGTCCATAAATGTGCAGATTTCAAATGTAATTACTGATAAATGGCACTGAGAGAAATTCTGAAATAACTTCTTCTTGGTGTTGTTGTTTAGCCAATCAGCCCACCCTGATCGAGCAAGCCGGCGGCACGCAGGTAACCGATCGCACTCCGGAGTGGACCAGAGGTTCAGCGCACTAGTGATGTTGTGTTGTGTTCGTTGTTGTGCTAGAGCGGTACAGTCTGTCATAATGTGTTCAATTGTTTGTGGTGTGTCCTGGCACAGGTGGCAGGTGTCGTCTGTGGAGTTGTCTAGTCTGTGTTTATATGTCCGTAAGCTGGGGTGATGTCCACATCGGAATCGTGCTAAGTTAACTCGATCCGATCTGCTCAGGCTGATCTCTGACCAGTTAATGGGTGGCGGCTTCGCACCTAGGACCGCATTCGGACCGAGTCGTGTCAGTGCTTTGTGGGTTAGGTGTGTGTGTATGTGTTTTCTGTACTGTGTGATGTCTGTGGGGCGTGGTAAGGAATGGAGTATTTGATTATAATGTCTCTCTGGTGTTACCTTAATGGTGCGAGGTGTCGGTGCATGATTGTACATGTAGTGGCAAGGGTGTTGTGGGTTAGTTGTCGCTGCTGCTATGAATTGTGTTCCTCTCATGTCTAAATGTTCCCTAACTTTCAGTATTTTTTTTCTGTGTGCAGGTGTTCTATTGGTGTTGTTTGAGTGCATCCTTTAATGATACGAAGTGCGTTGTTTTGCATTGTCTGTAAGGTGTTTATGTGTGTGTTTGAGATAATGGGTGCCAAGCATGGGCTAGCATAGTCCATAACTGAGCGAATATATTGTTTGTATATGAGTGATGTTGTAAAACCCCAAGTATTTTGGTCCTGTGAGTGTGTGGAATGTTGGTATTGTTTAGTGTAAGCTGTGGAGTTACCAGGTGTTTTTTTTGTGTTGCTTGTAAGCAAGGTGATGGTTGATTTTGTGGGCGCTACTTTGAGTCTATTGTGTGTGAGCCAGTCTTGTATGCTGTTTATGTATGTTTGTAGGTTATTTGTAGCGGTGTCGATGTTGTTGTGGGTGGATGTTAGAGTGATGTCATCTGCATATGATGATAAGGTAATCTTGTTATCTATGGGTGTTGGAATGTCATGCATGTATAAGTTGAACAGTGTTGGTGAGAGAACAGAGCCTTGAGGACCCCGTTCGGAAAAAGCTTGTTTTTGGATGATTTGCCATTGAATGTGACATGTGAGTATCTTCCTGAAAGACAGTTGCTCAGCCACCTTTTGGTGTTATTGTGCATGTTTGTGTTGAGTATTTTGTTTATGAGAGGGAAGCGTGGGATAGCATCAAATGCTTTACTAATGTCTATTGTTGCTAATAGTGTACGTTGAGCTGGTCGTCTGGAGTTGATGCCATCCATGATGTGCTGCGTGAGGTTAGTGAGTAATGTCGTGGTTGAGTGGTGAGGTTAGAATCCATGTTGAGTAGGCGATAGTGGTATGTGTGGGTTGGCGATTTGTAAGATTAGTCTTTCTGTTACTTTGGAAGGTGTGCATAGTAAAGTAATGGGTCTATAGGAAGCTGGTTCTGTTAGATTTTTGTTTGGTTTGAGTAGGCTAACTGAATACCCGGTTAGGTCAACTGAATGCCCGTTAGGTCAACTGAATGCTCGGGTAGGTTAATTGAATGCTCAGTTAGGTCAACT